>OX457038.1:48012019-48173985 GCA_949752735.1 Lumbricus terrestris | reverse complement strand
GAGAGAGAGAGAGAGAGAGAGAGAGAGAGAGAGAGAGAGAGAGAGAGAGAGAGAGAGAGAGAGAGAGAGAGAGAGAGAGAGAGAGAGAGAGAGAGAGAGAGAGAGAGAGAGAGAGAGAGAGAGAGAGAGAGAGAGAGAGAGAGAGAGACAGAGACAGAGACAGAGACAGACAGACAGACAGAAAGAAAGAATGAGATCGAGACCTACAAATAAAATAATGCCTACAAATATAATAATGATCGATGGCTTAATATGTTTAGCACACACATATTATATTTATATGAATGCCACAGATAAAACAGAGTCCTGTTTTTGTATATCCTACGCCATCGATTATAATTATTATCTTATTAGGTCTAACACGAGGAGTATAATAAATAGGCAATATATATATATTATTAGACGAAGTCATCTCGGTGTAGATTATTGTAGACGACGAAGACCAGCACAGATGCATCGCTCTCTGCCTCGATTCTTCCCTGTTCGCTGTCTCTCTCTCTCTCTCTCTCTCTCTCTCTCTCTCTCTCTCTCTCTCTCTCTCTCTCTCTCTCTCTCCTCTCTCTCTCTCTCTCTCTCTCTCTCTCTCTCTCTCACTGCCTTCTCCTTCTTCTCCTTCTCCCTTTCTTCCTGCCCTCCTTAATTCTTTCCGTCCTTCCTTTCTTCCATCTCTCCATTGATGGGTTGATGCAGTCCAGGCAATGCACTCTCCTCCTCCCTCCTCCTCCTCCTCCTCCTCGGCGACTGATTGCATAACATCGGCGGAGGACGGTCTGCGAATTCAAAGAGATCGTTCACGAACAACAATAGATCGATAACAAAGACGTCATAGGATATACGTCAGTTGAGCATTGTGCCGACGATAAAATATATAAATACAAACAGAAACACACACACACGCACACACACACACACATCCATCGAGACGTTGTTAGGGGAAGAAATAGGCTATTTGCCTTCTCTGAATTTGATTGGAATGTGAACGCTCACTATTGACATGTCTACGAGTTCATTTGATGAAATGGACCGCTATAAGTTATAACTATTCATCACTATAGTAGGTCTAGTCTAGTACAACCGAAAACCAAACATATAGGCCTATATAATTATTGTCAGAAGTACATAAGAACATAAGGATAAGAATAAAGATCATAATTATCATATTATAACCAGAGTTTTGCTTTGTCCAATTAGAAAATTTAACAAGTGCAAAAGCCCCTCCCCAAATCAATTGTTGTGCATCATTAAAAAACGGAAATGACGTCCCTGACAGACATGCATATGATGCACACTTGTGAAGTTGTGCTAGAAGTTAATAATATGAGTAGATTATTTCCCAATGTCACCCTAATATGTATGCATGTAAGCCTATGCATATATGTAAGTATGTGTTAATATGCATTCATTCATTCATTCAAGTATTTATATAGCGCCTCTTCAAGGAAACTACTCAGAGGCGCTCCCGACTCCAGTACGGACAAACAGAACAGTTTTTAAGTGCTTATAGAATGTGTCAGAGAGTGATCTAGAGAACAGGCGCAGCTCAAGTGGGAGGGCATTCCGTACCACTGGGCCAACCACAGAAAAAGCACGACTCTGCATGATGGAGGTACGAGCAAATGGGACAAAGAGTACTTCCCTAACAGCCGAGCGTAGGGACCGACCAGTCCGAGCACTTAACACAGGCCGACAAAGATCGAGTAGGTAAGATGGAGCAAGACCTAGCTGGCAGCGCCATATTAAGGACGAGATTCTGTATTCGATGCGCTGACGGACTGGGAGCCAATGCAGAACCTCCAGCATGTAATTTGTAACATGACCAAATTTGGGCAGATGACCAATGAGGCGTGCTGCAGCGCGCAGAATACGGTCAAGAGAAGATAATCGACCAGATGGTAAACCAGCATAAAGGGATAGGCAATAGTCAAGACGAGCTGAGACAAAGGAATGTACAAGCGTAGTTGCAGCACCAGTTGAGAGAGAGCGAGCGACAGTGCGAAGCTGGCGCAGCTGATAGAAACAGGAGCGACTGAGACGATTAATGTGAGGTACAAAAGTAAGTTCCTGGTCTAGCACAACACCAAGGTCACATGCATGCATGTATGTATGTATGCATGCATGCATATATGTATGTATGCATGTATTCTAGGTGTGTGCATGATGCGTACCGGTGAGCCATTGCTATACGTCTAACAAGAATGTGTATGTATGTATGCATATATGTAGGCCTATATGTGCATTTATGCATGTATGTATGTATGTATGTATGTATATATGTATGCATGTACATGTATATATGTATGCATGTGTATATATGTATGCATGTATGCATATATTATGCATGTGTATATGTATGTATGTATGTATGTATGTATGTATGTATGTATGTATGCATCCTATGTATGTGCATGATGCGTATCGGTGAGACATTGTTAAAGGCCTATACAAGAAACTTAGCGCGGCGTCAGGCATTGTCAGTCGATAACCATTCATCGTTGGTCGTCTTGTTGGCGCCAGGAAATCCATTCCACTGCCTACTCCTCTTCTTCCTCATCTTCCCTGCCTCCACTAAGCCCGATCTATTCCACCTCACCCTCCCCATCCTACCCTTTCTCCCTCTGAAGAAGAAGAAACGGACGAGAAGATCGTGAGATTTGTTATCGTGGCATCTGCTGACTTACTGCCAATCTCATGGCAAGGACGATTTGCATGATTGTATGCCTCACAATCATGCATAAATCAGACAACCGGTATCGATATAATGTACACACACACACACACACACACAAACACAGACCAAGGCAGAATAGGAAATGTGAAGTCTGATCCTTTGGTGAAAAACTTAGAGCATTCAATGTGGACAGAACAATGTGGATAGAATCAAACAAAACAACTAAATTACATGTACATGCTGAAAACTGGATTGGACAACAAATTGTTTACGTCAATAAAATATCAACGAGATGGATGTGTTCAGTTGCTGTGTAGTATCAAATAGTCTAAAATTGTTGCACAGTCCTGATGAAAATAGGTGCTCTTGGTTCCATTTGCACAAACTGCAAATATGCAGCATCAAGCATTTCTTGTGGTGGACCTAGTGGTTTGCATTTTGCAATAGATTCCCCAAAAGCCACACCTGCTTCCCAAGACTAAACTGAAGCATTTTAAAAATTCCACTCAAAACTACTGTTTTGCCATGCCGGAGTCGGAAGCACTCTGAAGAGTCCCATTGAAGAGGTGCTATAGAAATTCATGAATGAATGAATGAATGTCACTTAGCCATTTCGAGAAACAAAATTTAATAAAGATATGGTCTATATAAACAATGGCTGGCACAAAAGAAACACCAAACAATTTCAAATTATGATACATTGACTACCTGGCAACCAATCAGATCAATTTATTCACTTGTACGTTTTCATCATACTGAACTTTTGTTGCACGTGTAAAATCGCAAGTACAAGCACTCTGGTTTTAAGTACAAGAGCTTGGGTCTCAAGCATAAGAATTAGCAATGTTCAGTCCGTATAACTTCACTAGAGAACAGCATCCCTACATGGCTGTAGCAGCATTCTTGAGGTTCTTAAATCAGCTACACAAACAGCCCAAAATATGCATACACGTACCGGTAAATATGTATAAAACACAGTTCACGGGTTTTGCAAGATATCAATCCAGATGAAATAACTCCTAAAAGTCAGTCCCATCTAATCATTCTACGAGTAAACATTTGACAAAGCCAGTCCTCTCACTGAATTCAGCATTCTCTCATCATAAAGAAAGTCACCAGTTTTCACAAATCCATTTCCGTGTTTTCAGATCACAGGCTGCTTTCATGCAACAGAATATCTTGAGCACAAAATCAAATCATTCGCTTTTGCCAAATTTCTTTTGTTCGTATTTCTTTTTATGCTTTACTAGTTGCGGATTGTAGAATTTCCATAGAATTGCAAAAAACAAGTCCTGAGTTTATCAGTATTATATCCAGTTGTATTAATTGAATTTTTAACTACAATATGTATAACTGTCATACCTCGTAATATCGCAGTATTAACGTCTTCTTATTGTCGTTGTTACTCATATTATATTTTCATCATAATTCTGCTATAATTATGAAGTCAAAAATGTTCCCAAAACAAACAGCAACAAATGGGGGAGGGTGGTTGGCATTTGAAGGGGGAATCAGAAGACCCATTCATCTGCATCGAGGGAAGCCTCTTCCAGTCCATCTGCCAGACTGTCAACACCCAGATCAACAGATGCTGCCAGAAAACAAAAGACAAAGAATCATTAATGATCCATCAGTACTGTATGTTGCTGTACTTCACATACGGAGACCACTCTCGTGGCATCTGCTGACTTACTGCCAATCTCATGGCACTTATCTAAGCGCCTGTCTCGGCTTTTCTCTTGATCTTATCTAGGGTTCTGTGGTCCTACAAAACTTCTGAATGGGTTTTAGAGGTAATTAATAAATAAATGACTAGACAGTGACACTCTACCACAAATGTCTTATAGGTACAGAATCATAGACACAATACAGTTGCCAAACTTGAGGCTTCATTCATACACCTATACCAAAGTTGATGTGGAGTGACCAAGAGACATATTTGGATAGGTTTTAAAGGGCAGCATTGTCAATAGTCATGATTACAGATCTTCACATGAAAGCAGATTAGAGATGAGAAAATAAATTGTCAAATGATACAATGAGGATACATTTATGCATACACTAATGAGATCAATGCACGATTGAAACATGTCTTCCAATGCTGCATATTTAACATACATGTGAGATGCATTAACACACGATACAAGAACTTGCTCTGCTGTGTTGTGCTACACAATGAATACCTGTAATAATTAATTAGTCTGTCATTTTATTTTAGATAGTCTATATCAGCTTGTCCATGACCAGGCAGCAAAACAGTTACAGTAATTGGACCAATTGTCTAATACCGGACAACACTGCAATGCCTTAACATCCACCTGGTCAGACAGCCTATGTCTTTGAGCTTTCTAGTAACATCAAGACCTACATAAATGATACACTGCAGCTTTCAGTAAGGCCCTCTTAATCTGCGGCTCATTAACACGCGGTTGTGGTGACTTGGCCTCCTAAAAAAGGGTGTACACTTCACATACATTTGAGAATAACTGACACTGAAATGGCACCAAGTGAATTTCTGTTCAATTAACTGACTGGAGAGATGAAGTCTAAAAGTGAACCAGGAACAGAACAACGAGGAACACAACACAGTGGTGACAATTTGGAGGAATGTGTCCTGGTTATCAAGCACAAAGACACTAATTATACAACAATTTAAAGTAATGTGGCTGATGAAAAGGAGGGAAACATTATGCAGTTGTACAAGATTCATCTCAAGAGTATACAAGGGCTCTGAACCTTGAGGCAGACTGTGCTGCGTGATTGGCTTCAAAGGTTTCAGCAATTCAACGAGAGAAGGAACGTTGTTCTTCGGTCGAAGTTGTTTGAAAAATGCGTGTTTTAGCAGAACTGAAGCTGAGGGTCTGAAATCAAACAACAAATCAAAATTTACAAAAAACTGCTTTAGAAAGCAACTTAAACGAACAGACTAAAGTCATATTTTCAGTTTGATGGGGAAAAAGAAATCATCTGAAACTGTGATAATCTGAACAAAACATTCATGATCTAATATATCACTGTTATTTTTCATGTACCCTAGATTGTTCTTATGCGATGCTACTGCAATGCGTTTGCAGGTAGTTCAATAAAGTGCATACTTACTTACTTACTTAAAGGGTAAAATACCAAAATAACAACATCAGTAGCATCAGCAGGAACAACGACAGATCAAATATAGCACATCATGCTGCTAACTGGTTGCTACAAATTACCATACACGTATATGTCTGGATACCTACCGATTAACGGGATCGATATAAAGACACTTTTCAGCCAGGTCATGAAACTGGGGCGAAAACAAGCGACGATATACTGACGAAAGAAGATGGCCATCGGTGTGGTCCATATCGGCTCCACCAGTTCCCTGATCTAAAAAGCAAATGCAAGTGCATGATTTCCTTGGCCAATGACGTCATTATGTCTAGGTTTCCTCTGTCCACTCCTAGCCAGCACCAAGAGAAATTATGGTAAGGTCCACCACCCATTAGAGCTCATCCACTGTCGGCTGTATATCGTAAGCAACCGTGGCACAGCCTAGTTCCCAAAGTACAGTCTGCAATGAGTTTAATATAAATATTACTGGAAAACTAAAATAGTTTTATTATTACAATAATATTATCTCTTAATAACATTGCAATTAAGTTTTTTTCACTGTAGCTGACGGAAAACTATAGAGCAAGGATATTCACATCTGACAGTTTACGCTTTTGAACTTTCTGGCTGCATTAAGACTTACACACGCCTTACACTATTTTTAGCAGTATTCAGAGAATAGACATTGGTCATCTTCACCAGGGAAAATAATCTAAATATCTTCACTTTAGCTGTAACTTTCGAATTACAAACTACAGGCCAGGACAACAACAAAAACTTGTTAAAAATTTTTTTTAAGTAACTCCTTTCAAGAAGATGTATTCCAAAATATTTCATTTAAAACACATCATGTAATAGATTGGAAAGTTCGGTAACAAAACATAATAATTGCAATTCTGATGTTGATCTAACAGACTTCTCATGACACTTTGTAAAAACAAGTTCAAATTACCATGCGGTGGCCATTCTGGCAGTGTTCTTCTGTCAAGTAATCTTGGAATGGTTCCCTCAATCTTGCTAAGCAGCATCTTCAACAATAAACATGTCAAGAATTATCATAGTCTGTCGCTACTGGAAGAAAAGGCACAGTCAATGTTCACATGTTTCTCACCGGCTTTCAATTTGCACAAGCTTACTGAATCTCATAACTTGGCTGACAATTAATTGATAAGGATGTTGATACTTCTCAAATATGTATATAGCCTTATTTGACTTGCTCACTTACCTAGCCTAGCTTTGTATCACAGAATTATCAGACATGTAGTGGCAAAATTAGAGGCAAGTACATGCCTAGACCTTTCTGCAGGTCATTTACCCATAACTATATACAAATATACAGAAACGTGGACTCTAAGGAAAGAAGATACTAGAAGACTGGAGGCTTTTGAAATGTGGTTATGGAGGAAGATGGAGAGGATTAGTTGGACTGAACATGTATCAAACGAGGAGGTGCTACAGCGAGTAGAAGAGGAAAGAGCAATGTTGGATACAATAAAGATGAGACAAAAGAAATGGATAGGACACATCCTGAGAGGAGAATCCCTTCTGAAAGTGATCATTGAAGGAAGAACTGAGGGAAAAAGAAAAAGAGGAAGACAAAGACAGAAACTACTGGACTGGATGCTGGTTGAAGGCTATGGGAAACTGAAAGAAGAGGCTCAACACCGGGAAGAGTGGCGCCGTCGGAAGTTCGAACCTGCCATGGGGCAGAGAACATGAAGAAGAAAAGATATACAAATATTTGTGAGGCAAATACACTCTGTATACCCACATTTATCCTCGACTAGAGCCCAGAGAATAATTATACTGATAAAATTCCAACTTCTCGTCTGAACATAGAAATCAACTTGCCTCTGTCAACGGCATGTCCTGAAACGGTACAACTCCATTGGCCAATTCACAGGCAGTTATCCCTAAGCTGTATATGTCAGACTTAGTGTTGTAGCCTCCTAGGTTCTGAAAGAATTTCAACCACATTTAGTCACAATCTAGTGTTATCAAGCATTTATACACGATCATTTCAAGAACTTTTCAGAGGCATAGTGCTAGTCCCATACAGTCACTTAAATTTCAAACAAATGCAGGCTGATAAGATTTTGCAGTTGACTGGTTCAATTAGGAAAATATAACACAATAATTAATCAATAAGACAAAATTATACTATGCAAAAATCAAGAACTTGTGTACAGTACACAATACACATGTCGTAATTGCATTTTTATGCTTGTAATTGCAAGCAAATAAAAGTCATCTGAATGTTCAATATTGCATCAAGTACATCGATGAACTAAATTCATTCCCAACGTTTCACTTCCCAATAATTCTAATCACCCAATTTTGACTGGTTGAAAAACTCAGACAGGTGAGAAAAACTGTTGCACCTCTGCCCAGGCCAACTATGGCTCACGAGTTTTTCAAAATTTTGCTACATATGACAAAGCCTTGAGTTAGAGTACATGGTTATACAAAAGCTGGAAAAGTATAAAAGTTGGACTAACACTGCAGTTGTATAAATGTATTTTTCATTTCTTACATTACATCATGAAACAGAAAAACACCAGCACATAAAACAGAGCACCAGTCATAAACATCTGACCATGTATCATACTGGCCATAGATATACCAATCTACCTGCTCCAGAAGTTCTCGGCTTGCCCAGTTCAAAGCATAAATGTAGAATTTCGGAAAGTCATGCACCGCTTTCAGCCGAGACCCATTAGACATCATCGACAGACAGTGTCGTACACCAGTCAAACAGGCATTACCTTCCGCGCTTATTAGTATGTGGCTTGCTTTTATACACCTAAAACCATAACATCACACACATACAGGCATTATAAAACATACATATACAGGTACACATGCACATATGCATACACACATACATTCATTTACACCCGCCTGTAAGTACTACGCTTGGCACTCATGCAAATGCATTGATCGATATAAATTCTTCAGCAGTAAATACATAACAAGCAATAACTCATTGAACCAGCAAGTAACATTGATCCAAAACAAACATTCTGCATTTTAACCAGAAAGCAATGGCTAGAAGTCCAGATAAGCTACCATTCAGAACTTCAGAAGGCACCAAATTAAGCAAAGATGCATTCTTTGGCCGAAACCAAAGAGCTTAATATGCAATAAATAATTGAATATGGAACCGGTCAATTTTTTATGATGCTGTCTAACAAACTTCTACGAGGTGCGTCAGTGACTAGAAAGTTCACTTGCTGACTGATTCCCTTATTAACAAATGGATGGAAAGTTTAACTCAACAATAACCAATAATTCTTGAGTTCAGAGGTTGTAACGGGTACCCAGGCATTCGGTGGCCCGTTGCCAGCCCTAGTCTTAGGACTCTTACGCTGAAAGTGTCCCCCAAAGAATTTATGCGATACAACGCGCATGAGTACAGCATTTTCACCTGTGCACGATTGCCTTGGCATGCAAGTATTCAAGTGCCTTTCCGACGTCGTAGAGGATGTGTGCAATGGCCAGCTCTGGGAGACCTTCGTGAAAATGTGCATGAATCAGATCTCGACAACTTCCTGGAATTCAGTAAGTGACGTGCAGTTAAGACAAACCGGTCATCACTAAGGTAAGGTAAAAAAAATGCCTATTAGGTTCATTATTTAACAACTAAAAAACAACATTGCATTGATCGTTTCAGTTATCATTATTAAACATTTTTACACATTTCTCCTCGCTTTTCTGGGCATTGTGCTAGAATTTAGTTAAGCCTCTAGTATAGCCATTTCTTCTTGATTCTGACGAGGTTTTTCATTTAGCTTCCCTTTCAAAGCTGTCGTCTTTCCACTTGTCTTCCATGGCTATATGAAGTAAACATATGTGTTAACATGTAAGAATGTAGGGATAGTTCAATGCATAAATGTGTTATCTGTATGATCATTGCTAAACATGAATTTTGAGTGGAGTTTTTGGAAGCAATAGCTCATTAATATGCAGATGATACCAGGGGCCACAGTGGCCATCACCTTGGTGGAATAAATGCTACAGACACTGGAGGAACTCTGTGCCAACCATCTCCAGCTGAACCCTAAGAACTGAACTTTTACACTACACTGACGTAAAAACGATGCCATTTTTTTACAATGTGAAAGTTACATAAAATAACTAACTTTCACATCCCCATTATCTCACAAAAGTAATCACCTACCAAGCAGCACATAATTGTTTTTTTAAGAAGTAGTCAGTTCCAATAATAGAGACTAAGGCAACAACAGTTAGTTACAGCAATGAGCTACCCGTAGCAAAATTACTGCCCAACACTGAAGTTGATTTTCTAAGAAACCTGACTAACTGCTACACATACCATATCCCATTGATGGCAGTACTATCCATACTTCATTTGTGTGTGTAAAACTGCAGATGGCTGGCAGTATGTTCCGATGCCTCAGAAGCCGATGCATTTTGATTTCGTGCTATAAAAGAAATACAATAGAGAAACATCATCATCATCATCATTGTCATCATCATCATTGTCATCATCATCATTGTCATCATCATCATCACTGTCATCGTCGTCATCATCATCATCATCATCATCATCATCATGCTGCTGATGCCAGTCATTTGATGGCAAAGGGTACAAATAAATGATCTTCATTGTTGTTGTTCACTTGTCAAGTCCAGTACTCCCTTAATGTCAGTCCAAGTGATGTTAATGGTGGTCTGTCAAGGTCTGCCCATATATCTGCCTTCATTTGGGACTGTAGCCTTCACTGGCTTCTCTTGTGCTGCAATATATTCAGCTCAAAATTTTAACTTTTATTCCCTCAAACCTAAATATCTTAGAACTGTGCCTCAATTGATACAAAACACCTCTATCCAGTTCTTGACAATCTCATGATTCGTCAAGGCTCAAACACCAACAACAGCATATTGCAACCTCAGTAAGATAAGCAGATTCTCCACTATGCCATATTGGAGGCTTCTAGAAAATGTTAGGCGTCTGAGTAAGCAACGAGTGAATCTTACGTCTACAACCATTGGCAGTTGCAATGCAGGACTTGCAGTGTGAATTCCAGCTGGTGTTGATGCTGTACATAATAGTGCTTGCTGACACGGGGAATATGTGTGTAAACTAACTAGGCTCAAACCCACAAACAATTGCATTTTTAAAGACCAAAGCAATGTTCACAAGTCACCTTCAGATGTTTCTACACATCACATTGTGGTTTTCTAGCTATCAGAAATAAGAACAACGTAGGATGAATTTCCTAACATTGTTATATTTCTATGAATGTATTTCCTCAATACCTCTATGACGGAGAGGTTGAGTGGGCAGTGATCCAGATTCACACGTTTTACAGCCAGGCATCTTCCGGTCTGAAGCTGTTTGGCAAGGTAAATCGTGATGGCACTGAAACTGCCTTTACCTAAAAAACATATGTAGCAGACAATATCAAATCTTATAAGGTAAGGAAACATCATCGTCTGTAGAAAACTATTAGCAGTACGGCAATCCTAAGAGAAAGAAACCTTTTGTCAGCAGAAGAACAAATATGACAACAGTCCCAGACCTTTTCAAACGTGTATACTTTTCGTCCAACAACCTCAGGAGTGAAGATTCATCAGAATCAGTTGATAGCTAGGTTCAGACAATCCCAATGTATCACCAGTCATGGAAATAAAACTGAATTTCATAGTAATGGTACTTTGCTCTGAAATTGGCTGGGAGCCACTGTCTCAAATAGAAATAAGATTATAAGAATAATTAATCAACTTTATTGTCCAAATAATATGCCTGCCATTGTCTGCCCTAATCAGCCTTCAATTAATTCATTAGTCGTAGGCATAGCTCACCAACACCATAAGTGGATCCACGAATTACCGTAACCAGTTGGGCATTAAAGGAGAGCTGCATCCACAGAATAGTCAATCTAAATTAAAATAGTCTCTAACTGTATTGTAGATGCTGTAACGTTTATATGTTATGGCTTTGTGTAAGGATGGCTTGGGCTAGAAAGCTGTTTCATGGAGCTCAAATGATTGTTGACAGAGGGCACAACTAGAGGCTAGCATTAATTACGTCAATATGTACTAATAAATTAAATGCATATTTAAAAAAATTGTATTTAGAAAGTGAGGTCACTGTTTTTGCACCATTTCCTTATGCACAGCATGACAAGATAGGCTAGACAGAGGTCAAATTTTCTATATATTACAGATATAGGATAGACAAGTTAGATAATATTCTGTATACTGTGACTACATCAGTACTGGACACAACATTGAATAAATGAAAAAACATAGGCATGCAAAAGAGGATAAAACTCATTTGTAAACAAAGCTCTCTTACTCTATAATAAGCAATGCAGTGAAATCACAAGAAATCTTCAGTTGTCACTTACCTATAACTGCCAACAGCTGGTAGTTATTTGGACTATTTGCAAAGTCCGTCATGCCTAAGCCAAGCGACTGTTCACTGAAGCACGACGTCTTAGCACATCCGTCTCTCTGAAAAACCAGTATTGTTTTATCAAATGCAACAAATCATACCGTTATATCTAATTTTTTCCACTTGCCACACCTTTTAAAGCAACCATGCTTTTAAAGCAATGTGACAACACATTGCAGAAACCTGAAGAGCAAGGAGAAGTTTATATTTGAATTTTAAAAACTAATGGTCCTTTGATAGTTTTGTATTGCTTAGATCAGTGCTGTCCAACGTGCGGCCCGCGGGCCGCATGCGGCCCGCGAGATGATTTCAAGTGGCCCACACGGGCTCACTAAATTTTTGCACTCTGTTGTGTAAAATGAAGTAAAGGAAAGTCACTGGTCGACTTGAGCGTTTATTTTGTTATTGATGTCGTGGCAGTTGCCGATTTGGAATGATACCAGGAAGGCCAATCAGAAAACTATATCTCTTCTTTCTCTTCCTGGGTTTAAGTTCCCGTAGTTTATCTGGAGATTGACACACGACTTCTGGTTTTGACAACTCTTATTGCTGTAAGGTGAGGGAGATAATTATGTGGCGACCTGGGTCCGACGTCTACAAGTTCACGACCCGGAAACGGACGTCGCAAACTCACGTAAACCGTTCACTTCTAGTCAGTCCCTGAGATGTGTCGGCTAGTCACAGCACGTCTGCAAACGACTGCTAGCTCTTTAGACAGAGTTTTATGAAAACTAGAGCAGGAGGATGGAAATTCGCCCCAGTCATAAAGTGGATCTTAGCCTAACAATCGACTGCTCGACCGCCTCGACGCAATGAAGAGCTGAGCTTGCAAGCTGTACGGGTGACGAAACTGAGGGTAAGGCAGGGATGAACGCCACCTTGCACATTTTGGTGTTCAACTATTTTGAAGCATGACAATCGTGGTTTGTGTACTTCACATGCTATTATTCATTATTAATATTCCTGTGGAACCTGTTGAACTCTTCCATGCATAAACTGCTCAAGACATTCCTCTTTGGCCATTCCTGGGTCGGGAGCATCTCTGATCAGTTATCTTGAACCGGTGGTAAATAAATTTCACATGTAGCCTAAATAGCTAGATTGATAGATTAGGCTATAATCATTCCATATTATATTTCAATGCTCGTTTCAATGTTACTAATAATTATATATTATCAATAAATTTTAGTCACTGCTTTTGAGTTTTCTGTTGCGGCCCTCGGCTTTAAGTATCTTACTTTTACGACCCGTGGTACCAAAAAGGTTGGACAGCACTGGCTTAGATGTTTAAAAGTATCTTTGAGGTTCAACTTAAAATTACTTCTTACGTTACAGAATTGGAGACTACACAGAATATGCAAAGCTGTGCTATTTTAACACAAGGCCCCAACTGATAACATACTTTAGAACTTCCTGATATAATACGATTAAACTCAACTTAGCTTTATCAACTTCGCTTAACTAAAAATTACTTACCGTTAGTACAATTTCCCCAAGAAAATGCTGTGCACACTGCAGTCATAACATCGCAATATTGCTAAATCACTGCAGTCAAAGCAGCAAGGCGATACAATTAATTCATAACTACCTGTACTAATGATTTCGTAAGCACATCATCTGAAGTTTTAGACTTTGATCCCGGGATCGTTGAGTGGAGTTCCGTAGACTGAACTACAGTATCGTCCTCTGCCTCTTTGCAACAGAGGCAAACCTAGAATCAATGGATAAATAGATAAAAACTCAGCAGTCTCAGTAATTTACTTTAATCAAACATACTACTCTGAATGGTCTGTCTGTTCTTTATACCATACATAGTATTACATACAATACAAGTTGAATTTCTTTGAACATGGTGATGGGTTTGTTAGCACATCCCATTGCTTGGGGAGGGCTGTCACTACTCAGAGGTGCTCCAACCCCAGAACGGCTACAGTTTTGAGCTCACAATAGAACGTGCTAGAGTGGACCCTGGGAAGCAAGTGTGCAGCAACAAGCGGACCAACAACTGAATCAGCGCAGTTCTGCTTAGAAGTATTGGTGAAAGGGACGAAGAGCACACCTGCTTGATAGAGCAAAAGGAGCGACCAACCAGAGCATCTGAGGCAGGACAGTAGAGCTCATGGATAGGCTGGGCAAGGTCAAATAGGCACCCATACCAGTCTAGTATGCGATACGCTACTGGATGGGCTCCCAGTGCAGAACATCCAGCATGTAGCCATAGATGCATTAACACTTTAAAGATGAGTCATAACTTCTCAGTTGCTTTTAATGCATGTATGCTCATCTTTAAAGTATCAAATCACTTTAATCGTTGGGTTATCTTGCCCCGTTTGCTCTGCTGCCGAAAAATACATCATCCGAAAGCTATGAAGCCGGTCTTTGAAGGATGTTTGACTGAATTGCAGAATGACTCATAGTAACATACTTAGTCAACATTTGCTTATGACAACACAAAAGATCAATTGCCAATAATTCACATCATTAAGAATAAACCCAAAATGCATTTGTGTCTGCACACAAAATTTTAAAAAATGGCTAAAATATGGAAACTAAAGTTGAAAGAATGGAAACAGATAATAAAGACTGGTTGGAACAATATCAAGATTATCTTGCTGGATTTCTTGTAATAAAAATCACACGTAATTATTTGTTAAAAGCTATTAAAGGAAACAGCATGAAATAACAAGCAACATGACCTGAAAATATGGCACAATGGGAGTAACAGAATGAAGTGATTGCAAATCAGAACAAGTTATCAAAGCATTCAAGGTAGGGCTTTTATCAATGTAATGAGAGCCGCTGCACATAAAACCCTTGAAACATGTCAAGAAATGTCAAGGAGTAATGATAAATGGCATCAATGTGAACAACTATTCATGACAGAAGCTCTGAGCAAACTCAATTTTTTTTATCTCAGTGAAAGAAAAAGATGGTGGACAATAAATATTTGCATTAACAATACTTGCTTGTGTACCAGAAATTAGAGTAGTAGTCAGGACCTCAAATGACTTGAGTGCTGGAATAGATAAAGTCAACAAATGTAGTTAGAGACAAGACTTGAAAAAAGTTAGTCCTCATCTCAACCAATGATAAAGATAAGGTTGGATGTGGGTTAGGTCAGAAACGAATGCTGATGAGACATTACGTTGAAGAAATGTCACATTCTGACCAGTAAATTTACGTCAGAAATTATCACACGGAAAACTATGTAACACTGCAGAAGAGAACAAAGCAGAGAAGTACATAAGAGAACAATAATCTAATCACCAATTTATCGCACTCAGGCTCTGAGTTCTAACTGGACCAGAACTTAATTCAACATCACCAGCCAAACAAATAATGAGAAATAGATACAAAGACAATCTGCTGCGATGTAATGCTGACGAAGTTCTAAACGAATAGCATTAAATACATGATGAAAGTAAATTTTGCCAACACATCAAATAGCAGCAAACCAAATGAGTGAAGTGCCACAAACCACCAAGACACATCAAGTTTAAGAACAAACCAGACTGCACTGGTGCATGTGAAAAACCATAATAGATTTGGGCACAGCAAATAAAAAAGAATGATAGGAATAAGAAGAAAATTTCTTCAGTTCATGAGCAATTCATGAATGCATATAATTATAGCAGGGCCATCGAGGATAAGCATAGGCCTGCAATGCATTAAAAAAACACAAACTATAGATGCGATTGTGGCTGGGATTTGCTGTGTCTACCCAGGTCATTAAACATACTTCTGAAAACATGCAGCCAATACGGCATAGTCAATAAATTGAAAAACAAAGTAAACAGACATTTTATCTGAGTGTTCAGTGAAAAAGGTAGTCAGGAAATACGCAAGATGTTGAAAATCAACATATCTGGAATCTGCTGACTCCCCGAATGGCACAGTTAGTAATGTAAAATGGAGTCAATTTAGTAGGTCTACTACGAAAGGTGACCTTATTTGGAATACCATGTAACCTGATTCTAACAAGGCCTCCGATGCTTTGGGGTGGGTAAATGAACATCAATACAATGTGGGAAGTTTAAAATGCATTGTCATTGGATCGCCATGGTTATATTGGACCCTCAGCCAAATGATGCTTAGATGTTAGAGCCACAATCCTTCTAAGAAGTTCACACAGAATGATTATTATGACAAGTGTTTACCTTAACCCTTTAAAGACAAGCATGTATCGTAGTAAAGTGACTGGGAAACGAACGCAGCTCATCAGTTAACCCTTTAATGCCGGAGGGTATAGGATTTCCCATACCATTTACTACCATCTCGGCATTAAAGGGTTAAAGGATTAAGCCATATATATGGACTGATGAAATGCAATTAACAGTAGTAAGGTTTTACTTTAAGCACGAAGAGTTCACAGCAACAAATGATTTGAAAGACAAAAAAGAACAGGAATGTTGTTAACGCAAAAGAAAAGTGATAAAAAAATCACTCAAAGTGAAATAAGGTAATTACCCTTTCAAGCGCCTTGATCAATGTGAAACCTCATTGGTAAAAAAGTGGAATAAAGACTGACTGAATTAAAACTCTGACACCAGTAATCCAAAAAACAGACCAACCACAATTCGTTTCAAATAATTTAAAATAAGCAAAAGAAGAATTAATACCATAATTTTACATACTTAATTACGATTACTATTATTAATCAAACATTTGTCAAAGTAAGAGAGTCAGTGGGATGAAACAAACTGTATGCCAACCAACAATTCAATACAGAATAAAAATGGCTAAATTAAAAACAAAGGGAAAATTGTATTTGCTTGCCAACACATATCTAAATGAAAGAGACGTAAAGATAATCACCCATGAAGGCATCAACCCTTGTCAAGATAGGCTTCTTTGTGTCCCAAATTAGTATTCAAAGCTCTACCATACCATCTGCACAGCAAGCTATAGGAAAAAACAAACACTGACTTAGTAAAGTCACTTATTAGTTTGAACACATATTTACATGCAAACAGTTGAAAGCTTATCATAAGAACTTATCAAAAACGTTCATGCAAGCATTAAACCTCATTCAACTTGAAGGCAAAATTTACTCAAATACAACTGTATCAAGATCAAAAAGAAAAGAAGGGTCAATTGAGAGAAATTTTTGCACAATCGTAAAAATTTAGAACTCATGCATATAAAGTTGTGAAAAAGTAAAAATGTTAGCAAACAATGTTTAGTGTCTTCAGTATAAAACAATTGTCAAAGATCTCACTAATCTAACATTGCAAAGGATCTTCTGCAACAGAAAAGATTTCTTTGAGGGCTCATGACAATGGTTCCACAAGATGCAGAAAATTACCCATACTTTTCACCAGAAGAACAATTCATTAACGGTAAAGTGTCAAATTTATTTGTAAGCTCTGCAGTGGGAACACAAAGAGTTAATGAAGAAGACTACAGGGAAACTCACAATGGTCTACAAAAATCATATTGAATAGAATATCGTATCGTATCTGACCATTTGTAAAGCGCTTCTTGCAGCAAGAGCTTTTCAGAAGCGCTCCCAGTGCGTGCAACTACGAGAGAAAAGGCAGGTCTTTAGACAAGAGAAAGATGACGAAAGACTACCAGAATGTATTAGATATGCATGAACATAGCTTTAGGCAAAGATTACACTGGTCAGTTAGTAAGATATCAAATAAAATTAAATATTAAGTAAAATTAATTATATTAAATTAAAGGTAAAATATTTTGTGTGCAAGAAATAAATTGAGTCTGCAAGTCTTAATCAACAAAGCAGAAAGTTATAAATTTAGTCACTCTGCATGCCTTTGGAGATCCATACTGATGAACGTAAATCTGTTATGCTATTTAAACTTCTACTAGGCCACACTTTAATGGTTATTTTTTGCAACTCTATGTCAGTGGTTTTTATTTTACAGCATTCACAGTGACATCAATTGGTGTCAAACAACTTGACAAAACAGTGTTAAAGCACATTGACAGGTATCAGTTCAGAAAGTGTCATACGCTAAACATTGACTGGAAAAACTAAATCAAACAATAAAACGCACAACTGTCAGACAATGCTCTACAATTAACTTTAGCTTTGAATAGTCATTGGTGGAACCAATCCTACATGACATAACTTTATGAGTAATTTTTACATGGAATTCACCATTGTATCCAATTTAAAGGAAAACACAAATGCTATAAAAATTCTGATCAACATTCTGGACTTTCTCAGTAACAGAGAAATTTACTCTGTTAATAAAAGAAGGTCAAGCCATCAAAGGCTTAAGTGGAAGTAATTCCTAAGGATTGTCTGGTTTCATCCATTT
Organism: Lumbricus terrestris; assembly: GCA_949752735.1. Classification (NCBI taxonomy): domain Eukaryota; kingdom Metazoa; phylum Annelida; class Clitellata; order Crassiclitellata; family Lumbricidae; genus Lumbricus; species Lumbricus terrestris. The sequence goes on along the minus strand of OX457038.1, from coordinate 48,155,516 downwards.
CACTGAACGAAACACAAAGTATGTTAGATGGAACTAGTGTTAGATCACTATTTGGCATAAATAAAGCACAAACACTTAATTCATTATTCCACTCGCTGGTTCAGGATGAAACTGCTCAAATGGAAGTTATCAACATTTAGTATTAATCATTGTATAAAACTGTGTTTGTCTTATACAGTTATTTGCATGGGATTGTGAAATCAGTGTTTGAAAAATTGCTGCTTTATAAAGATCTTTAATAGAAAAGATCAACAATTCAATAACAGAATGTCAACTTGAACATTTCAAATTTGTACTATATCTATTTCTATCTATTCCGGGTGGCAATGCCGGTGCGGCCCGAATCCCCGAATATCGACCGGACCCCCGATTCGATTTTCTAAATGCGACACGAGCAACCTAATGATTTTCAGACTGCGTTATGAACAATACTAAGTTCTATAATGTCATGCAAGCAAATCAACTCAGTAAATTCCGGGAGCTCGGTCGTTTTATATAAAACTGTTTTCGGGAAATGGGTTTTTTGTGTATTTTCAGCGGTTTCGGGGATTCGGGTTGACCCCGGCAGTGCTGAGGTCAAGACAGCACTCAAAAGCATGTGCATGAAAAGTATATATTTACAGGAAACATAGGCTTTGTGACACATTATTGCCCTGCATCCACACCGCAATTCAATAAAAGCAAACTCCCAAAATGCACTCACAGATAAAGAGAGAAGTCCTAAATTCCAAGTTAGCGCTATGATAAGCAGAAAACTGGAATTTAAACAGGAGAAAAGTTAGAGCTCTACGGTAAAATCTTCGATTGCTCGATCTGAAGCTGAATTCAGTCGGAAAACTAACAAACTTGGTTAATAAATTAAAACAGGCTTTGCAAGTTCCACAGAGCCAGTTAAGACATTAAGTATTTATAATCCGACATTTGAAAGAAACTATGCTCAAAATTCACCGGAAGCAACAGAAAGCAGCAAATAAAAAAAATTAACGGTTATGAATATGAGCAAAAAGCTTGAAGGCGTTATAACTCAGACCGAATTTTGAAGAGTCTGACCTTTTCGTTCTGTTTTGTGGTTTTAGTTGTTTCTATGTTCCTTATTAATACAATTGGAAGCTGTATATTCACGAAATTTAATGAGTGCTTAAAATCGAAGTTGAATACTTTATTTCTTTTGAGACTTTTATTGATTTCATAGGGTTTCAGACTCAGTTCAATTTTCATCATTTTTACAGCATTTTAAAACTTTATCATTACTATACTTTACTATTATTTCTGTGCCTTATTTTACATTTCTTACATGTAACCTGGTGCGGTGTGTCACCAGGAATTGTCTGATTTTAAATTAAACGAATATACAACAATGGTGTTAGACGCAGTCTCTGGACGCAGTCACTGCCAGGGATGCCACTCATAGCTTTTTCCACCTAGATCTAGGTATTTTCGGTCTTGTCTAGGTTTCTAGGTTTTTTTGGTCAGTATCGAGCAACGACCTCATATAATTATATTACGAGCCTTTTTTTCTCACGACGTTTTTTCAACTTTTTAACATACCAATTTTTTTGGGAACTGAAAATGCACAAAAGACGTGAAAAAATTGGAAATTTTGTGAATTTGGACCAAAAATTGGAAATTTTGGAGCGAAAGACTAAAAAGAGGGTCATCAGATATTTTTTGGGATGGAAACGAGAGCAAATTTTAGGCATCGGACGACTAAAAAAATTGTCAGAAATTTCAAGCTGGAAAATTGGAAAAATCTATATGTTACATGGAAATCGTCAATCTAGCCTTTTCTAGCCTTTTTTCTGACCGGATCTGACCTTTTACAAAATCCAGAGTGGCATCCCTGGTCACTGCATTCTTAGGTTGACAGCGGCTGACTCTTGTCAAGTTGTCACGTGCGCGAACGTTTGTAAACATACCTATTATTAAGTAAACAGAGTGAAATCGTAGTAGGCGTGTGCGCGAATATTAAGTTTGCGATGAGTTGAAGTGATAACATCGATGGAATTGACTTGACTCGTATGTGAGAAAAGAGCATCATTAAGTTTTTCTATTTTATATACTGGTGTTTAAATCGGGTGAAAGGCTAGCGCTTAATAATATATAATTCACCATCCAACCCGGATCGTTTGCAGTGGAAGCGTTGTTTTGTTTAAATCTCACGTGACATTGAGTTCAACTATATAAGTGAAATTTTATACAGATAAATAATGTGGCGAGAAAGCAGACATTTCAGCTGTTGCTGCTTGTTATTCTTTAACATAATGCTAGTTGGAATTTATTATTCTGGTATTACATTACATAGTCGGCCGTGGTGCATCTTTCCAATCCAACGCTCTCAGGTGATCCTGGCTACAGTGGCTGGCACCTTTCAGGTCTCCTTCGTAAGCCAAAACATTCGACAGATTTAGAATAGTCACCAATTTGCTTGAGGTGTTTTGCAAGGATATACCACTGTGGTGTATATGCTTTTGCAAACAACAAGATTTTTAATTTCTTAAGGTGCTATTTTTATATCTATATGTTGTTGAGCAGAAAGAACAGTTAGGCCTACTAGCAATTGCTTAATTTGGATAGGCTATAATTTAAGTTTTTTGTAGTATTTAATTATTATTCAAAATCATCTGGCTATTACCACATCCATGACGCCCATAGGATTAAATGTCACATTCCATTTTCTGCCCTGATTTGCGTTGAACAGCCTTCTTAACTACTGCAGCTTGCTTCTTAAATCTGCTGGTAATTCAAACTTGATAAAACTGCTGAGTCCAAAATACTTATTAGATACTGCTGTATCACTAAAACTCATAATTTATATGGCATGCATGTATTACTGATCCTGCAAACATTACATTGGCTACCCATAGAAATGCAGCAGGATACTTTCAAGGCTGGGCTAATTGTATATACAGGATTGTATTCATATATATGCTAATAATTGTATTCTGTCTATCTTACTATCTGCAGTCCAATGACCTGTCTGTGCTTAATCAGGTCTTCCGGCTTTCCAGTTTGACTAATCTGTACAAAGCAGCACTTAGTAGGTTTGCCTTTTTCTGGTGCTGACCCTGGACTGTGGACCTCTCTTCAGCAAACATTCACCTTTTGAAGGCTCTTGTGGTCTTCAGCTCTTGGTTGAAAATCATCTTTTTCTGTCTTATTTCCTCCATATGCATTTCCTTCTCTCCTCATATTCTCTTCACGACCCTCAACGGAATTTGGTATTAGGCTTGCACCGTGACTTTTCATAGTGACAGCAAATGATACCTTGGGCTTCATTGCTGTGGCACTGTAGAAATTTTTGGATTAGATTGGATGTAATTTAGTTTCCTGTTCAGCTAAAACCTGGAGATCTGTTGTAGTATGTTGAAGTTTACAAAGACAAGCACAGAAACGATTCATTGGATAAAGTGTAAAGATTCAGTAATTGGACCAGAATGGCTGAAGATTTTTCGGGCATCGGTCTTCTTGGTAAGTTGCTTCTTGGTTTTTCTCATATCAGGTGTAAAACTGCCAACCTGTGTCATAAAATTATGATAATATGCTGTTACTGCTTAAGATTTTTAAAATGATGAACTTCGTCTGGTTCTCAACAGTAGTAGATTTTTCGTATTAAATTTTATATTAAAACCTTGCCGATTGCCTCAAACCTCAGAATGCAGTCCAAACGAGTGTGCCTTATACTTGCATGTGCTTCATTTTCAAAGCTCAGACCATATTAACTAGACAGTCATTGAACCATGAAACCAGTAAAATTTTCTTTTCATGGGAGCGACAGTAATCAACTTATATGAGTTGCATGATAATGTAAGGAAATATAATGTAGTATAAAATTGTGGGTTGTTTTACGGTTTATTTTTGTTTTCTGTCAAGAAAGGGACACACATGGAGACGTCCTTTGGTCCTGGGTTTATCCACAGATGCCACTGAAGTTAAGATCCGCGATAGAGAGGAGGATTGGCATCTCATGGGATTCACCAACTGCTGTTCCTTTCTTCAGCAGCCAGTTCCAGAAACAATGGCACTACTGCTACACTGAGGACATCTGCCTTGACAAGCTTCCAAGGGTGACTTCTCGTTTGGTGTTAATATCTCTTTAAAACAAGTCAGATGTATTAGCTGCCAATGGTAGCTGATTCTATTGCGCTTGACTTTGACCCATGAAGCAGTGCGGGATGCTCTGTTCCATCAACTCTGAAACATCGACACATGAACCCAGTTATTTTATCTCTTCTTTAATAAATCCACTACCAACTCGCACATTGCACTGCTTTTGGTACAGTAACATCTTCCAGATTCATCAGGACTATGATTATTAAAAAACACTTGAAATGATTATTCAAATGATGGCTTGATTAAGTACCTTTGAATTAAATGCAAACCAGTCATGGCTGATTTGATCTACCTGCATGAAGTCTTCGGCCTAAGCATATTTAAAAAGTATGTTAGGATAATAATTAATTTTATAATACAAAAAATTTGAAGTAAAAGTATAAATACTACAATTCCATTGTGTTTTGAATACAGGTACAAAATACTTGAATAGTATTTAAATACCATCACTGCCGAAGTGTTAAGTGTTACCTTATTTTGTCTGTTCTGCAGCCCACGAGTGGTGCAGTAGTGTTGTGAGTGTTTTTGCTGTGGTCATTGAAGGTTACAAGAATGGCTATCATTTTACTGACATCTGACTTCAATCCAGAGAAATACCACATGTTGAGCCAAGTTCTTATGAAAATCTATAAAAAGTCATGCAGTCCAAGTGTTCTGCTCGAGAACTACCTCTTAGTGTTCACGAAAGGCATTTGCAGCGCAGACGAAAATGGCAGTTTCAGGGTGCAAGATCACGACATGCATGGCCTGCTTTGGAACTCCAAGGTCAAAGGTCAAAACAAATTTTACTGTGCTTGTTTTTGCTACCAGGTTTTTAATGTTATATAATTGAATAACTTCAATAGCATAGGCAGGATGGTCTCATGTATGTAACGGAAAGGAAACTTCCAGTTGAGACAGATAGAACAGGAAGCATGCAGAGCAGCTCTTTTGCTGTGTTCAGGTGTCCAGGCAAGTGTGTTTTGATTTACCAATTAGAAATGGTTAGAAATTGGTAAGATATGGTATTTGCAGTGTATATTAATCCTTTACGCGTTTGCCCCGAGAATATCCGCTGAAAACGGGCTTAAAATTTAAAAATGAACGGGTAAAGGGTTAATTGCTACTATTTCTGTTGGTTTTATTTATATTTCACTAGTGCATAATCGGGTTTATTGAAGTATACTGGTACATGTATTGTCATCTGATTAAGTTACTATTCTGTTTGTTGTTTTTCCAGATGTTGTGCAGATGTTTGGCTTGGAAACCATTCTTATTTACACTGCCATGCTGCTGAAGAAAAGAGTTGTTGTCTACCATCCCATGATAGACACTCTTGCAACTGTCTGCAGGTAGCAAGCATAACATTTTCGCACATCGTTTCTTCTTTTCATTCAGGCTTGAATTAAAAAAAGAAGAAAATTATGCACTTCGTTTCATTGCTTCTTTCTAGAAAAAGATTCCAGAACTGAACAGATTATGGATGTGTTCTCAAGGCCTGAACCGCAACTTGAAAAGGAAATAATATCTTGTAAAGACTTGAAATTAAAGTGACTAAACAAATTTAAAAAATTGAATTAACTAAATTATTTCTAATGTATGTGAAAAGGTCCTGGATTGCTGGTCCGGAGCATTCCATCTGAAAAACCGCAGCATCATTCATATTTGAAGTCGTTTTGTATTACTAAGTATTTAAATTGTTTAATCATCTTTTGTCACTTATTTGTGACTGTTTTTTCTCTGTAACTGTACGGCTGTGTCCAATCGATTGCAGTTTTGGAATTTACCTATTAAGTGATGATAATAAAAATGATGATAATAAGTGATTATAAGAATGCCTTTTGCACTAAAGTAACGATGATGCTGGTTGTCAGAAATATCTCTCTCTTCATTGGCTAAGTGGTTGTGGCTGGGATGGCTTACAGCCAAGTATGGTGGGTGGACACTCATAGTTAGCAATTAGCCTTTATGCAGCAAAATATACGCAGAACATTGTGGGATGAAAACCTCTCACCGTGGTGTAGTTGACAATATATATGAAAAAGCCAACTTGGCCTGGGTGATTGATAACTTGGGAAATTTATGACATTTTGGATCTCAGCATGTTATAAATCACCTATGCAAAACTTTTAATTCATTTTTGCCCTAACTAGTTGTCCACTTGTTTTAGCTACTGTCAAGGGCTATAGTTGATTACACCTGTAATGTCAAAGTTTGGTGCCAGGCCCACTGGGTGAAAAGCTTGTCAATGTCGAAATTGTGACCTGTAGCACACCTGGGTTTTACTAATTACTTTTGTATTTTAACTATTGCAACAGAGCTCTGCCTACATTTGTTTCTCACCGAAAAAACTGGAATATGATTTATGCACTTGTGAACATCAGTGATGATGAGATTGCTGATTTCAAGGATTCCACGTCATATGTGGCTGGTTTTGTAGACAGCAGAATTGAAAATCGGTAAGAAAATGGCAATCTTTCTTTGTATTGTAACTGAGGAGTTCATATGCAAAATCATCCATTCTCAGATTCTGAGACAACGAGAAACACTTAGAGTCAAAATTTTATTTCAAATCATAATACAAAATATTGTAAATATTTGCACTGAACCTTAGTCAATTGCACAAGCAGTTGATTGAAGAGCCTAATTTCTATATATTTGAAAGTTTCTACCTAAAGTACGACTCTTTTTGAGTGTCCAAATGTACAGTTTGCAAATCTTCTTGATTAAAAATCACAAGTCTTCATCTCCATTAGGGGTATATGCTTCAATGTATGGAGTGTGCAAAGCTAAGATATTGATGTCCTTTTTGTCATCTGCAGCAAGTGTTTCTAGTATGCCCTATGTAATGCCAAGCAATGATGAACACTTAGGCCATTAGTGTTAAGATACCGAGCTTGTTGTGTAGCCGACCTGCATGTCATGCGAAGCTGGCTGTATTTCGTATAACTTGTATCTGTAATCATTCTGCAGTCTGTCAGATTGAATGTTAATTGTTAATAAACGAAAATTATTATCAGTACATATCATTGTTTTTACTTTTGACGTGCGTAAAACTGTTTGCTGTCTGTTTGCAAAATAGGTCAGATCTGTATGATATTTTTGTCAATGTGCATTCCAAAGAAATTACTGTAGCTTCACATGCAAAGGGTGAGTACATTTGACAGTTGGAAAGCTCTGTTCAGCATTCTGAGTAGGTATTCTGTAGTGTGTGTCAAGTTTCTTTGGTGACATGATTAGGTAAGGCTAGAAATTATGTAGATTACATAGATTCACCTGACTTTCCCAGTTTTTTCTGATTTTTAGCATTCATGACCCTGCACATGTGTAAAACTCATAATGCATATATAGAAATCTGAAACTATCTGGCATGGTCTACAGCCCTACACCTATGTATCAGTAACGAGAACGAACATAGCTATGCAACCATAAACCATGGTCTGCTAGTTCAAATTTCGAGAACCACATCTTAAAACCTCTAAGCATGTATGCAAAATTGCTTTTGCTCTATCTTTTAAATGGAAGTGTAGATTCTTTATTATTTCTCTTGGTAACCCAGTTTGCCCGTAGAATAAGCTCTGTCTGCGTTGGCTCATAGAGCGAACCCAAGTCTTGAAATGCTAGAACTGCAGTGCACAATTTATTTTGACTGCATACATAATATTACATATAAAAGTGAATGAAAGTTGGACTTTGTCACCTTTCACTTGGTAATCGAGTAGGTCCACACTCCACACACACACACACACACACACACACACCATAAACTGCCACTGTGATCTGCTAATTTAGTCCACGACCATCAACCTACATCTGAAAAATTTCAACCGATATGCATGATTTATTTTTACTACATTCTCATGATATTCAATGCTGTGATGAGACATGCTGACCTGGCTAGAGGATCACTATTGGACAGTAATGCAATCCTTGTATTATTATTATTTCTTTTATGATCATTATTATTGTTGTTGTTATTATTAATATTATTATTGACATCATTGTTGGACAGTGTATGAAAAGTACTGGCTAAACTGCTGATCTGAGATTGTACTGTTTGCTCCTGGTTTCTTTCCATTGCGCTATTCATCTGTCTTCCAGTTATGTATTGTATTGTACTGTATTTAAACATTTATAAAGCGCCTCTAGTAGGGTGAACCGTTCAGAGGCACTCCCAGTGCGCAAGGTCCCGCGAGAAGAAGCAGGTTTTGAGAAGAGACAGAGCAGAGGAGAGACTGACAGACAGAAGTGTAGAGCGAACAGAAGGAGAAAGAGCATTCCAGAGAGAAGGACCAATTGAGACAAAAGATCAAGACTGAGCCATAGCAGTTCTAGACTGAGGAACCAATAGGTCAAGTCTGTTGGATGAGCGAAGCGGACGATGGGAGGAAGCTGAGTGAGGACGAAGTAAAAATTAGTCAGATATTTTGGGGCAAGACTCCGTTGAGACTTTAGAATCAGAGTGAGGATCTTGAACTGTGCGCGAGCACATAGAGGAAGCCAATGAAGTTCATCAAACATAAAGGTAGAGATGTGAGAGTACTTGGGAAGGCGTGCAATCAATCCAGCAGCTGAGTTGAGAACTGACTGAATCGGTGAAAGACGAACTTTAGGAAGACCAATGAGAAGAGAATTGCAATAGTCGATTCGAGAACATATAAAAGCATGAACTAAGGTAGTGAAGATGGAGGAGGAGACAGAGCGACGAATGACTCTGAGACATCTTAAATGAAAATATGACAAGCGTGTCAGATTGGAAATATGCTCGGTAAAGGTAAGAGAGCTATCAAGTACTACACCAAGATCACGCACACTTGAAAAGAATGAAAACAATGGGAATTTTTCAGAGAGAAGAATAAGATCAAGCTTATGGAGCTGCTGAGGAGTGCCTAACCAGATAAATTGAGTCTTTGAAGTATTAAGCGAAAGGCGATTAGAAGACATCCATGAGTGGAGATGATTAGTGAGAGATTCAATAAGCCCAACTAGAAGCAGCTGGGAAGAGGGGGGACCATGGACAAATGCCTGGACATCATCAGCAAAGAGATGTCCAGCAGCACTACAGATCAGAAAAAGAGAAGAGATGTCAGCCGTGTAAAGAATAAATAGGAGAGGTCCAAGAACTGAACCTTGAGGGACACCCAGATTAACATGAACCCATTTGGTTCGAGAGTCACCAGATATAATCATTTGGGTTCTTTCAGAAAGGTACGATTGAAACCAAGATAAGGGGAGGCCCTTAACGCCATAGGAGGTTTCAAGACGCCTGAGAAGGATATCGTGATCAATTTAAATTTGCCTAATACTTTCCATAATTCATATCATATGTGCTAAAATAGCCAGAAATGCCAAGATTTTTGTCATCCAAGAGGAGGAATGATGGTCCTCTTAAATTCTTTGCAAGTGTAAGCATAGCACATACTTTAGCAATATGATATGTTGTGGAGTGCAACTTTTATGTTTTAGATGCTTTCAGTATGGGTAAACTGCATAAGGAGTTGGCAACATTCATGGTTGAAACTGCAGAAGCCGAAGACAGTTCGGACATTCAGTGTATAAAGGTATGTTCATCAGATTGGGCCAAAAAAACGTCAATAGATGTCTCTCAGGGATGCCAGAAGGAGACTCATTTTCTTCTTGCTAATGAGATTAACTTTCATGTGGCTTAAGGAAGTTTTGTATGTTAATAGTATGTAATAATACAGATACCATATTATAGTCACTTTATTGAATACAATTCAATCAGATCAGATTCCCTTCAGTAGTTCCATGTGTTTACTGTATATATCACTTGGTGCACTTTGATTTGAGTTGCATAATACTTCCCATAATTCAAATCTGGATTTCCGCGTAGATGAGATAACATTTGGTTCTTGCAGAACTGAACAAGAGAGACCATAGTACTTGTGGATCTGGTGATTTGTGACATGTTGCGTTTTAACAATGTAAATAAGAGCAAAGTGAATAGAATTCAATCAGGTGCTGCACTTTGTTTGGCAGGAAATCTCTAGAAAAACCAAAGAACTTATTGACAATCTGAAGAGCTTTTCTGTTGAGGATGAACACGGGAAGTCAGTTGTAACATTGGATATCTTCAAGGAAAAGAAAATGAATTCGGCAACTCGTGGATTTCTGATCGGCTTAGCGGCTGCAGAAGGAATACTAAGGCTGTAATTGAAACAAGTGATATTGCATTCCATTATTAGTGCGTCCATTATGTCTGTGCACAATATTTTTATTCTTATGTAAATCGTGAATTTCTGTGCATGTGTGAATGTCTGAGCACAATATTTTTATTCTTATGTAAATCGTGAATTTCAAGCAGAACTGTAGAAAACCCGCTAAGGCTTGGCTTGCTACATTAGCCCATTAGAAACTAATTAGATTATTGTGGATCTTGCCTGAGGAATTTTGCTATTACCTACTTTTAATTACTTTAGAATCAGGTAATTAGAATGTGCGTGTGAAGCATTTCCCAAAACACGTATTTTGTATCTCTGTGTGCATAGGCGGAGACCTGGGCCAAGAATTGGGGGGGACGGAAAGACGCGAGATTTTCAGAGAATTTCTGACGACCGGCGAAATCTCTGAAAAAAAGTTATTTCCGCCGCCAAAAAAGTTGATGACCTTTTTTTTTTATTTTAGTAATCCGGCCAAAATCTCGACGAAAATTTTCTATTTTCGCCACCTTTTTTTTTTAGTCATCCGGCGCTAAAATTTCGACGAAATTGTCAATTTTCGCCGCCCCAAAAAGTCTTGACGCTCAAACATTGGGGGGGACTGTAAAGGAAGTGTATCTGACGCGTATTGTAATACACTACGTTTACTAAATACACAAGCTATATAAACTATGGCACAAGATAAGCATAGGATAGTAAGTTAATCATGACTGTAGGTCTCAGTGTCCAGGTACCGAATGCGTAGTGTTCGTGTCCACTGTCCAGTTCGCACTCGGACGGGTGGCGATGGGCGTGGCCTATTGGCGTACGATGACCAATAGCCTAGCTACCGTCACATCTCCCTTTCTTTACGAAGAGTCCATTTTATATCTATTTTGTTAATCCCCAATCTGTATGTCTATATGTTATATATTATGTCATAATCAGAAATATCTATACGGTCACTATTCCCAGTCACTTATGTAATGTCACGCATTGTCACCCCACCCACTAGCCTAATCCTATACTCACATCTTCCTTTTTTAAAGTCAATAAAACCTATGCCTACTCCATGTTTTTATTTAATCTACAAAGTCCGTTGAAGATTCTAGTCAAAGTCTCTCGAAAAGGCTTCCTTGCTTTTCGCCATAGGAGGGTGATGAGAGATGAACAGATGATGAACAGATAGTTTTAATGACTGGCAGCGAGGGTGCTGGAGGAGGGTGATTTCGGTTGGCGGTCAAACGACCGGAGCGTAGAATGAATAGACGGTGGGAGCCCAACGGTCGGTCGGTGAGCGGTGATGTGTGGATGACTGAGTTTAACGGCCGTACAGCTGTTGGAGTGAAACGTGACGGGCGGTGTTGCATGTGGGTGACGAAGATGGTGTAGATGAAGATGGTGTACCCCAACGGGCGGTCGGTGGTTTTGGCTGACCGGGCTCAACGGTCTTCGCAGCTGCTGGAGGTGTTCACGAGTGACGGCGGAGGAGGGTGTTTCGGTTGTCGACTTCAATGGGTGCAGCTGTCGACTCAATGGCTCAACGGTCTGGTCAGCGTCTTGTGAAACCAGATAACTTTATCTCCTGGGCCTCGGCAAGGATGTCTGGATGAATATAGGAGTTCCTGGCCTCGGCTAGCCAAGCGTAGCGCTGCATGGGGTCGGCCCGACGGTGGTGGGGTAAGGGGCGAGGGACAGTCGCATCCTTCGTGGAGTTAATGACTTTCTCATGCGCTGGTCGGGGAACCCAGTGAACTTCGCCCGTTCAAAGGTTAGTCCGTCGACTTACAGAATCTCCGAACAGAGCGTTCTTTGTAGACCGATGACTTTATCTCTTGGGTATCGGCAGGCCAGGGGTAGCGATGCATAGGTGTCGGCGCGACGGTGGTGGGGAGGAGATGAGGGTGGTCAGTCGCAGTTAATGGCTTTCTCAGAATTGTGCATCTGATGGCTGCCGGTTATCAGGTGTCTCTGTCTTTATGTCGAGGTGGACTCGAGAGGGATTGGCAGGAGGGGAGTCTGGTCGTTAATTGAAACCAGGTCTCAGGCCCTGTCTGTGCTGAGGGCCGGCTGCTGCTCAGCGGGCACCTTTAAAGGACTCCGCTTGGATGGTAGCTGGACGAGAAGACAGATTTCCTTGTTGGCAAGATGGACGTCCGTAGCATTCCGTAGCTGGGTAACAGCAATCTCTAGCGTACTCGTCAACAGGCAGTCCACTTTATTACAGCAATTTTACTGGCTTCTGACTATACAACCTGCTGGTGGCTTACAGTAACTTTCCGTAGGTATATACCCTACATAATATCTTACTAGGCATTTAGCCTTTTAAATAGGTTTGCACCCTATACCTTCTCACAATAATCTTGTGGCGTCCTGCCATCTATAGTCTATAGGTTTACACCCTATACATTCTCACAGTAATCTTGTGGCGTCCAGCCTTCTATATAGGTTTACACCCTATACATTCTCACAGTAATCTTGTGGCGTCAAGCCTTCTATATAGGTTTACATCCTATACATGTACATTGTACAATCATCTTAACTGGCATCCAGCCATCAGTAGGTTTACACCCTACATGTACAATAATCTCATCAGCCTTCCGCTGGATACTATAAGTCTATAATAATATGTCTTCAGCCTTAAGCTGGTTAGCAATAATCTCCGTAGGTTTACATCCTACAATAATCTCTCTACAACCTTCGCTGGATACTATAATAATCTATCATCAGCCTTTCGCTGGATACAAATAATCTATCATCAGCCTTTCGCTGGATACAAATAATCTATCATCAGCCTTTCGCTGGATACAAATAATCTATCATCAGCCTTTCGCTGGATACAAATAATCTATCATCAGCCTTTCGCTGGTGATAATTGTCTCTCTTCTTATGGCATCTACCTGCACATAAGGCCTACCTCAAAGTTTCTGGGATTCCTCGAATTCCAGGATTCGATACGCTGCGAAGATCTGATCGTGAAAGGAGTGGCCACTGCTGGCTAAGTTAGAACGTTGATTTTTTCCGTAGGCCTACGTCTGCAGTTCCGATCGGTCGACAACACGAAGAGTACAATACCGCTGCTGGGCGTATCTCTTGGCGTCGACTGAGCTGGAGTAGGCCGCTGCTGGCTAAGATATAGAGCGTTGATTTCCCGTACCGGTCGGTCGACAACACGAAGAGTACAATACCGCTGCTGGGCGTATCTCTTGGCGTCGACTGAGCTGGTTATCCGGTAGATCGTTGACTGGCCACAGCACTTACAGCGACTGGCTTGGTTGCTGGCCGCAGTCTCCTCCTTCGGCAGTTGGGATGTCCATCCTCGAAAACTGCGCCGAACTGAGATGGTTATCCGGTAGATCGTTGACTGGCCACAGCACTTACAGCGACTGGCTTGGCTGCTGGCCGCAGTCTTCTCATTCGGCAGTTGGGATGTCCATCCTCGAAAACTGCGCCGAACTGAGCTGGTTATCCGGTAGATCGTTGACTGGCCACAGCACTTACAGCGACTGGCTTGGCTGCTGGCCGCAGTCTCCTCATTCGGCAGTTGGGATGTCCATCCTCGAAAACTGCGCCGAACTGAGATGGCCATTCGGTTCTTGTTCTTTTCGAAACAGAATTTTAAACTTCGCTTATCGCCATATCTTTATTTTATCTTAGCTTATCTATTCGAGCGCGTAGGTTCAGTCTCTGACATCATGTAAAGGAAGTGTATCTGACGCGTATTGTAATACACTACGTTTACTAAATACACAAGCTATATAAACTATGGCACAAGATAAGCATAGGATAGTAAGTTAATCATGACTGTAGGTCTCAGTGTCCAGGTACCGAATGCGTAGTGTTCGTGTCCACTGTCCAGTTCGCACTCGGACGGGTGGCGATGGGCGTGGCCTATTGGCGTACGATGACCAATAGCCTAGCTACCGTCACAGGGACAAATGCATGGGCCGTCCCCCCAACACTTTCATTGGGAGGGACCGTCTCCCCCTAGGTCTCCGCCCATGTCTGTGTGTGAATGTGCAATGCCAGCAAGTGAGAAAGCTTTGTTTCAGCTTAGTACAGCAAATGGCTAGAATTAACCTGATTTTCCCAGTGATGGTTTGGTGGGGTGTACTTGTTGTATAACTAGAGTTTGCTCAGGATTCCCGTGGGATAAACGCTTATTTTTTGTGTGGAAGTCAGGGTAATTTACTCCTTGATTGTACGACTCTGTACTTGGCTACATTTTCTTGAACTTTGAAGAGTGTTCCAGAAGTCGTAGAGTGCTGTCAAGCAAAATGTTGACATTTTCTTTAGTGCATTTCGTTTCAAAAGAGTTGCATAATTGCCAGTTGTGTATTTAATATGATGTAACCTATTTTTAGGTATGTGCTTTGCCAGGATTTATATATACACATATGTTAGTAACTTAGTACACAGAGTTATTCAGAATTTTAGGCACCAATGAGCTAGATGAGCAGGTTATGCTTTGATTATTACACTGGGTCATATAAAAAGCAGCAATAAATGAAATCAGACAAAATGATAATAGTTTTTTAAATGCTGTTTAAAAAACAGCATTTAGATTATTGTATTACGGTACTTCTGCCACAATATTATTTACTATTATATGATTATAAACTGATTATAATATTACTATTTACTATTATAAAATACTATCATTCTACAATGAGTATATTAATACAATTTGCTATTAACATTTGCACAAATATCATTTTTTTACAACAAATGGCTTCTCTGAAGTGTTAACTTTCAAATTTCAAAATATTAGTAAAGCCACATCAAAACTACATGACTTCCCAATTTTTGTAGTTCTTGCTGTGTTTGTGTACCATTTGTTACAATTTCTGCTATTTGCGTCCTGTCAGCAATCCACATCTGTCTTGGGCAAAAGGAATATAAGCTGATTCTAGTGCCACAAAGTATGCTTATATAATTATACGCCCGTCTGCAGTTGTTCATTTTAATAGTCCAGCAGCCATGGTGGGCGGAGTTTATCAGGGGCTAGGGCTAAGCCCCACCAAGAAGGCCCCAAAAATTTTGCCGGGGAAATTGTTTATCTTATTTTCTATTTTGGGCCGGGAAGATGGTATCTTTTTTTGAGATTTCAAACTAAAAAAGATAATTTTTTTATCCGGGAAGTCTCCACATCCCGAAACCCAAGTTACAGGTATTTTAGCCACTCTAAGAACTGAAACCAAACTCCGCCCATGCCAGCAGCAGCAGAACCGAGTTGCTGAACTCGATATATAAAGAAATTATTATTGTAATTATATTTATTGATCTTTTAGGACACTTTTTTTATTGGTACAGAAATAGTAGATTAATAATTATTTTGTTGAGATCACATCTCAAAATGCTATCATTGCAATGTGAAAATTCAAAAAGAAGTTATTATTTGTTACGCTTGTAAAATTAAACTAACTTATATTTATTTAATTACTAACTGGGGTGACCGGCAATTTTAGGAGTCAATGGCCTCCCTCCATCCCACCCTCCTTTCCTCCCACTCTCCCTCCCTCCCTTGCACCCACCAGCCTACCTCCCACCCACCCTCTCTCCCTCCCTCCATCTCTCCCTCACTCCCCCCACCACACTCCGACCTCCATCGGTACGCCAGCCATGAAATTTTGGTTTGGGGGATAACATTTCTTCCCCCACACTTCGACCTCCACCGGTACACTACCCGTGAAATTTTGGTTTTCGGGAAGTTTTCTCCCCCCACCCTTTCACCTCCACCACCCCATCTCCACGGTTCTAGGGCAATTACCCCCTGGACAATTACCCCCTGGACAATTACCCCCGACAATTACCCCCTGGACAATTACCCCCCCCCCCGGACAACTACCCCCCATGCCAATTACCCCCCGGACAACTACCCCCCGTGCCAATTACCGCCCGGACAATTACCCCCCCCCCGTACTAATTACCCCCCGGACAACTACCCCCCAATTAAGCAGTCTAGGTCGTGTTAAACGCAAGTGGCATGTTGAATGTCCAAGAAAAATATTAAATGCTAAATCCACTGAAATTAAGAATGATTCCCGCGCTTGCCTTTGTGCCAACGGGCCAGGTCACTCGTGCCTCTGAGGAACTTTCTGAAATATTGCCTCCCTAAGGTAGACCGGTTGTTGAATATTTCGAAGATTCATATTTAGGTAGACCACACCGACGAGGACGACGTCGAGAGCCTACATAATATTATGCCATTGCGATGTGGAATATGTAGGCCTATGAAAGGTGCGAGGAAGAACTACCAAAAACAAACAATTCAGTTGAAGGCTGGCACAGAAGTTTTCAGTCAAACGTCGGGAGCTTCCATCCGACCATATGGAAGTTCGTTAATTGGCTTTATCCAACTGGAACAAGCCTTACAAGAAGTTCACTGTAGCCAATCTCTGGCTGGTCATCCACCACAACCGACAAGGAAGAAATATGCGGACACAAACGCAAGGATTCTGGCAATCGTTCGCAATTACGACACGCACAATTAAGGCCATTGACTATCTTCGTGGAATTGCTCATAACCTTGCCTTTTAAACTAAGTTAATGCTCTATCGATATAATTAAAATATTTTATTAGGCAGGCATTACAACTATGGCTTAGAACCGTTTTCATATTGGATTTTGTTTAACATTAAAATATTTTATTAGGCAGGCGGCACAACTATAGCTTAGAACCGTTTTTATATTGAATTTTATTTAACATTAGAATATTTTATTAGGCAAGCAGCACAACTAGCTTACAACCGTTTTTAAATTGGATTTCATTTAATATTTTTCTTGGACAATCAACATACCATTTGCGTTTAACACGACCTAGACTGCTTAATTGGGGGGTAATTGTCCGGGGGTATACTTGGTACGGGGGGGTAATTGTCCGGGGGGTAATTGGCACGGGGGGGTAGTTGTCCGGGGGTAATTGGCACGGGGGGTAGTTGTCCGGGGGGTAATTGTCCTGGGGGTAATTGTCCAGGGGGGTAATTGTCGGGGGGGGGGGGTAATTGTCCGGGGGGTAATTGTCCAGGGGGTAATTGTTCTGTCACCCATCTCCACACTCCACCACACTCCGACCTCCACCGGTACGCCACCCGTGAAATCCGGACTGGCAAAAGCGCTGGCCTTAAACACCTAGCTCTAAAACGGTGTCAACCGCTGCTCTTATACGCTTGGGACCCAAAAGAAAAGTGCTGTCATAAGCCTGTGAGGGAAACGGCCAATAGAAAAAATGAGGGTTTTTGACCCCCCACCCCATGGTGGCGGAGATACCCGAACCCCTCCACTGCGTGTCCCATGCCGAGACGGACACAGTAGTGAAGGTTTGGAGTGAAAAGGTGCTAAACTGTCGAAATGCGCATCCCCGTCAAACATACAGACACACACACACACACACACACACACACACACACACACACACACACACACACACACACACACACACACAGAGAATCTTCTCTTTATTTATATAGATAGGCACGAGTTAGCTATAGTGGCGAGAACACCTAATGTTATATTTGGCAGTAATATAGAGAACTATATAAAAATCCAGGTATTGAGCCAAATGCATAGGAGCAATTTAAAGGGGGTTGCCATGTCAACGGAACACGCAACCAGTTATATTTTCGTTAACGGAAATAGAAATTAGAAGTAACATTATGAATTTCCATTAACGAGAATAAGAACAAAAATTATAAATTATTTTGAGAACAAGAATAGAACGGAAATACGCCTCATAGAACTGAAATATGAATAGAATATGAATTATTTTCTGAACGAAAATTATTACACTGATATTTTTGTGATTTGTTGTCTGTGCATGTCAGACATCTGTATAGCCTATAGGCCTAAGTCAGACAATCCATATCCTGGCAAAGCACATACCTAAAAATAGGCTACATCATATTAAATACACAACTGGCAATTATGCAACTCTGTTGAAACGAAATGCATTAAAGAAAATGGCCCACCCCCCCCCAGTCTCCGCCCATGGTACCACCGCCAGGGCTTCTTTCCCATCACGTACCTTTTTACTATTTTTAGCTGCACAAAAATGCTTTTTACAGTCGCCCAAATTCATGTAGAGCAGCACTTTTTGTGTAGAACTGCACCCTAAAATTGCCCTGAGCGCAACAGTTTTCTTAACAGGAACGTAGGCCTACAGGGTGACCAAATTTGTTAATCCGGTTCTGTCCTTATACCCTTGCAGCCAGCACCCTTAATAGCACTGACCTTAATGCGATTGTGCGGGCCTGTCCATAGATGGCGGATCTCGACATTTGTTACCGTCTCATTAAATTTTGAGTCTATTACAAGCCCACGTACAGTACGTGGCAGTGTATGATGTGTATATAGCCTATATATGAGGTAGGCGCAGCCTATATAATAGGCCCTATAGCCTACCTGGCCTACTGCCGTTCGTAGAACAATGCCGTCTGAGCCCGTCTCTTCGGCTTGAGCTTCCCGGATTCTGACTTGGCACTGGGACGGACAAAATAACCTGGCAATATGATTATAATTATTATGCTACATGTAGGATAATAGTCCTACTATATAACTTAATTAGCCTTCTGCTTTATGCAATATAGGCCTATATAACTCATATAACATTTTCGCTGAAGCTGACAGCGTGTGTAAAGCATCCAAGGTATATAGTATCCATACTAGGTCTACTGACTTGCGTAAATTGTCGAAATTGCAATTAGGCCTATGGCATCTTATAACACTTCATTCAGAAGCTCTGCATCAGTGTTTGAGATCCAGATTAGGGTGGGGAGAGAAAACGACGACAAACCATCGTTTGGCGAACGGCCAACCGCTGAGGCGCGTGCTGGCCAGTGAAAGATTTTTACTCCCGTCGTCTCTCTTTTTCTGAGGACCTTTTTTTTAGTATATCGAGACTTCTACAGCGCCCACAAAAGTCAAGACACGGGAACCAGCTTATTCACAGGCGCTTAATCAAAACAAAATCGATAGACAGCGGGTCAAGTTCGGAGAGTCAGGCAGGCAGATAGATGGACGGCTAAGGATGGTGATGTTTAGAGTTGAAATGACGAGGGATGCGATCATGTGAGGAGAAGAGGAAGAATCAGGAGAGGATTTGTGAAAGAGCAATATGTTTTCAGTTTTGAGTCAAAGACCTGTGGGGAGATAGCGAGAGGTGGAATTTTTGGTAAGCTCGTATGATGGGTCGGAAGTTTGACGTAGGTCCTAGTGCTGGCGGAAGTTTGTTCCAAAGAGGTGGAACGGCAATGGCTATAGGCTATATATGGTGAATTAGGTCTTCCTCAGAAAAAGTCTAACGCTTTTGCCAATTATAAGCTGATAATAAGCATGTAAGCTTATAGAGACTAGAAAATCGAGTTAATCGACGCAGCTCTGCAGATACTTCGTTTAGGAATGTGGAACTGGTGAAGTCGTTTTTGCGGTACTATTTACTAGGCATGGAACCCCATTCACCAGTTCTTTCCAGATATCCAGCTGTAGTCTTGGATGGACTTTTGTTCCCGTAAGAACCGTGCTATTGGCGATCTCGCAGGCGGATGGCGATTTGCTCGTCCAATAGGCAAATCCATTTCGAGTCACGTGGCTGACGCCGAGTATTTTGCCTAGAATTCCAGTAATGTAGACGTCATCAATAAAAATCCATGGAACGTAGTCGGAAGTTTCAAGCAGCGGATGAATTAGATCTGCACTGATGGCGTATCCAGATCCCGATTCGTATTGCGGATAATAGTAGAAGGGATATTGCTTTTTGGAAAGGCCCCACTTGCCACGCCGGTAGACCTTGGAGCCACGGTTGAGTGGACCCATGATCGACCACGTCATCGGTGACGTTCGAAGCAGATTCAAGATGGCGGCGACATTAACGAACATGTCGTCGTCGCATTTGAAGAGGTATCGGACGGAAGGACAGAATTCGAGCACCCACTTCAGTCCAAGCAGGGACTTCAGCGTCATATTAGTGTAGCTTTCGATAAAGTCACCCTGGACGACGTCCCCGTATGTCCGGCTCTCTTGCTCCAAGCTTGCCTCAAGCGCGGCGTCGGTGTGCTGCCCAAAAATAAACACCACCCGTACGTTCATTGGCCCAACGAGCGAGCCGCGCAGGGGCCACGTCCCGTTGCGGGCCGCCCCGCCCCACGTGCTTCGAATGGCGTCTCGTCTATCACGATAGCTGTGGAGAGAGTGGACGAGGATGACCATGTACGTGTCCTTGCTGCACGCCTCTGCTGCGCTTCTGACGATCGTGTGATTGAAGACGTTGACCGCGTTCAATCGACGCCGGAAGTAGGACCTCTGATCCACCTCGAACTGTTGACAGAAGTTGAGAACGGTGGCGTTGAGGGTGGAAGAGGAGGCGGAGGAGGTTCCGTTGACCACTTCCGTCCCTGAGAGGGTCTGATCGGCGGACAGTCGTTCGCAGAAGGACGTTTTCTCGAGAAACTCGTGGATTTGGAGGGTAGCCCTGCGGTCGTCCTCCAGACGCGACTGCTGGACGGCAATGTCGATGAGGAGAAGGAGAACGGTGAGCGATACGAGGAGTGGTCCAAACAGAGCGATCGTCTTTATCAGTCTGATCAGACGAACCGGAAGGTAATGAAGCGCCGCCATCGGTCGATTGCTCAACTATGAAGACAGACTATGAAAACATGAACAGTGAATTAAATCGGATGTATAACATATTTTCTTTTAACAATAATATATATAAGGACTACATCAACTGACGTAGGCTACGTACGTTTCTGTCGTGCACGTAAACGCAGAATACATAGGAAAATTAACTGCGTATAGAGTTTAGAGGCTACGGAGCACCAGCCCGTATAGGCTACTTCTTCAATGCCAGTAGGTCTAATTATGATTTAGGTCTAGTAATGCATGCACCTGTAGCAGTCTTCAGAAAGTCTGGTCTATGTTTATATTGCTTGACACATTTTAATAGGCATTTTATCGTTAGGCCATCGGCCGTAATAGGCCCTATAATTATTAATGTCCTGTTTGTCTTATCAAAGGCTTAAGCCAACAGCCGATCTAAGTAGGCCTATGTGGGTCATAGCTTAGGCCTATAGTCTAGTGCTCCAGTGTTTTCTCAAACTTCATAATGCATAGAGATCTGTAGGACTATAAATTGGCCATAGGACGATTGGTAATAATATGCTCTATCGGTCATATGCCACAAATATATGCCTAAAATGACAGAATCATATTATTTAAACAAATAAACCGTTGGCAAAATTGGCATCTTCTTTAGATATAATTTATTGCAGGTATCAATTTATGATAGTCAGCCTTTTTAGACAAATACGATTAGTGTCAATCAAGAAATTTAGTTAAATGCATTTTACTTTAATAATTAAATTTTATATTGAATGATCCAGTAAACGTTAGTTGGTGTTTTTAACCTTCTGTTCGATAGCCATAGATCTACAACTATTTTACCTTGTAAATTATGCCCGCTCGACCATGTGACCGACCGATCGCCCGGCTATGACCAATCGTACGTATACAGGCCTATACTACAATGCGTTGTATTTATTGTCGGTCTTAATTGTTTAGTTAAGCATGGGCGACGGATTTTCCATTGGCATATTTTTTATGCCAATGGAAAATCGATTTTTCGATTTGCTAAAAGCTTTTGACACTGACACACTGTAGCCTAAATCATGATCGAGTTCATGACATTCTTCTGTATAAGCTGGCAACAATTATATATGGAATCATAGGGACCCAACTTAATTGGCTTAAATCTACTTTGATAATCGTCTCCAATGCGCGATTTGCAACGGGGCTTTATCTGACTGAGAACTAATCAAAATATGACGTCCCCGCAGAAGTCAAATCTGTAGGTCCTTTGTAATTGTAATTGTAATTGAACACTTGTATAGCGCCGCTCACAGATTCAGTAGCGCTCCCGACCCAAAGTTAGCTAACGAATAGTCATGGGCGGAGACCTAGGGGGGGACAGGGGGGACGGTCCCCCCCAAAGAAAGTGTTGGGGGGGACGGCCCATGCATTTGTCCCCCCCAATGTTTGAGCGCCAAGACTTTTTTCGGTGGCGAAAATAACAAATTTCGTCAAATTTTTGGCCCAGATGACTAAAAAAAAAAGAAGGTCATCAACTTTTTTGGCGGCGAAAAAAATAATTTTTTCCCGAGATTTCGCCGGTCGTCAGAAATTTTTCAGAAAATCTCGCGTCTTTCCGTCCCCCCAATTCTCGGCCCAGGTCTCCGCCTATGCGAATAGTATAGTCTTCAGGCGCTTCCTAAACACAGGGAGAGATAGGCTGAGAAGCTCAAGACGTAGTTTATGTGGAAGACGGTTCCAGCAGAAGGGGCCAACTTAGGCAAAGCTCCTGGACTGGGCAGTAGCACCACGCATGCGAGGAACAACAAGGAGGCCATTTGCTGCCGAACGAAGGGCAGAGCGACCGGGGAGAGTGGAGACCTGAATACAGAAAGAACGGGGGTAGGAGGGAGCAACCCCAAGAAGAGAACTGCGCATAAGTGTCAGAATCTTGAACTCAATGCGTTGTGGTAGAGGAAGTCAATGAAGAGTGTCCCGAATAAAGACAGAAATGTGAGAGAACTTGGGAAGACCAGCAATTAGGCGAGCAGCAGCATTGAGTATTGTCTGAAGTTTAGAGAGGTTGGGAGAAGAAAGACCGGCGTATGCAGCGTTCCCAAAGTCAACCCTAGAACAGATCAGGGCGTGAACAATCTACTCTTCCTTCTCGACTTCAACGACCTGATCATGCCTGAAGTGCTATTACGTTGTAAATTGGAGAAGAAGAAACAAAGTTAAAAGGAGCGTCCTACCTCTGTCTACCCTACATGCACTGACTTAATTAGGCCTACTTACATTAGCAATCTAGCAGATATAGGCCTAGGCTGTGAGAATTCATTGCACTCTATTAATCTATTCTATTTGTTCGCAAACTGGGACGAACATGATGTTTATCTTGACTATAAACCTACACGTATTGAAGCCTACATACCACACCATACAGTGGGCTCTATAAGCACGTTTGTACACCGTCAGTGGAAACTTTTACCCGTTCCTGTAACATTCGCACTGGAAAAATTTACCAAGAAGAAACGGAAATATAGGCATACATAGGCCTATACATAATTATTATATTATTACGTTTCCCTATGGTAAATATATATATATATATATAATATAGTTATTATTTTTTAAATAATCGTCTTTACAAACTGCTAATCCCACAACAGAATAGACCTACTGTTGGGCTTAGGCTATATAAGGACCTAAGCTGATTAGGCCATGGGCGTTCCGGCCAAATTCTTCTCTGCTGACTTAGGCCTATACAGACGAATTCGACAGGACTATAATATTATAACGACAGAGGGATTTTGAGACGATAATAATTATGTCATAGGAATTGATTAAATCAACAGAGAAAGGAGAAACTATGTGGACGGATTTCGTATAAGATGGAAAAAGAAAGAGCAGTCCCCTGAATTGACCCTGAGTGAATGGGTATGAAGCGTTAACAACTTCATTTTTCTTAGCCTCGGCACATGAGGTCGGGTGCATTGGCCACTATAGAGCCAGTGTTCTCCCTCGCCGTATAATCCTCCCCCTAACAGAGTGCGGTCAGTGTAGGTGCCAGCTCATCACAGCCGATCGAGTCGGATAAGGAGAACGCATGCAGCCACACAGGTGGAGCCGAAATTTCTGAGTGAAGTTTTACCCTCCCTGACGATTTTTGACCCCCACCTCTCGATTGACCAACTACAACGCTGACCACAGTACTAGGCCTATAGCCACTAGATCTTCGAGCAGACCTTTCTATAGACACAGACAGCTGCTTCTTTTGTAGAAGCCGAGCGTTTATTCTCTTTCAACTGGTGATGGCGTCGACATAGCACACGCACGCACTCCCACGCGCACACACACATGCGCGCGCACACGCACACATACGCACACACACGCACACATACGCACACACACGCACACATAGTGACATACGCACACAGTGCATGGCACACACACACACACACAAGCACACACAAACGCACGCACACGTGCACAAGACGGTAGGAATTAGTCCTATGCATGCCTATGTGCTACATGCCAGAATGACTGATTATATACTGACTGACTGAATGCCAGAAAGAATGACTGACTGACTGGTTGACTGATACATTGACTGACATACGGAGCGAATGACCGACCGACTATATGTATACTATATTCGGACCTACCTGTGCTGGTATTTCTATGAGGCATTGTCTATATTTTCGATCTATCCACACAGTAAGTCTATCCACACAACAGCTGCTGTTAGCGCCTCACGAGTGTTATCACCTATTTTGGCCTATTTAGCCTATACAACTTTGTAGCCTACAACGTTTAGGCGAGATAGTTTGTTGCTTTAACTTTCCAGCAGAGTGAGGCAGAATTAGCGATGCGTGCTGTACAGTGTAGGCCTAGACTACAGCAGAGGCGTTGGATTGACTGTATTGGCTGTATAACAGTGTACGTGTATACCTATACGCGTAGACTCATATCATATTATTGGGTTAAGTAAGGCCTATATTAACGCATCGGCCTTGGCTATCACTACGTAGGCCTACAAGTCATTAAACCTACGGACTTTGACCGGCTCATCAGATGGAGATTGTCGATATGCAAACGCTTACATAATAATTAATGTAGGCTAGGCATATTTCTAATAGCGGCTAGACTATGTTGCCCTTTGGCTCATAGGCCTCCACCACTCAGATGCGTTGAGCCAGTAGGCCTATGCTTAGACCAGCAACGTACGTGTCGAGGGCCGAATAGAGTAGTGTTCCAGCGGCGCCATGCATGGACAGGGCGCAATTCACGTCAAATTAAGGGGGTGGGCAAATTTTGAGATGGAATGAGTTAGAACTAATAGGCCTATGTGAAACTGATTAGGGCCTACTTTATCGTGAAATAGCCCATGACCACGTGAAATATCCATCATAAGTAAAATGCCAAAATTATTAAAGTGTATGTATAATTATTACAATTGAATAGGCTTACTGCAATAGGTAAGCCTATACAGTTAGACTTATGAAGGCTTTGGTATGGCCAGTGGCGACATTTGGGTGTGAAAGTTGGACGATCAGAAACAGAGAGGAAGACAGAATAAATGCTTTTGAAATGAAATGCATAAGAAAGAGCATGAGTGTGCAATGGACAGAAAAAAGCGCGACATAGTGTCCGCAGTGAAGACGTGTCCCACTCCAGCACTTCCGTTCAATTCTGTTGTGAACACAGTATTTGGCTCAGCGTGCGCACACTATTTTCCAAGTGTAATTTTGTCCGAACCAACCAATGGTCAGAGCGCTTAGAGCCTTATACGATGTTTAAAGTATCAGGTTAATGCTTAAAATTGTCATTTTAATGTACATGTAATAGCACAATATAAATTTCATTACAAACTGTACGTCGACTCGCATTTCTGTCTGTGACTATATTTCTATAGTCATGTGATTATGACAATCTAAACAATACCATATATATAATATATATAATATATATATATGTAATATAATATATACATTACATATAATTATGTATATGCATACAAAAGTAAGCAACACTGAAATATGAAAAATCATCAAATTAAAATGTTCATTGGCAAGAAAACAATGATTAATCTTATTCCTTTAAAAAGAAGGAAATTACTGTTAGTCATCATTCATATCACTTTGCTTACTACGTAAGCACAGCTTATTAATAGTTTTACACATAAACTATGGCAATTTGATTATAGGTATCACTTAAACGCAGTGACCACGTCATCAGACAAATGAGGAAATAAAGAGCAGGAAAACAATAGTGTGTTTAACATGAAAGCCAGCAGCTATAGTTCGCTCCTTTGATCGGCATGATCTCTTTGTCCCACGAGCTAGGACCACCATGGTTCAAACACGAGCCTTTGCTCTCATTGGCTTGCACTGTGGAACCAGCTTCCTCCTTCGACCCATTCCTCATTATAAACTGGTGGACCAAGTACTTCTTTTCATTGTCTCCTTTTCTCTCTTTCTTGGTCTAACAACATTGGAAACACTCTGACTTGTGTGCACTGTGAAAGGCGCCATATCAATTTACAGATACAATACAGATACAATTTAACAGTTTCTAATGCTCCTAGAGTAAACAACGCAACTCCATGTCGCCAGATGGCCGAAGCCAGTTCGCAAATGCAAAATCATCATGGCCGTGTAGAAGTTGAACTCGGTTCATTTCAGAAGTTGGCTGAAAATCATCATCCCAGATGCTTTCTTATGCATGGACACTCCTCCTTCGGTAACAATCCATCAGATACAATCTGAATCTTTTCAAGAATAATGGTTCATAAAACATTTCAAGCTGTTCCAAAACTTTATGTGGTTGAATCAGCTTTCAGCATTTTTTACTAAATTTTCACAAAGGGTGCTATAAAAATTCTTCAGCCCAATGAGCCCATGTACATAAAAATATGCTCATGTACATTTACAAGTAACTCACAAGTGTAACTGCATTTGATGAGTTGAATAGGCATAAAACGCAAATCCATGTCTAGTTAGCAAAGTGCTCGGTGCTTTTCTAGGTTGCCAATCACTACGCTGGTCTACAAGGGAAAATTTGCACGTGCCTTCACCGTCATGCTTCTACCTTACTTACTTGCTGGAACCAGTAGAATGGCAATGTTTGATGTCGAAAGCTAATTTCATTATTGGGTTAAGTCAGCCAATCGCTATGCTTGTCTAAATCACAATTTGCAGGTGCCTTGCATCTGCATATAAATTTGTAGTGCATTTGGTTTCTCATGCTAACACCTTCCTCAAAGAACTGAACCTATGTACTGTAGTTCTGTGACTTAACCGAGTCAAACTGGATTCTCCATTAATCATAAATTGTGCCTCAGTAGTTAGCCATGTGTTCAGTGCTTTTCTAAATGCTTTGATACATTAATATGCAGAAAAGTAGTTCCGAACTAAGGTAATTGAATGGTGCTTAATATGCAACAATATCATTCTGCTGAGCAGACACTGAAAAAGTCCACTCACAATTTAACATAAAAACAGCAGGCTAGAGATTAGGCCATGTCATTGACCTCAAAGGAAAATAGTTATGTTACAAAATAATTTAATTTAATGTATGGTGGATGTATCAAAACTAGGCTGCATCTGATTAAATTAGGCATTATAAATCCCATACAATGCAAAGTTTAAAGAAAAAATGGAAGGCCTACTACACGTGAAGTGAGGCATTTTGTGAATCTATAAAAATCACGCAATTTACACATTTTCATCTGTATAATGTTTAGCAGAAGTCATCTCCTAGGACACGAGAGAGGTTTCTGTCTCTGGTCCATTAATTGCTGCATGTTGGGCTGTCCTTTTGCAAGATGAGATGACGACATCATTGTTTCTATCCCTGTCTTGCACTGTAGGGGAAGAAGAGTAGGAGGCAGAGGTCAATGCTGGCAGACAGCCCATAGACTCGGCCAGATGACACTGTAGTCGGTTTGTAGCAATAAACGATGCGTCAATTGTTGATGGTGGAAAACGAGATGACGATGATGACGAGGATGGTGTAGTAAACAATACAAGTGCATCTGTCTGACATGGTGATATGGAAGAATTCACAAATCCATCTGCAAAGATGCAACACTCGATATTTATGCATCTATGAGTAGGGTGAGAATTGGTGGGGGAGGGGTTAAGGGGTTCAACTCCATAGTCTTTTTAGGAATCCCATCGTAAAGTCTTAATTGCATGCCCAACTCCACGTGACTCGACCCCTCAGTTATGTTTCTACAATTCTCATACTGTTCAGGGGTCATACCACTCTGTTCCTTAAGAATCTTAGAACTGCTCTTTTTTGGCCATGGTTGGACCGGGAGTGCCTTGGAGTAGCCTACCCTTAAGAGGTGTTATAAAAACCTCTTAAAAAAATTGTTTGTTAAATTAGGTACAAAAGCAACATCAAACGCACTCTCAGACAATCTAATTTTCCCTATTATACTGATTTATATTAAACTTTCCTATTATAATTTTTAATGTAGAGCCTGAGGCGTGACAGATTGACAAGCAGATGATGGCAAGCAGGTGCCAGGATTGGTGCAGAAAGACAGAATTTGCAGAATCCAGAAAAGAGAATGAACTGACTTTCATGCTCATCATTTGTGTAGCCGTCTGTTGTTTTGCCGCCTCTGTACCACTGATGCTCGGCGTCTCTTCTGCGAGCCTTCATCAGCTGCTTGTACTCAGATACACGCAGCTTCCTTCCATCCATCACACATGTTCGCTTTGGTCGTGGCCTACGCAAAATGAAATTCAAATTCAAATTGGGTACGGTAATTATTTTTCTCAAATTGCTAAAGCCTAGCCTGCAAAGTGTGCTGGAAAGGAAAGAAAGAAAAGTAAATCACTTAAGTGTTCAAGAGCATGAGAATTAAAATTTTGCATTAGAACATGTAGTAATGAAGACAGAAATGTAGGAAATGGTGGGGGGGGGCGGTGGTGCAGGGATATGAGTAAGTCCTTTGCTCGCAATTGTTAATGTGCCTTGGCATGAACCTCTAATTATGTGTCCATGCTGTAGTCAGGAGCACCTCTGAGTAGAATCTTGAAGAGGCATTATAACAAGTTCTCATATATAGCCTACATAAGAATAGAATGTTGTTCAAGCTTTAAGCAATTGAACATTTGCACTTAGCTAAACAACTGGAAACATCTATTGCCATCAGATATGGCAATTTGTTGGTTGATTTCTAAGTTTGCTTAATAGCGCTTTCAGACGTTCCTAAGCAGTGCTTTTAAAATGTAAAACTCTGCTAATGATGTATTTCATCACTTAGCATCATTCGACTGACCATCAACTGTCAATCATTCTAAACTCTAATATCATTTAAGCATGCAAGAGGTTCCTATAGTTTGGCCAGAGAAATTTTCTACACAAACGTACACATGCAAGCACTTTCTGTGTTGACATTTTCATTTATGATATTCAGCACAATTTTTCAATGCTCAAAGCTGGGTATGTATGCTGAATTTCAAAATTGGATGGCTTAAACTCTATCTACCAGGAATTTACTTTGTTTGCAATGAGGTTAAATCATAGTGTTAGATCAGGTGTGATTGGTTTTTTAGGTGTGATTGGTTTTACCTGTATCGATAATCCGGATGCGTTTCCATGTGTAGTTTACTCAGACGTGATTGTTCTTCGTAGTAAGGCTGTTTGTCGGTATTCGACATGGCCTTCCACTTGGACCCTAAAAATACAGCAAGTAGAGAATAATTAAACCAATCAAAACAATATTTCTATTTTCATCCGTGCTACACAAAAATCTACTAAATGTTAATTTATTAATCCATCTACACAAAGATATCCATCTTTCTATTTTTGGGTGTTATGATACTTCTGTACATCTGTCTTCCAGTATGTCTGTAAGTCTTTCAATGTTATCGGAATGTATTAAGAATCAATCAATGGTTGCATTAAGCATAATGGTAATGAATGGCAGTGAGTGTCGTTACAGCGGACAGGCTGCAATTGTGAAAAACTAATGGGTTTGTTGATGCCCACTAAAATGTCAGTCGGGAAAAATGCACAGCAAACTGTATCACAGACAGAACCGACATATTCAAAAGAAACGTCCATGCCTGTGCATTCATGGCTGTTCCAGGTCAGTTCATACACGGTACGTAGTATGTTCAGTTCGCCTTTACCACATGTTTAAGTTGCTCACATGGGCTCTAGATGCTCTCCATGAAGGTATGTAACACAAATAAAAGTCTTTCCAATTCTTAATCAGGAATGGTCAGATTGGTTGTCTCAGTATGTCTACATAGGTTGGTGTTCACGTTAATTCTCATGACCCAGGTGGCACTGGCAAGAAGGAGAACATGAGCATGGCAATATTTAGGCAGGGAAAAGTCACCAATTCACTGCTTCAATGGCAGTGTTATTGTTTCCAGCAAACACCCAAAGACAGCCAGGGGCGGATCCAGGGGGGGCCAATACGGCCATGGCCCCCCATTTAAAAATTGCATGGAATGTGGCCCCCGTATTTGGTTTCAAGAAGCCATTAAACACATGTAGTGGTCCCGAGAGAAAAACAGGACATCTGGCCCCCCCTATTAGAAAATCGTACGGGACGTGGCCCCCCCGTTTGGAAATGGCATCTTCTTTTCCTGAAAAATTAATGGATGACTAAAAAGAAGAAAAAAAAGGTCATCAACTTTTTCCCCCGGAATTTTTTTTCCCCTGTTCCACCAACAAGACCGAACATTTTGGCCCCCCCTTCGAAACGTTCTGGATCCGCCACTGAAGACAGCCTTATATGCCCTGTTTGTGGCAGGAATGGAGGCAAGTTCCACAGTCAAACAACAGCCCTATACATTTACGATGACACAATGGTTCCATTTTCTGTTATACATAACAGTCATGTAAGACAAGACAATAGATGGCACTGAATGGACTGAACCAACATCAGCCATCAACGTTGTTGAGGACAGACAACCGATTCCTTGCTGGTGCAATTTCACAATCTCTTTTATCTACAGGAATATTAGACAAATTGTATTAAGTAATAATATTATTTAGTAGTAGAAGCAACTAACCAAGAAGTTTGCTGATGCTGGAGTTATGCATGTCTGGACAAGCCTTGAGTATTTTACGTCTTTCTTCTCTCGCCCAAACCATAAAGGCGTTCATTGGACGCTTAACGTGCATCTTAGGCACCTCCTCATGAAGCTTGTGAATTCTCAGCTTTGAGTCTATAAGCTTGCCTACAACAAGATAAAACAATCAGTGTTCACTAATTGGAAACATTATAGCTCTAACTGGCAACAATAGGACTTTAATGTGGAACATTCTAGCCATAACTGGGAACAAAGTCCACATCATCTCTATAAGTTGTGTATACAAGAAAGTGGCTTAACACAATAACAACCATGGTAGTTGTTGTGATTTGATATGAATATACAACCTTTGCATTATGGACATAAAAGCGACAAGAAAATAGCTATGAGATCCACAGTGGTAAAGGTTGGACTAAGATCCTGTGTGTCAGGCAGACTCAGCAACATTCCCCATCTGCAGCAGCGCAATATAGATCAGAGATTCCTCATTAAGCATCTGTCATCAAACATGGATGGGAATTCACTCGTAGAGATATCTATATGTCTGTGTGATACTGCTTATGTAGACCTTCTCCAGCCATGCCACCATTATTCCCAAACAGATAAACTTACCAGTCTGTCAGAACATTAACGTCGTTTAGGATAGAGAGAAACATCTTTCACAAGTTTTTAATAGGCAATTACATAAATACATGGCCACATAAATACTATGCACATAATTATACATACCAAAGTATCCTATGAACTCTAAAAGTGCATACCTTCAAAGACTAACGTTGAAGAGCTATATATATAAATATATATATATATATAATATATATAAATATATATAAATATATATATTATATATATATATGTAATAAATACTGGCAAACTTGCACTTTAAAGTCACCAACTTGGTTCTTGAGGTAATAAATGTCTGCTGTCAATTCCAGCAAAGCTGATCCAGGACTCAAGACTACTCCCCAGGTTATGATTACAATATGCAGCATTCATGTTGTATCACTTACGCTGTTGTGCATTTTGTGATAGTATGTTGTTCTGTTGTCCAGGATCTAACATTTCCTTCTTACAGCCATTTGATGGAACAGCATTGGACGGTTGTAACGTTGGAACAATCATAGACTGACTGTGTCGTGAGAGAGCAGCAAACATTGGATATGGTAATGAGAGGTTAGGATACACGAGACCAGCAGGAAGACCGTTAACTGGCAGACCGTGAGTGGAAAGAAGATGCCTAGACATCAACGCTTCCAGGAACTTCTGAAAGAAGATTGGATAAGCATGATACAACCAAAGCTTATCAGAGCATTTAATATAGCACATAGTGGCCAACCTTCGAACAAACTGTAAAATCCAAGCTTACGTTTCCAATCAGAATCTGATATTATATGCAACTGCCTGCCATCACAATCACACTGGAAAGCCATGAACCAAACAATGTTTCCCTTTGCTCGATACTGCAATTCCACTTCCATTCAACCATTTCATATGAAAATCTAATTTCATGGGCAAAATTCATGAACTTACAGGATTCATATAAATCCGTTCTACTGTTCGTTCATTTCAAGGGCAAATATTACAACAGCAATTAATCAATGAAACCAGTTCATATGATACACCTTTATTCAGTGCAGCAACAGGATTTTAATTTTATGATAACAAGGACAGCAGTGAAACTCACTGTAGGGCGCAATGTAGCTTGTTAAAACAAATTGATTCCATAAAATAACGCCTTAGAGCTAAGTATTGAGAGTCTTCCGATTTATTTGAACATGAACAGTGGCGGCGCTAGGGGGAGCTACGCCTTCTATAAAAGGCAACCGGGGCTAAGCCCCCCTAAAAAGGCCATCCAAGGGTTTTTGCATGCAAAACTGAAATATTTCCAAGATTTTCGACCGGATGACTAAAAAAAGTCATCAGAAATTTTGGCGGATGAAAATGAAAACTTCCGCCATGAGAATTCAGCCCCCCCAAAACTGAAATCCTGGTGCCGCCACTAAACATGAATGGTATGAAGCAGAAAGAAATGCCACAAAATGATCAACACTCTTTCTCAACACAAACCTTGTCATATGGTTGAATTGGTGTGTCCACTCGTCTTTCATCACCATCATCTACCGCATCATTTACACTTGGCACTGCAATCCTGGCAAGTGCACTGGCATATAAGCGACTGTTCTCGGCACTCGTGGCACTCGTTGATGCTTGTGGTGCAAAGGAAACAAGATCATCACTGGCCGGACTAGAAGCACATCCCTGAGTGGTTGCACCAGGTCCACCCAACGGTCCAGTTGAAGGTCTGTGGTTATGGGCAGGTGGAGGCACTAAGTGAACATGTGGTGCTTGCTGCAAGGCACTTGATTTAATTGGTGATCGCACACTGTCGAACCTTGATGATACATCGGACTTTCCTTCTGGTTTGCTCAAGTTCAGCGGTCCGTCAGTTGATGCCAGATGGTTGGCAGCATTCAGCCACGTCTGCCTTGTGCGACAGCGTGCACCATCAGAGTCAACAGAGGCTTCCGAGTCGGAGGCAGCTGAGCCACTCAGTGACGAGCAGCGGTGATATTCTGAGAAAACAAGATGACGAGTAGGAGAAGGAGGAAGATAGCGGGAAGAAGAATGAGCAAGAGAAGGAGGATGAGGATGACACAGAGAGGAAGTCTTGGTCTCATGGCATGGCATTGTGGGAGTGAATGAAGACGCTGAAAAATAGAAGCAAAATTCTTTGAGCTACAAACTAACTAAACCACCAACTTATTAATCTAGGACAATGGGATTCAAGCAAGGCTGCATGCACACTCAATGCTGTTGCTTATAAAAAATATAAGCAGAGATCAAAGTAGACCCAATAAAAACATATAAAATGCCTTCCCAGACACATTCACACAATAACTACTGGACAATTCTTCTCTAAATCCAAAACCGATCTTTTTAAATAAAATTTAAAACACTCCACAAATAATTAATCACAATAAATAATAATTATACTTTACTAGCTCTAAGCATTTAAGTCAGTTAACCACACACAGTCCATACACAGGAACCTAAAATAGTATAACACCCATTCAGCGACCAGCATTGATGAAGGATCTCACTTGATACAAATCAATTTTAAAAGAGCATCGTACAGGACATGTGATTGCCAACGAAAACTGTGCAGATTGACATTTAATGGAAAAACATTTCAACTTGTAACAACCGGCAGTAGACATGGGGCTGCCTATGATGTGAATATGTTGGCAAAGGTAGCAACTAGCAAACTTTAAAACTCTACCCTCCGTAGTAGTTTTGTACATTTGGTACAACGTTGGCAAGCACAAACAGAAGTTTAAAAGCATCGACGACCTGAGTTGATATTCACAGTCTGGAAGAGGGTTTCCCTGTAAAATATTAGTTCATCAGGTCCAAAAGGTTTCTTGTAAGGTTTCAGTGGGGGTGTTACCTTTAACACTTAAGTTTCCTTTCCTGTGATGTGCAGAGAAAGGAAATTAAAGAACCGAAACACAACTGAAAAGCAATATATCGGAGAAAGGAACTCAATGGAGAAATAAACAAATGTAAACAAATGCAAAACAAACTGCTACTTGGGACAAACAGAATGGAGAAACCTACAAGAAACAGAAGTAGGAAGAAAGCAAGAAAGGTAAACACAGTGGAAAAGGATTGGAAAATAAAACGTGCAACAGAAGTGAAACAGAGAAGCAAACAAGAGAAAAACAATAATGACACAGTGTAGCAGGAAATCTGAAGAGAAATGCAGGTCTACAGAAACAGTTGATGAATGTTCACACACTGTAATAATCATTGTGTAGCAGATAGGAATTTCCTGTTCATGGCATGTGTGCTTGCAGGAACTGCTTTTACAAGAGATGCAGTAAGCGTTCATGATGTTTCTTCTGAAAAGACAGTTGCTTGACGTGGAAGGTACAACGATGCAAGTTTTTATGCCAGTGATGTTGCCGGCAGTTTCAGGCACCTCCAGCAAGCATCATGGAGATAACATGTTGGTGCAGGATTTTAGTAAGATGAGAAGTAGATGATGTTTTTTTGACTTGATTGAATATTTCTTTGATGGGCTTTGGCTTCCTTCACTTTCCTGATAACATTCACTTTGTTCTGCTCTGTGTTTATCGGTAATACAAATCCTCTGCTGTACTTGTTGTACTGTACGGTACTGCACTCCGTCTTCAAGTCCTCTCAACTTTATGGTTAGCTTGACTGATCAAGTTACCTATATGTGAGAAATGCCTTATGTACTAACCTAAAGAGATCTGTTAGTGATAAAACCTTGTTCATGTCTTAAAGTATTCAGAGATCATTGTGATATTATGATATATTGGATTTCCAGTATATCTCAATGCTCAGTTTGATAAAAGTCTTCAGCATTCTTGTACATTTAGCTTACATGGTTCCCCACGCGTAGCTAATGATGTTACAGGTAGACTAAAACACCAAGCCATCATCATCATCATCAAGATTTGCTTGTGAATAACAATATCTGTAGTATTTCGATTGTCTTTTATGCTCTTCTCAAGTCATTGTCTCACAATGCTGAGCCTAATTCATGCTCATCTAAGTCCTGTTTGTGCTTCTCCAATGGCCTTTTCCACATAATATGTCTTCACCTTGTTCTATATCAACGCTGTGTAAACTTTTTTTCAATGCTACTGGAAATTAATTCCTCTGCAGCTTTGCACTGCTGCAGATTTCCATATCTTCTGCATTTGTGGCAATTAGCAACTTCAGCCAAACAATCTAGCACATGGCTTTGCATCAAATTCAAGAAAAATGCATACCATGGTGCTCACTGCTTTTCTTAAAAGATATACAGAACCAGCAGCTCATATTACTGCGAGTAACATAAGATTTGACCTATAGCAGATGCATCATAAGAATTTTATGCACTTAAAACCTGGGTAATTATTGTAGGCCTAGACTTCAACTGCACTGGTCACCAGTGATACTTCCTGAACTGGTGCCTGCTAGCTGCAAAGAGTGTTCAAAGTCATACATTGTGCAACTCCTCTAAAGGTCTTGACCAAAGCGGTCACACACGAAAATAGTTCCTTACTGATCCAAGGACTGTTGACCAAATCGGCCCAGAATAACCAGACCAGTTTTCAATTGCACGATATATGACTCAGTAATTCACAAATGCTCATTAAAATAAGTCTCTGACATGACCACATTAAACTACCAAGAACTAAAGTCTAAACCAACATTAAATGCTGTTCCGCAGATGATAGCAAGTAAATAATGAACTGAATCTGAGTTATTTCTTTCAACAATTTAACATAATAGATGTACCAGGTAATTAGTTTCAATAGTATAACAAAAAAATAATCAATAACTCGTGAAACTGTGAACTATTAAAGTAATACATAAGTAATACGAAATAATACATAACAAATACAAAATAACACGAGAAAGGACATAAATAAATACATAACAAAAACAGAAACTAATTTAGCATACGAAGAACAACCCACTGTGCAATGATCTGGATCAATCGCATAAAACAGTCTACCTTGCTAGAGAAATGGAAACGTATGGCTACAGATCTTAATGCCAGAATCTCTCCTTCTGCGCTTGCTATGA
This sequence comes from Lumbricus terrestris, assembly GCA_949752735.1. Taxonomy (NCBI): domain Eukaryota; kingdom Metazoa; phylum Annelida; class Clitellata; order Crassiclitellata; family Lumbricidae; genus Lumbricus; species Lumbricus terrestris. Next base: position 48,119,038 of record OX457038.1, on the reverse strand, counting down.
ACCAACACCACAGGTGATGATGGGAAAAGAGAAAGGGTCTGTGCCAAGTGGATCCATGGGCAGATACCAGGTTCATCCATGGAGATGTCTCAGCTTTCCAGGTAGACCCATTAAATATGCAGCAATGAAGAAGACTCCTGTGAAGCCACCTCTTTCCTGTCCAAAGAGACCACATGACACCATTGGCATTATAAAGAGCAGCCACCTATTCCACTCTCCCCTACTCCACTCCTACAATCCACATTCATCAATTCTGTTCAATATCAATTCTCATCTCAGATTCAGTTTACACCAGTGAATAATAAGCTGGTTCCTGTGATACTGCTATCTTTCGCACAGTTGCAGAAATCTTGAGGTTACAATTATGGTTTAATAAGCAGACGCATAGTTAAAGTACACAATAATTAGAATTACTAACCTTGCTTTTGGCTTGTTTTATCGGGGTCATGACTTTCCTTTACCTACAATTACAAAACACAAGTTTGAGTACAAAAATGCTGGAGGACTAAATAATTAAAAAGATGATTAAAACAGATGTGCAGAGAGAAGGTTCATTGTAGGCCTACTCTGATGAAAAGATCAAAGCAGGATCATACTAATTAGCACATGTCTTAGCAACAGCAAAGTATCCTACAATTCACTTTAAAGTAACACAATGTGCCGCAATTGATTGAAATTGCAATAGTTTTATTCCTTTTTAGTACTTTACATATTTGCAGCGACAGAAATAATATTCACAGTTAGAAAATTAGTTGCTATTTATTTTCTGAATCATGTCTGCAGAACAGGTATTCAATGGTTCAGCTCAGTTCAGTATATATGGATACATGCAGTATACATGGAAGTATGTATGTATAATGTGTATGTATATAATTATGAATGTGTTCAAGGTCCAGCACTTTGTAAGAACCTCTCAACAATTCGCTCTTTGGCAGGTCTAGAAAAGTGAGACTTGAAGCAAACTCAACTGTATGCGTCAAAGTGACCGTTTAATGGTATGTGCCGTGTTACTGTATTTGCTGACCTGGGTTAGGGTAGAAATACAGGTCTCCCTTCATCTGATTGGTATGCTCTCACAATAAGGTTTGCTTTTGTGATTAATGCACTCTCTTGTGAAACAGAAAATCACGATCAGAATGATAGTCATTGCTAAGAACCTCGAGATCTAAATTCTAGAGTATATATCTTAATATTTATAATTCTGTTGCTAGGACTATCGGGCATAGACATTTTTCCACCTGGCATCCCACATGGTTCCACTTCCCTGGACCATTTTTGTAAATACTGTACACGGTGCCTCTGAACGGCGAGCAGCACTGCAAGAAGCACTTCTCAAATATTTAGATACAATACAGCCAACCTAACCCAGCACGTACACTTTTTTGAGTGCTCTAAATCTGAAAAGTCCCACCTGATGGAGATAAAGAAATTTCATTGGTTTAGATAGGCCAGATCTAAGATCTATGCAGCATACATACACTACAGTATTTCTGTACTAATATAAATCAATATATTTATTAGCAGAAGATAATTATAAATAGAACATAAAAGTAGCACACGAAAGCAATGAAGATACCAAACTGACTCTGAAAAAAGACATTTATGAAAATCCACTTTTTAATGAAGAAAGTTCCACAGCAATAAGAACAGCGTAGAATCTAAGTCCTTCTTGAGGCATAAGATATCTATAAACATTCATGAGAGAAGAACATTTAGTACATATAAATCTACCAAGATTGCAAAAAGCTAGCAATTGGACAGAAAGAATTCTGGAAGGCAGAACTGCTGAATCTGAATCTAAATAAAATAATGGTGGAACGTCGCATATGGGATGTAACACTATATGGATTGGAGACATGGACTTCTGGAAAAGCAGAAACACAGAAGCGAGATGCATTTGAAGTTAAGGAGAAGACTGTATATTGCCAAGATCAGCTAGAGGGTTTATAAAGCAAATCACGTGTTACCACAGGTGCAATAGAAGAGGTCAGTGGTCAACACAATGAACAGAAGACAAAGGAACCGAACTGGCCACAAATTTTACATTAAAATTTGCTCTGAAGGACAGTGCGTGAGGGTAGAATTTGATGGAAGATACCAGCGCTGTTGCCGATTTTTTTAAAGTAATCAATTAATCTCCAAAATTTAACTTAAATTAATCAATTAAATTCGATTAATTTGGTACCTATTACTGGTATATAATTGTAAAACATGAAGAACTGGGTAAAATGTAGTAACTGAGTCAGTTAATACCTGTCACATGAAAAACTGGTTAAAATGTAGTCACTGAGTAAGTTATTAAGTATTTCTTTCTACAAAAACTTCCCTCATTGCACATGCTGAAGTTGATATTGTATCATTGTCAACTATTTTATTCGTGCTTTATACACTGTTACAATTAGCTGCAATAAAAAACTTGATTTATTGATAGAAACAAATTAAGGAAAAACCACAAAACGGAGATCAATGACGTCTGACCTGTCTGAAGGCAGAATACTGAAGAAGAAAATTTGCCATTAAATGTATGTAAATGCATGCCATGCATAGATTTTACTCAAAATTTCTTAGTAACAGTCCAAATAAGTTCCCAACTTGCTTTAATCCTTTGGTAAGGTGATTTGGAAAGCATTTTGGTATGTACTTTGTGGATCATAGTCTCATAACAAGGACCACAGGATAAAGAGATTTTGTCTAAAAAAAACTCACAAGAGATATCTTCAAATCTATGATTCACAGCCTTATTTGTCTTAAAGAGACAAGAAGTAGGTCACATGGAAATCAGGGTACAAAGGAACTCAACAAAGGAACATAAAGTTCGAAATTTGGTACCTCTCATGGAAACAATGGACAGTGCAATACAACATATGGTCGATATGAAATATAAACTCAGAGTCGCTTGCAGCAAACTATGCCAAGAAAAAGGACAGAGCATCCACGAGAGACAATGCCTGCAGCATTATTTGACTCAAAAAGGCAGACAAAGACTATTGTGGAAGGGAAAACAAAAGGAACAACAAATCTAGCTCTAATCTTTCTTCTACTCCTATATGGAGAACACACCCATGAATGTCTCTGATCCTATATGGTAACTCGATCCCGACCACCATGGACTACTCTCACAAACAACCCTTCTGACTCAACACAGCGCTCATGAATAAGCTGGTGCCCCACGCTTGGCTTTCGAGTAGCGCTTTAGAAATTTTTAGTTTACGATTACGATTATGAATGCCTACAGTATATAACAACACAATTTCAGAAGTGTAGATCACACAGATCAAGAGGAATAGCAAATTCAAGTTACGCTATATGGCCCATTGTTTAAACTCATGCACATTTCCCAATTCATCCATTAACCCTACCTTGCCAAAACCGTTCACATCCTACTTGAACAGAAACTGAACCATTTACCTGATCTGCAGATGACAGTAGATGCAGATTTTCTCTGAGCTGCTGAAGTTGCGTAATCATTGCATTCAACGTTTGTTGCTTTTCATCAAGCGTCGTTGCTGAGCCGATCATCATCCGGATGCAGTCCATGACGTCATCCTCCTGACACGTCGTCGTCTTCTCACTCCTTGAGACGACACCATGGTTGTTGAGGATGGTAGAACTGTTGACATGCCAGATGACGTCGTCAGAGTTATTAGCGGCAGCATTCAGAGTGTCTTCCTCGTCAAAGTTACAATCAGTTAACTTTGTTTCTGAGGAAGAGACTATCTTGCAGTCGTCAGGGCTCTCTGGATTGGCCTGCAAATCACACACTGGGCTCAACGACACCTGGTCCACGTCACAGGTGCTCTTATTCAGGTCAAAGATTTCAGAAGGCTTGCTGAAGGTCTGAAAATCGAATTGCTTATCAAATGCAATGTTCGCTGAAGATGGAGGGGATCTAGGGACTGGGTCAGTGGGTCGCTTGGTAGGTGTGTTCTTTCTTTTTGAAGACATGCTCATATGTCCTTCTGTAACAGAAAATGACACAAAGGATATCAATTAATACTTTCAAAATGAAGAATTATAAATACCTCAAATAAACTTATTGGAAAGGATTCATTTAGTGATATGAAATGATATTAATTGAATTTGCTTTTTCCTCCATCGAGTGACACAGCAGATGACTGAGCACTTGCCTTGAAAAACATTCAGAGCAGTTTCAAGTCTCCCAACATTCAACTGCTCATTGCCATAAACTGATAGCATCAATTTATCAATTTGATAATACAAAATTTCTTCAAACTGTGGGTCAAACAGCAGCTTGTCGAGCCTTCTGATTGGTATGCACAACAAGAGTTATTTTTGAAAGCTTCAATGCAATACCGTACAACAAATCTGACTGTTGGAACTGAACCATGCAACTACACCAGTCTTTGATTCTTTCACTTTAAGATTACGCAGCAACAGCGGCAACATATCACCAAGATGCTCTTGCGCTTAGCACCTAATGGCCACCTGTCAAGTCGAGACACTTCCTACCGTCACCACTTTGGCATCCATCCACCCTTATGCCGGAACCTCTCTGCACATTACAGCCAATCAGATCTGATGATTTCAGTCCACAGCAGAACAGAAAGTCTGTAGAATAATGACAAGTTGCCAGTATCCAGTATCCACTACAGACTGTCATGTACTCTGATGCAGTTCCATTCTTGCAATTTCTATCTATTATGATATGCCAATTTGAAAAGTTTTATACACCAATGTAACACCATGACAACGTGGCCAGTTATTACATTGGCAATGACCACTCAGATAACTCTCAAACCAATGACACTTTGACCACAGCCAACGTTTGCCAATATCACAAAATGGTCTCTTAGATTGTTACACTTCTCAGGTGGCGACGAGCTAGAAAATGATATGCCCTTATTGAAGCTTCATTAGAAAAGCGATATTGTTTCACAAATTCATTCAGTTTAATTTTTAAAAATACAAGAAACTACCAGTATATATTTTATGAAAACGAAAAATTATGGTTCAGATCGTTAGAGTGGAAAGAGCAAGAAGCTAATAAAACCGTAGCATATGATACAGTGTTGCATCTGAGTGCAGTCAAGTGTATTTAACGGCACTCTCTGTTTCACATAACGCAATTATTAATTCTTTTCTACGGCTCATCTTTGCAGTTGGTCTGGATGAACCTAGACAATGACCTTAATCCAGTAAGCCACTTACATGGGAAGGAAGACTAAAAGACTAAAGCAGGAGCAAAAGATTCAAAAGATACAGAAAAAATAAGGAGAGATAGTTCGAGAAAGGGAGATAGCAAGAGAACGAAACAGCAAGACGCAACATGAGAGACAGCTGAGGAGTGAATGATAGATAGATTTTAGAACAATATTCAGAACATATAACAAAACATGAAGCTGGAACACAATAGATATCGATGAGAATCTTTAAGAACACCTATAATAATAAAATTCATTCTGGTAATATATTCTGTTTATATGTATGTAATAGCAGATTTATTCCAAACTCTGACGACAATTAAAAATGAAATAGGCTTCATTAGAATTACATCACTGGTCATACACTGACCAATTCAGTAGGGATCAACTAAAGACCAGGAGGTCAGAGGTTCGTATTATAAGCAGTCACTGCCAGTCAGCACTTTTTTTATCATGCAGCCTGACTATACTGTGCAAGCTGCACACCTCAGGAACCTATTATGTACTTTCAACATCTGCTTTAATTGATATTTATCAAGAAAACAGAACTGACTCACTAAGTCAACAACTAAAAATTACTATAAATTATACATTTAATTACAGTTTAACAACTTTTAAAGATCACAGAGTGGAATAACAGAAGAGATCTGCTTCACTTTGAAAGACTCTGAACATTAAAGCAGAAAGTGGAATAATTAAGAAAAAACAGAGTCAGGCTATGTTAACCACTTAGAACTACAGACAACCATACATACACAGTCACACACAGATATAAAAGCACAAAGCCGTGCATTCACCCCAGTACAAAACACCCAAATACAGCAACCCTCGTTGGCATTACCTACATGCATATTACAGGATAAGGCCAAGAGCTTATAAAGCTGGATTACTGACAGAGGATCATGAAACAAGAGTATCATTACTACAATATGCCTCTGTGATGTCAGCCTTAAAACCATTAGGACATTCCAACACTCATACATCAAGATCAGAGACAAGTATAATCATAACATAAAAAGGGTCCTAAAAGCTGCTACATATGTACAGATACATGCATCTGACACACACACACACATGCGCGCATACACACACAATCACATATGCACACACTCACACATGCACACACCATCATCATCATCATCATTATCAGTTCCAGACACTAGCCATTTGGCTGCAATGGGCACAAATAAATGATATCGATTGTCTTCAGCAATTTTTCAAGTTAGCAGCTCTCCATAGTGGCGCTTTATAAATACTTAAATCAGCGCTTAAAGTGTAAAAGAAGAAGTGCCTGGACGCTCCTTAACTTTTCAGTGTGTACTGGCGAAATAAGTGGCAGACACATGACCACGCCCACTCAGTGTCTTCTTCAATGACTTCTGGCAAGTCTACAGCAGAGCCAATCGGTATACCTTGAGAATCCTCCAATTTTCTGTTGCCAGCTTCCTTCTTTTGTCAAATCATTGTCTTTAAATAGACTATTAAACTTGGTATGAATTAAGTTTTGGTCCCATTTTCTGTAAGTAAGTACTACCACACTTTGCATTAATTATCTGAAAAAAATGAGGAAAGAATGATTTTTCATAATCATAACCTCCTAATTTCTAAGGTGCCGAATATTGAAACAGAAGCAAGACGTTGAAAAGAAGAAGTAGTTGTCAATAAAATGACCAATAAATATGGTCACTATAGGAAGTATATCTATTATCCAGCAATATATTATATATCTACTTAAAACATTTATGTAACCAATGACTAGTAGAGGCAGATCTTCATGCCACTGGGAAGCAGCAGCATAGCAAAAGACAGGCACCTAACCATGACATTCCCATTGCTCACCCATTCGGCGTTCCCACTAAGCTTACTCATCCAAACCACTTTAGCCATTGGAGGCGTGCTTGCATGGCAATAATTCTGGGGATAAGCAGAACACAAGGGCTATCTACATTAGAGCATCAGAAGCCACAGTTCAGTACACAACGGTTGACCAACTACCTATACTTAAGATTATTAAATGTGGGAACCTCAAGATGCAATTTCTACAACACCAACAAAGGCATAGTCACAAGAACTGTCCGACTCACAGGTGTTTAGTCAAAGCAAATTCGATAGGCAGGTAGAGCACAATATTATTGGTTTCACGTCAAGATCAAAATGGTCAGGCAGGCAAGCGGGTGGGTGGGTAGGCAGGTAGGCAGATGGTGTTCAGGCAAGAGAAGTAAAGGGAAGACGAAGATAGGACTCATGAAAGAGCAGTGTTTTCAGATTTGAATGAAAGACCAGTTCAGACGTAGTTAGAGGTGAAGGGTTGGTGAGTTTTTAGGATGGATCAGATATCTGGAGTAATTCTGGCAGGCAGGAGTTTGTTCCACAGAGGCGAAACAACTATAACTATGGAGCATGTTGCAGTGCTTATAGGCCTATGTATAAAAAGATCGAAGTGCCTGGACGCCCCTTACCTTTCCAGGGTGTCCTGGCCTGATATAAGTGGCAGGACGGCGTTCAACTTTGAAAATAAATACCTAGATGCCATCCATGACCGTCCAGTCACAGTTTAAGCCCTGGCATGGAGCAATTTGTAAATTTTAATGTTGAGTTGATGGACCCTATAATTATAGGTACAAGATGGTCATGTTAGAAAGTCATTAGTGATGCCATTCTCACCGTCATTCTTCCTCTCAAAGGCACAAACGTTTCTGTCAACATCTGCACATAAACTGTGAATATTGCTAAGAAGAAATCACCTTGGCATGATAAAGAATACTTAGCTGCTGTCTTCAGTTAAAAACTGCAATACCGAAACAGTCAATGAAATTATGAGAAGATAGCCCTAAAGTAATTTGTAAAGTGACAGATGAGTATTGGCTGTTTGGTTTAGACTTTAGATTTATATTTGGATTGGCTGTTTGGTTTAGACTTTAGATTTAGGTTGGCTGTTTGGTTTAGACTTTAGATTTAGATTGGCTGTTTGGTTTAGACTCTAGATTTAGATTGGCTGTTTGGTTAAGACTTTAGATTTAGATTTAGGTTGGCTGTTTGGTTTAGACTTTAGATTTAGATTGGCCATTTGGTTTAGATTTTAGATTTAGATTGGCTGTTTGGTTTAGACTTTAGATTTAGATTGGCTGTTTGGTTTAGACTTTAGATTTAGATTGGCTGTTTGGTTTAGACTTTAGATTTAGGTTGGCTGTTTGGTTTAGACTTTAGATTTAGACTGGCTGTTTGGTTTAGACTTTAGATTTAGATTGGCTGTTTGGTTTAGACTTTACATTTAGATTAGATGTTTGGTTTAGACTTTAGATTTAGGTTGGCTGTTTGGTTTAGACTTTAGATTTAGATTAATTGGCTGTTTGGTTTAGACTTTAGATTTAGATTGGCTGTTTAGTTTAGACTTTAGATTTAGGTTGGCTGTTTGGTTTAGACTTTAGATTTAGATTGGCCGTTTGGTTTTGACTTTAGAATTGGTGTAGAGCAGCTGATATTTCATGATGTTCCATCACCATTACAAGTTACCTGTGTACACAGGAGGGGATCAGCAGACGGTTTGACAGACAAATGGATGACTTCAGCAATAAGAAGCCAATGCATATGCATCAGTCTGCATCTGTCAGTCTCTGCCTGCATAAGCATTCATGGATGAGTCTTCACAGCGCCTCTACCGCTGCTGCTGCTGCTGCTGCTGTTTGAGTTGTCAGCAGAAGCAATGGTCATAAATATAAGCAAACAAAGATGATCGTTCTCAAGCAAGCCTTTAAGCTTCCTAATCTGCTTTGAATACGAAACAGACATGCAATGAAGGCAGAGACAGATAAAGATAAAGCCTGTCAGTCACACCACCTCTGTCTGATAGGCAGACATGATATATGAACAAAGGGAAATGTCACTCCGGATTTCTAACATCCTACAGCTGCCCAAACTTTCCACCTCACTTTTCCTCTTCCATCCTGCTCCATCCGTGGCGGCTGTCTGTGGAAGGACATCAGCCATCAACCGCCATCATCTGGGATAATTTATCCTACAGAAGCTTCAACCCAGTTCCAGTGGTACGATCCATGCCAAGACCTTGAAAGACAATGCTGGAGAAATTCTACAGAACAGAAGTTCAACTGTCAGCATGAGCCGTTGCACGTAAAAATCTGCTTTCTAGAAAAGAAGAAGTCATGGCTGTTGTTGTCATAAGGCACGTGAAAGCGCATAATTTATGTTCTGAGGGATGCCAGAATTGACCAGATTGCTCCACTGTACACTATCAGCAGGTCAAAGTCTAACTTGAAGACAAAACTACTCCTCTAGAAAGAGACAGTTGATAAATAATATCAAATAATCAATTGTAAAAACCATTAGGACCACATAACAATTACTCACAATGCCAATCCTGTTTTTCTCAAGTATTAACAATACTTTTTAAAATTGTCTATGGTAAGTACTAAGTAAGCTTTACTAACACTGCGTAATAGCACTTAAGTTGAACATCATCACAATGATCGCATCATCCTTAGCAAGATCCTTAGCAAGTATAAAAGTACATTCAAAACATTTCAGACTCCACATATCTTACAGATTTTCCTTTGTAAATAAAGTTAAGTTAATAATGCTAAGTTGAATTCAAGTGAAAAAGTTAAGTTAATAAAGTTCAATTTAAATTTAAGTTAATAAAGTTCATTCATTCATTCATTCAGAGCATTTACATAGCGCCCCTTCAAGAAACTACTCAGAGGCGCTCCCAGCCCAACCATGACCAAAGAAAAAAGACTTGAAAGACTTGTAAAACCCAGTCAGATGGGCCACAAGTAGAGAGCGAAGCGTAACCGGGAGGTCATTCCGAACAGTAGGTCCCACAACCGAGAGAACAAGGCGCTGATTAATAGCTAAGTGACCCGCGGGACCAGAAGCTCGCCCCTAGCCAAAGAGCGAAGCACACAACACGCTGCAATGTCAGAGACTGGACAGCAAAGATCACGCAAGTATGATGGAGCACAGCCAAGGACACAGCGAGAGACCACAGCAGCAATGCGGTATGAGATACGCTGGGACACAGGCAGCCAGTGCAGTAAGTACATCGCGCATATAAGCAGAGACAGGAGAAAATTTAGGAAGCCGCCCAATAAGGCGTTAAGTTAAGGCTTCGTTAAGTTAATAATGCTCATAACCCTTATTAAGGAAGCGCAACAAAGAAATGAATGTCTCATCTCTCACAAAGCAAATAAATAGTTTCTCCTTTGGAAATATAGAAAACTTTTGTTTCAGACAATGGCAATCACTAAATTTGCATACCTGTCTCTGAAGTATTGTCATTTCTCATCATTAACTGCACCTTTCTATCAATGTGTGCCAATGATATCTATGGCAGTAATGTGTCTTCTGGCACCTAAGAGGGCCAAGTATCATCAATGGTTTGGAATGTCATAATATGATCCTGAACATCACTGGTGAATTCGCAAACTTTGAACATGATTTTTATGATTATGTATATCAGAAATAAACTTCAAGAACATATACTGTTGAAATACATGTAAAACACAGGGAACTCCCATAACACAGTCTAGCAATGGGCCTTGGATGTTTTAAGACGATTGTAGAGTATGCACTGTATACACTATACAGGCTTCCCATGACACAAGTCAAATTTTTTGCTACGGGTAATCATTTTATTTCAGTAAACTGTTGTTACCATTTAACTATCAATATTTTTTGACAAAAGAGAATATTGAATTGAAATCATATTATTATGTTGTTCGTGGTATTTTTCTGTAGCATCTTTAAACACCTGTTGTGGACACTCAGCAACCACAAGGTGTGCACACCCCTAAGTCTGCTTTTAATGCACACCCTTAAGTCCGGCATTGCATAACCACTAGATCAGTGCTGCTATTAGAAAGCAAATAAAACAAGCCATAGCCTACAAAGCAGTTAACACTTAATGAGTGTACTAGGATCAACTGAGAAACCTAAGCAGCTTGCTGTTAAGGTGCAATATAAAAGTTAAGAGTGTTCTTGCAACTCGTGATACAACACACATTACTGTAGTCATAGCGATACAGTATCACCATAAAAACCCTGCTCACTGAAGCTTTGGATCAAATTAAAACTGAGTACCTCAATTGAGCATTCTCACTTGGACATATGGGGTCAATCTCTCACATATATGTCGAATTTATATACGAGAATAAAGTAACTGTCGGTATTGTATAGATTTGATACTAGCTGTTCCATACAAAGTTTGGTTTTCAAACTTCTAATATTTAAATTTAAAAACAGAAACCTATGCTTATAATATCTAATCATTCAGCTTCTATTTTCTCATTAAGTCAATTCTCCGAAGACATCATTATTTCTGCTTTTATTCATATGCACCAATTCGATTAGAAAATAGACCTGCTAATATACTAGGAAGATTCCCCGAAGCACATGTTATTACTATTACCAGTTTACTGCGACGACCTGACTGACTGATGCTAAAGTCCATATGATTGCTGATTTATTGACTGCAGGTTGTGGGCAAAACGCCCTGCTGCATGGAACAACTCACACATAATCATAATTCGACTGTCTTCACACTTTTTAAATAATGAGTCCGACCATTACAAAGACCAGCCCGGACTGCAATAATAAACACGGCTGTGGAAAAGATGGAGAGATCTTTACGAGCTCTTTCTCTCGATGGAGTGGCTCGACTGAATCCATGCGGCAAGATGACAACAGGAAGAAGCCGCCAGGAGATAAGGCTGTCATGCTGCCAATCTTCTGCCTCCTAGATTATCATAAAGTTACCGAAGGCCGACGAAAGACTTCCAGGGCCAGGTAGGGAACAGACAATGGAAGAGGAATCACAGCAAGGTGCAAAAATTTTCTCGAGACCGCTGGCACCAGCAACATCAGCGAACTAATAATAATTATCTTAAGCACAGGAAATATGCCAACATATTCCTCAATCACGAGGTCCGATTTCCGCACAGAGCAGCAGTTGGTGGTGGCGGCGGCAGCACCTGGTTAGATGAGCAGGTTACCGGGTAGACATTGTTTCATTGCAGTCAATGGCATCCAGCTGGCGGCTTTCATTACTTGATGTTGACGGACAGGAACAGCAGATCGCTGGTAACCTGAAAAGCCTTTAGAGAAGTCAAGCGAGGCAGCCAACACATTCAGCAGTCAACAACAATGGCCTCCAACGCATATCAGCCTGATTTCTGTCTTGGTCTTGGAAATAAGCAATCTTCCTCATCATGCAGACAGCCAATCACAACTGGAAGCGCCTAATCAGCTGCCACAGCAGCAGCCGCTGACCCACCGAGGTTAAGCAAGTGCAGTCATCAGAGACGACATTAAAAGAAATGCAAAACTGAAGGGTATAACAGAGGACATAGAGGAGTTGAATGCAGCCACAGCAGCACCAGCAAACAGGAAGTACGAAGCTAATGGGGTAAACGTGTATTTTAGTGTTGTAAATTATTCGTCCATTGTAGCATTATTATTTGTTGTCAACCCAACTTCTATTTAGGCAAGAATTCTTTTCATCAATCCCACTTCCAATTACGCATGAAATCTTGTAATCATTTCAACTTCTATTCAAGCAGGAATTTTTCATCAATACAACTTATACTTAATAGTCTAAATTACTACGTATTTCCATCAATCCAGCTTGATTTTAGCCTGATTATTATCACCATTCCCACTTCAATTCCAACAAACGTTATTTTTATCAATTCCACTTCTGTTAAAGGAAGAACTCTTATCGTCAATCCAACTTGTATTCAACCAGCGCTGAAACCCAATGGCGAACAATTTACGACGCCTAACTACATGTTTACTGCAAATTGCAGCGGCTTTTAAATAAAAAACAATGTCTATGGCAAGGATTAAGTCAACAGTAGAGCGTTAATACAGCTGTTGAACAGAGTGGGATGACTTAGTCACTACAGTGAAATGATACCAATAATCAATAGTATCAAGTGATCCTAGAGATAAGCTTAATAAAAAAAGTCCTGTGTATTAAAAGAGGTATCTATCAATGGATATCATGTACTTGATACGCTGACTAATAAATAAGTCATAAGACTTATTTACTGTGGACACATCGACTTACTATAGAAGTCTATGGAACTGAAGAAGTCTGACAAAGTCAATACTTCATGTTATGGTTCTGCCTGAATGTATTCTTGCATAGCTCTCCTGCTGTCTAACATGTGTGCCTCAATAGGCATTTATCTGTCTCACTGTTTGCTTGCAGCGGCTGTCTGAATTTGCCTGAATAAATGTCGGCATCAGTTTGCAAGTGTGCATCGATGACTGTATATATATATTGATGTGTTTGGATTTGTTTTGATTTGGATGCCTAAGTGCACTTACTTTCATTCATGGTAACTGATGTTGTTGGTGGTGTCAGTCTTTGGCTAAATATTTATCCATCCAGAGCTTAGTCTGCCTCCGTCTGCCTCAGTCTGTCAGTCTGCACATGCTTATCTGTATGGTTATTTGCATACATATATCTCTGAAGAAACATGCTTGCCCGTGTCAAGATGCAAGTTTGTCTGTGTTCTTAATCTCCTCTTAGACCTGCAGGAGCTCATTCTGATGAAAAGCAGTTCACCAATGCACAACAGCAGCCGCCACAGCGTACAATGACATTCTCAAAATCAGTTACACAGCCATTTTTTGGATTGCCATCTAACAAAGCAGACCCCACCTAATCCTGCTACTTCCCCTACTCCTCCTCCTCTTCTTCCTCCTCCCCCTCCTCAGGGCCACCTATTGTACTGTACAGGGATCTGTTCTCTGTCCAATTCCACCCTGGGGGCTGAGTAGCTAGCACTAAGCCTCATCTGCTTGGAAACTCTCGTCCCTCACCCATCCATCTCCCTCACCAGCAGCATCAATGGCTGCTGCTGCTGCTGCTGCTGCTGCTGCTGGTGCCTGTCTCCTGCTCCATTGAATTATCATCCGTTTCAAGTGTCCTCTTGGAAATCGACTTCCTTACTGGGCTCTTCAGGTGCCAAGCCCATGTCTTGTAAACCAGCCGAAGCACATGTGACAGGCGGCAGCCAAATGGGTCATGTAAGTAACAGTGAATACACATTCCTGAAAAAGAAATAGAGCTACAATATATGCACTTTTATGGTCCCACCCTGAGACACGCTGGAGATCCTGACTCTGTCCTTGGAGATAGTGGATCGTGAGGAATATAAATTACGCTAGATTTCAATTGGGCCAAGGCAAAAATCCAGACGACAATAGACCCATGCATAACACTGGATCATATATACGGGGCAGGATAATACATGGAGGTGGTTTTTGGGTTACCTAAACCAGTTCTCAAGCTGAGGTGGATGGTGGAACTTGCGATATGGTGGTGCATAGCCATAGCCAAAGAAGGCATGAGCAACCCACAACTATGGATCTGGGGTACTAACCACTGTCTATTCAAGACATAGATCTATACTGCCTGTTCTTCAAAATAAAGCTTAGACCTGAATGGTAACCAAGGACCTGGAGGTTAAGCTCAATGACTTACAAAAGTGACTCCTGAGAAGCATAGGCTTAGAGCACAATCCTTTCATGATTCAAATCACCAAAGTGAAAGCTCATCAATGCGTGATGCACCTTCCAGCATTGAAGATGGTCCAAAGAAGAAGGAAGGCTCTGGCTGTTGAACAAACAGTGCATTATGACAGCAAAATAGAGGACCAATGAATGCCTTGCCAGATGTGGACATGAGCAGTGGGGGGGGACTCCCCTGCACCCACTGAATTTCTAACCACATACTTATGACCTGGAGTCTAAACAGAATAGAAACGGCACACAACATGTTCTGGATACAGCAGCTATGCTTGAGAGATGTGAAATGTCTCTGATAATGATGTCGATGATGATATGGTGGCAATAAAACGATGACGATAATGAACTCACTACGGTCCTGTCTCTAACTCATCAAAAGCACAGACCAAAATGCACAAGCATAAGGAAATCATAACACAAGCATTCATCATATATTATTAGTACACCTCTGTGAAGCAATACCCAGTAATAGGCTAATTTGAAGACGTACATAAATCTACTGCAAGACTGTATAAAACACAAGGCTTTATAGCAGAAGATGAAAGTTATAACATCTCTATTGTCTCTGTCTGTGTGTTTGTCTATTCTTAATTATGTCTGTGGCTACCTGTCAAACCAGAGCTCTGTTAATCACAATTAATAAATCAACAGCACGTCAGCAATAAGAAATAAAACGGATAACAAATGTTAACTGCAGAAATAAAAGCCTAACGATAATGTCACTTGCATGCCAATTGACGGTCCTTATCTATCTCTCATCCTTCTTGGGCTGGCATCCTGCTACATTCCCATCCTTTCTTTTCTTCCTCCAACGAATGCCAATAAAAAACATCATATCAAGCTGAGTTCCCCATAGGCATAATTCTCAGAATGGGGCATGGGGCATCTGCACCACCTCCACTTCTTGGGCTTGGCTATCATAACTAACATCACATTTTCGAACCTTGAATAAAAAATGCCCAATAAGTTTATTATTAGCCTGACACTCTTCAATAACTTTTCACAATGAGTCACATATTTTGTGAAATGGGAGAGGAAGAGAGGTAAACAAATGCAGAAAGGAGGGAAAGAAATTGAGAATCCATTTTCAAGAAGAAGGTAAAGTTACTCCACTGAGATTTTCCTCTTTGGTTTCATATTTTACAGAAATTTACTATTAAAGGAAAATGTTCCGGGTTGCATTTAAGTACCCAAGTTCTCAAATAATTTGAACTTGCATTGCATAATATAAGTTCAAATTATGCGATATATGTATGTATATGACCATTTATATAGCGCCTTAACAAGAATCTCACGAAGGCGCTTGGATGAATGAGTAGAAAACTAGTCAACATGACACAAAAATTTCATCAATATTAAAATAGGGAAAATGCATAAATGAAAATCATGCTCATGAAGTGGCCACAAAAACTGATAATTTGTCAATGCAGACACACACACACTTCACATGAGAATAAAAGGATGTCATACCATCACCTGACAGCTGATTATGTACAGGTAAATCCAGGTAATCCTAACAGAACTCATTTATACATGTTTGACAAAAAATGGCTGTGGAGTTCAGCCTTAAATTGAAATTGCTGCTCACAAGTATTCACTATAATTATACTAGAGTCATCATAAAGTCAAAAGATTAGATTTGATTAGATATTATGGCCGAATATAAACTTCCTTTTAAGCAATTGCTATGAGAGCAGAAAGTCACCTGAAGTAAATTCCTCCGATATGATGAATGACAGCTGGCAAGTGTCTTAGTCCTCTTCTCTTTTATATCCAGATCAATGAAAGTCTTTGACTGCTCTATCTCTAAAGAGACTCTGCAAAGATTACTATCTGCCTTGGCAGATTCAGAATAACAGAACCAAACTCAACTACAAATAAAATCCTGCTGGACAAACTTAGTCACCAGTGAAGTCTGGTCTAGAAAACCTTAACGGATAATAATTCTCAAAAGAGTTACAATCACCTCATCATCAATCCCGCCACCATCGCCGCCACCACTGCCACCAGCAACAAACAACAGCAGCAGCAGCAGCAGCAGAGTAGGCTAATGGGGGAACTGGTGGGATGGATGGATGTATACTCAGCCAACAACAACGACTGAGTGGACGACTGGCCTGTGGCTGTCAGGCGTCTACAGTCTACTACAACAGATCCTTAACACAATCATTTCCTTCTTAAGCCTTTCTTAGATCACCTTTCACTCATCAAGGCTGGACTGATCCATTTCACAGGCGGGGTCGAGGGCTGGTTGCAGAGCAGGGTGCCGTTGATCACATGTGAAGTCGGTGTGGCACATAATGACAGAAGTTTAAGATGGTCGTAAAAATGCATCACAACAAAGCAATCCACCGCTACACAGGAACGCCGCCTGCACAGTAAGCCATTAAACAAATGGGTTTACGGCATGCCCCGCATCCAGTCTAAGCTTTATAAGATCTGGGACAGAAAACAACAGTCCTTTCAAACCCCACACTCATTTAGATTGGGCAATCTGGATTTGCATTGAGTTTGGCAATAATATCAGCTCTTTGCTTTTATAGCTTCACTTCCACTCTTTAAATCCATACATGGTCTTGCAGCTGCAAGCATAGTCTGATATTTCCATTTACATTTAACAGCAATACTTAAGTTCATGAATCGCCATCAACCAAGGTGATGTCAGAAAAGTACTGTGTCATGAGGTGACCAGGGCTTAAAGTGTGCCTGGACGGTCATGGACGGCGTCCATGCACTTATTTTAAAATCTGAACGCCGTCCTGCCACTTATTGGCCAGCACTGACTGGAAAGGTAAGGGGCGTCCAGGCACTTCTTTTGGAAAGGTAAGGGGCGTCCAGGCACTTATTTTTCCACACTTTATGCATTGGAGGTGACCATTCGGCAACTCTCTTGGGCAGACAGCAATGTTAGGCAGGAGTGATACAATTACAGGAGTGATTCAATTACATTTTGTTAGTGCCAGGTACTTCATAGATACCCAAAATATACACAAAGACAGTTCAGGTGTGACAAAACTAGACAAACTGAGCAGATCTGAAGGTCAGGTTATTGTCATATTTCCTTTCTTTCATAATGCAACTGTCCAGTGTATGGATAGGCCTCTGTTCAGACCCAATTAAAAGTCAAGAGACTACTTATAAAAAGTCAAGTAAACTGGTGTCTCATTCTCAGAGGCATTGGTCCAAAGGAGAACAGAAAGACAACAATGCCTGTCAATCACTATCTTCATCTTCTGTGTCAGCACTTCCGGTCTTCGACAAAGGCACTGATATCAAGTACTCAAGACCTGTCAGCTGCCGTTGCAGGCCTCTTCTGCCCAGGGCTTTAGTAAGGCAATGAGTAAGGTCAGCCCTGCTGCCACTTCTGCTGCTGCTGCAAGCATCCCCTGCACTCAACAAGGCACACTAATAAGCAAAGCCTTCAAGGTGTCTATTTCTGACATCTGAAATCGGGGTCACAGCTTCACAAACTGGACCTTCCAATCACTCACTTACAAAACTCTACCTGTCAGCATCTACTGATACCCAATTAGTACACAGATTATTTCAAACACTTCCCTATGTCTAAATTACCTGGAAGACTGATAGGATCAAGTCCACTTATTAAACGTCTTTACTCACTGAATAAACTTCACTTACCCTCTAAGGTAACAGGATAGATAGATAGGCCAACAAAAGGGAGCAAATCTAACAGAAAGCAACAAATAAAAGCTAGTTTCTGAAGCAGGGAGACAGTTAGTGGTTGGAGTAAAATAATGAATGCTTGCTAGTAGTGTGTATGGCTCAAAGTTCTAACTTAATAGCAACAACAATGACAATGCAAAACCCCACTAAAAAATAAACCTACTGCAAATGATAGAGACTGGTTCCATTCAATCATTAAATCATTAAACAGATCTGGCAAATCAACCAGAACGAAGCTTAGGTGGTCCAACATTACAATAAGACAATAGTGATGCTTAGAAATCTAATCCACACTTTTGTTATATGAGACACGACATAAAAGCCAATTGTCCATTATCCAGTAGGAAGCCACTTTCAATCAGCGCTCCAAAGATCAGTCAAAAACAATTTCTTTTGTTCTGTCGAACTGAACAGAACAGCAACATAAAGACAAAAAGAATAACTGAGCCTGGATTCATGGCAGCTGCCAGAGTAAAATACAGCAGTCATGTCTAAAAGAAGCAGACCAGGTTCAAAGGAGCAAGTGCAAGATGAAATGACAAAGAACTTCACCAGACATAGCACTCACCACTATCATATTCTACGTGCCTGCTTATACGTGTGTGCATGTGTCGGACTTGTGTACGTGTCTGCCTGTTTGTCTAAGCTAGAAAGTCTCTCATATTTTCAGCTCTTATGTTAGACAGACTATAATATATCGGTTTTCAGTTTATAGCAATCATTAAAAATTGTTTTGTTATGTTTCTATCTAAAGACAACCAAAACTTCGATAACAACCACAATCCTTGGACACACACACACCAGGTCAGCAGTGGAACACATTAGACCAACTGCAATTCTAAATTCCAATCGACTGGGTTTTGAAGTTCTGAGATGTTAGTGTTATGAAATGTAACCCTACAACACAGACTGCCAAGTTAAGTACATTCACAGTCACAAATACAAAGAGCACTCGTGAATAAGCTGGTGCCCAGCATTACTTGGATTTCGCGTTTTGTAGAATGTTGGTATCATTCTCTGAAACTCCTATATCGCAGTCATATTTATGAATCTTCAGAGAAATGCATAGGCCCTGTCTCCCATGTAAAAAAATTTCACTCTGAACATACCATCATCCTACAGACAAGCAAAGTCAGGTCAAAAAATGTTACATCAGTTAATTCATCAGCTGCATAGCCGTTTGAATCATGTTACAGGAATATTTTGCATTTTCTTGTGACATTTATCAAGCCGATAACAGAGGTACCTGGAAAGCATGCTCCGCCACATTCCCAATCCTGATAGAAACAAAGACTTTAGTTTGTCAATATTATTATTGGCATTTTGCTATCATTCAAATTAGTTGATAGTGAAGAAAATTGTTTCTGCCCTCAGAAGCATTGCAAAGCCACAAAAAGTGATACTGACGATGGAAACCTTGCCTGCCAAACTATGGAATGAGGAAAAACAGTCTATAAAAGAAAAACTTTATGCCATTTTCCGATAAACTTGACAAAGCTAGCACAAGAGTTGATATATGGACATCATGTGCTATGCATTCATTCTTGTGACACAATGCATTTCAAGTACACCAGTATAATTATTTATAGTTCATTGAGGACTGGAACTTCTAGCATGGATTTCTGACCTGTAAAGTGGCACCTGTTACTCACACTGCATGATGTAGTTAATTTATGACTAAAGTTCCCATGTTTTCACTGATGCTGTGATAGTGTCAGTGATGCTGTGATAGTGTATCAAACGTGACCAAAACTTTTGATGTCACACACTCACACTTTCTGATTTTGTGTGTTGGAGGCTGGCGACTTACACGGAGCTGGTGATGATGATAAGATGAAGGCTTGTTTCATGCAGCAGGAATTGATTTTTTTTTTAAATGGAAAAACAGCTGTGCGACATTTCAGATTAGGAAATTAGCTAATTCATCTGATTTGGCAGATGAAACAAGTTTTCATACAAGTTTTCACAGTTGCTTTATTGTCATGTGATTAGATGGAAGACAAAAGTGTGGCACTATACAACACTCTAGTTGACATCTGTGGCACTTAGTTTCCGAAATAGTAGAGCTGAACCAAGGCTGATACAGGCACTCGACAATTTTCTCAACTAAAAAAATGGATTTACTAATCAGGAAGCTAAGAAAATATACTGACGCTGCACAGCCGTAAAATCATCTGTGAGTATTTATGCAAGACTCACAAAACATATTATATCCTGAGGCATGTAGCCAGGATGGAGAAGAAGATAATCAATTAATCATCTCATTAATTTCATGCATTAAGTGAAGGTTAACAGGTGTGTAATTTGTATGCTGTCTAAATGGAAAGTCAAGTTAACTCAAGTTTTGAAAAGAAAGCAATATTCTCCAATAGTATGATGAAAGAGGAGTAACAGAATAAAGCAATTTTGTATCAAAAGAGTTATCAAAACCATGTGCACAATGTCATGGCCTTTGTAATGTGCAGCAAGGATAATAGGCTGTGTCAAGTCAAATCCTTTGAAAATTTCAAGGAATGTTGGGGAGCAATGACTGGTTACATCAACATGAATGTTAAAGTAGGGCTGCCAACCGTCCCGGATTCGCCGGGACAGTCCCGGAATCGGCCCTGTGCGTCCCGTGTCCCGGATTGATCCCAAATTGTCCCGGAATTTGCTGTTGAGGTTCACTACACAAAATATTCTTATTTTAACACTAAACTCGACAAATTGTGCGAAGATTTTGCGTTCTGTGCTCTACCAGACCTTACGTTTATGACTGAAAATCGGATGTTGTACAGCGCTATAGGTTGAAGTCTTCAAAACTTTACACTCCACTGATACTCAGTAGCATCGTGTCCAACGACGCCAGTCCATTGCATGCCAACGCATTTTACGATGATGTTCAGCTACTTCAGCATTTAGACTATAGATGACCTGTTCTCTAACAATCGCAATTTCCTGAACACCAAACTTGTTAAAGAGGAAATGTTGGCAAAATAAACATTTGGGCGTGGCATACGCTGATTTCTGCGATTTTGTGCTCAATGCTGTGGAACTGCTTAAACTTCAGCAGAAGAAAACGTTTTAGAGAGGTCATGCTCTCCATGCATCAAATGACAAAGATCTGTAAGCTGCATGCATGACAAAAAGTTGTACAAGCCCGGTTGTATAATGGTATAGGGCTACCTATGGAATTAGCTTCGCTCGTGCTAGGCTCATGAGTGCATGGTTAGGTTACTATGAGCCTGGCTCGTGCTAGGCTCATGAGTGCATGGTTAAGGCTATACGTTGGTACCGATATGTCTATTTAGGTTACTGGAATTTAAAAAGCTCTCTTCCTGATGCTGACTCTTATTTTAAATCTAGGACACTTGTCTTTCAAAAATTTAACTGCAATTATTAACGACTATTTTTGGTGGATTGTATGTCCTTTATCCGGATACACAACATTTGTTACATTTCTATGCAATACTACTGGACGGCGTAAATTGGTAATGGCATATCGAGCGACTACGTACGGCTGTCCCGGAATGGCAGAATCAAAAGTTGGCAGCCCTATGTTAAAGTCAACCATGTTAACAAATTCAGAAGTGTAGGAAATCAAATATACAGGTAGTGACTAAAATACACTTTAAAAGTAAGTCATGGAGATAGAATGATCTATAGCGTTCTAATAATCTTAGGCGCCCTTGTGTTATGGCACCATAGAAATTTTCATTGTTTTGTTATTATTATTATTATTATTATTATTATTATTATTATTATTATTATAATTATTCCTTTTAATATCTTCAATCTTTTATTATTATTATTATTATTATTATTATTATTATTATCACCTGTATTATTATTATTATTATTATTATTATTATTATCACCTGTATTATTATTATTATTATTATTATTATTATTATTGTTGTTGTTGTTATTATTATTATTATTAAGTAATATCTGTGTTTTGAGAAACTGAGACAAGCGAACTGGACTTGGTATCCGAAACTGTTAAATGAATCTATGCAGTGTGGGACAAGATGTTAAAAGGAGGGCTAATACAGGTTTTTACAGTTTTACTATTGCAACAAGGTTTATTTATTATAGCAGAAGTTGGCACAGTGTAATAAAGTGGAATGCAAATGTCTCAATAAAAGCTTGCTGTACCTGACACTACCGTATATATTGCACTGTGAAGCTTACCGGTTTTCACACTCACATCTGAAGCCTAGGAGATCAATAGCCAGTTCTGTCAGCCTATTGTGTTCCCTGAAGTCATTCAAGAGTCACTCAAAGCACTCAATCAATCAATACTTCTTATTGATCACCACAATACATGCAATGGATAATTAGGCATTTTTATACAGTGGCACAAATGGGAAGAACAAAAGGCTCTGCTAAGAGGTTCATTCTAGTTTGCTTCTCCACTGTAACCTGCTTTCTAATCTATCTGACCTTTCAGAATTAGACAGACTTCCCCCTAAGAGATCATGGATATAGATTGTAGTTCAAATCTACTCACCATCAACTGATGTCTAGCCAACACTGAAGCTGAAATAACAAAATCGATGAAGATTTGTCACAAATGATTTAGATATAAATCACACAGCCAAGATATAACACTAACATTCAAACTAGATCATAACAAAGATCAACAAAGAAAACAGGCCACTTTACAATATGCAGAGGTCGGCCTGATATGTTCCATATTGCCACACAATTGGATATGATGAGTAAATTTAGAACTTACCAAATCGATTAGAATACGAGACAAACTCCTCGCAGCAATTGACTTAGTTCACCACAGCTACGAACTAATTATAAACTGTGCAGGATTCCAAATCCCCTTTTCAAGCAATTCTTAAATAAAGGATGGAGAGCAGTAACCCAGATTTCCGTGACTTAAAGACCTGTTTGTTTTGCTGTTATGTTCGTGGACAACAAAAATGAAAACCGTGGGATGGCAGCCGACTTCGACTACATAACTGTTTCGTCTTGTTATTTACGACAGCGAAAGAGCAGAGCAGTTTCTAACAACTAAGAGAAGAGGAGAGGGATGAGTTGTTGGAAGAGGAGGAGGAGGAGGGCAGGACTATCAGAGGCCGTGGAACAATTGATGGAGTAGTTTATGAAGAGAGAGAGATGAGGAGGCAGAGAGTTTCAAAGTTCTCTGGATTAACGACTTCCAACAGATGATGAGGCCCTGCTGAGCGACGGCGCCAGACATTACAAACAGATGTATCCAAAGACCCGGTTAGCTGCTGCTGCTGCTGCTGTTGTGGAGCCGTCGGCAGAGATTTTCTATCATATCTGGCTTATTCTTAAAATACCATTATGCCACCATATAAATACTTCAAGCAGCATGGTCAACAGAACAGTCAACACAACTGAGGAAAGTGATAAAAAGCAGCATGTTACATGGGCAAGTCTGTCATTCGCTCCAGAGATCCCCGAGACTGATAGAGGCCAACCCCGCCCCCAAGGACCACACATCAAAGCACATATAATAACACAACCAGAATACGACACCAAACCCAGTTACCAGATGGTAATTTATGCAGACATCAACTACATTCTCTGCGTCTTCTTGTCTCTTCCAAGTTCCAAACATCTTCTGTCTGTGAATTTTTGCTCTGTCCTTTGTTGTCGTTGTCCTTCATTGTCTAACTCATTGGTTTTCCTTATGATCCAGTATTTCATTTTGTCAGCAGCCGTGTACGAGCAGACAGATAAGGAGAAGAACAAAACAAAACAAAAAGATATGAGGAAGTACAAGCAGAAGAACTAGAGAAGACAAGGAAAAGGAAAAGAACAAAGAGAAGGAGGAGGAGGACGAGGAGGTGGAGGAGAAAGAGGAGGAGAGGAGGAGAAACAAAATAAAAGAGCCTGTTTAGATCTACAAGTGCTGTGCTTCTAAACTAAACCCATTGTGTCTGCTGTGCTGGATCACTTTCCATTGCATACATGGATACTGTTTCATTTGATTCTGCTCAACAAATATTTCAAGACTAACTTTAAAATGAACATATTTAGTGCTGCTTCTACAGCCACATGTAAAAACTTATGATAAGTGCTAATGAGGCAAGTGTTGTATGCTGTACCTAAAAATATATACCTAAAAATGCAAAACTACAAAATTGAAAGTATGTAATACATCCTTTTTATAATTTTATATGACTTCTGAAACTTTGGCATGCATAATGCATGCGCCCAATTTAAAACTCATATTACATTATTCTCACATTCTTAACTACAAAAAAGTTGTAAACATAAGTCTCAAAATTCCTACAGCAATACCTCAAACTATGCACAAGGTATCAGCTTGTAGGTAGGCCTGTGTTGCTTCCAAACTATTTTTAGCTCTTGCCATCAAACACACCTCTTTTAGGATAACTTTCTTTGTTTTTAAATAACCCAAAATGCAAATAACACACTATTTTAAAACATATCACAACTAGCATGACACTGGAAGAGTGGAAGACAGTAGAAGTGGAAGCAAACAGAAAATCTTCATCAGTATGATGATGATTATAAGCATGATGTTAGCTGAATTCATGGCTTTGGAATCGTTTCATAGTATCATGCTGCAGAGCACAATGGTCATCAGAGCATATCAGTCACATAACAGATTGTTTTAACAACAAAGCAACTCAATAACAATGGAAAAATTGATTGGATTGACTTTGCAAGATTCAATAAATTCAATAAATTCATGTTTTCTTCCAACAGATTAAATATTTGATATGCAGCATGGTGCAAGTCATGAAAACCAAAAAACTGACCTTTCTTCAATTTTAACTTTTTCATGGAAATGAAGCCATTTGTTGGGGTCAAATACGCAAAGGATTAATTTGTCAACTTTCCAGACAAGCCTATCAAGATGCCACAACATTCCCATGGCTTGCACTAAGGCTTTTTGACTCAAAGAAGAAAATTCTCTTCTGGAGTTCTGAAATTGTGATTCTACTATCACACACAGTATGAGGATAACAACTGTGGGCAAATAGTCCTTTGCTCAAACTCAAAGATCATTCAGAGCAACCCTATACCAGATGTCTATGAAGTCTTCCACAGGTTCTTTTAGAGGCACCAAAGTGCATAACGGGTGCAAATGCGCATGTACATGCATCAGTAAAAAATCACTGGACTGTATTAAAATGGATTCACAATGTTCATAATTGCTGTGAGGAATGCTTTGCCCACAGTGTGAGTGAAACAATTGACTCAGATGAAATATGGTACATGTAGTCACACTTACGGCAACAATGACACAAGGCAAGGTGTGGACAGTAGCCCAGTGGTTAGCAAATAGAGATTTCAATAATAAGGTGCAAGTTTTAAACCCCACCAGGTGAAGTTTTTATCTTGCAATTTGAACTCCAATAATGACCCCCCCCTAAGAAAATCAGCTAAAATGAGAACACAGTCAATATCAGCAAGGATGATGATTTGCTTCCTCCAGCACTTATGTGCAAAGGTCGGTTGCATAGGAAAATGATATCACTTGCACTGGTTGCATTCTGCCAGTGCCTGGATGAAGGAGGAGGGTGACACCAAACATCCTTGATATGGCAATGTCCTTAAACAGCAGCAAGTCAGGAAAATGAAATCACTAACAC
Source organism: Lumbricus terrestris (assembly GCA_949752735.1). NCBI lineage: Eukaryota > Metazoa > Annelida > Clitellata > Crassiclitellata > Lumbricidae > Lumbricus > Lumbricus terrestris. The sequence continues at coordinate 48,093,051 of OX457038.1, read as the reverse complement.
TGGGCTAGCTACGGGAGTCACGAGACTGCTCTTCTGTTTCAGGCAAGTTACCTGCATTTGATGAACCATTCACTGAAGAACGATGATCTGATTTAACTGATATTCATTCCGGATCATTCAAGTATTTATATAGCACATCTTCAAAGTTGTGCTCCATGTTATGTGAAATTCAAGTAGGCATGCAATGTGAAAGGAGATTTAAATGGTGCCACTTCAAGAACCTCGTCAGTAACATTCCCAAACTGACGCTATATCTATTTACCATCAAACATGGTTTACTGCCTTCGACAGAACGAAGACAAGCGAAGGTTCAAGAGTTCTTATCTTAAGTTTCCTGTTAACTCAGCCCGAGTGACGGTCCTAATGCAGCAAAGGCTCCCATGCTGTCTAGTGGAAGTTCCACAATGAGAAACGACCAACTTCACCCTGTGTGGCAGAGCGAACGACCGTCAACGACGTATCTGGGACCAGGAAGTAGGCCTAAGTAGGCCTATGCATAATTTCATAGATCATTATGATAGCCCAGACAAGTGCTCCCAAATAATCTTTTTGGCTACAGTACCCTTTTTGATCGTAAAATTTTTTAATAATGGAGCACTGGCCTAAACAAACCCTTTTCTGGTACACTGCACATAGCAACTGCATGCCAAATAGACCAATTAATTAATAAACAGTGGTCGTCTGGACCGCCTGGTAATGGTATATACCAGCGGTTCCCAACCCGTGACCCGCGGGCCAAAAGTGGCCCGCCAGGTCTAAAAAATGGCCCGCAGCCTCAGAAAATGGCCCTCATCTCTCAAAGAATTATAAAAAATATATGAAAAAATTAACAATTTGGACCAGACAGAACATATTATTATTTTCTATTACAAATTATTTTATGTAAATGTCGATAAATAACATAAAACATTATATTTTGAATCAATTATAACAATTTTATATGCTTTTGGTTAATACGATTTTAACCTTGTGGCCCTCTAATGTCCTTCAACTAAGAAAAAGTGGCCCTCGTGTCCTACAACTTAGAAAAAGTGGCCCTCAAGCCAAAAAAGGTTGGGAACCACTGGTATATACAGTTTTAATCCATATAAGTTAGATTTGAAATCATCTTAAATAGAAAACTTCCCATGGAACTATATCGTCTTCAAATTGTAGTCGGATTTCTGAGGTAACAATTATGCAAACAACACTAATCCAATTTCCTCATGGAACCTAGAGTTCCACGGAACACACATTGGGAAATGTAGGCCTAGGCCTGAACAAAGGAAAAATCAGCTAAACGGCCATTTGAGGTGAGAAAACCTCTGTATCTTATTGGTCTGTGAAGAGCAAGTCAGTGCAATTAAATTTTGAGTGCAACGAGTAGTATGGCTAAACCTGGAAAACGCACCAATCAACTAGTCAACATCATTTAAAATGGATTGCAGTTGGCTACAAATGTTCAGCTGGTTGATAAAAAAATAAATACCTATGAAGTTATCATATTGCAGTGTTTGACAGGAGTACAGTTACACAAGTGTATCAGCTTCAATGAAGTTTTGGGACTAAGCAAGCAGTGAATTGTGCAGATCTGTCATACTCTACAAGAGCATGGATGGAGCACTCGTTTTTAAGGAACTCTATCATATAGACAAGAGAGGACCGTCTTCAAAGAGTATTTAAAAGATATGCCAAGGTGTTCAGTTACAAATATTTTATTTACTTGCGGCACAAGTACAGTAAATTTGAATTGCAGAGCATGACGTCTGCAGATAAATTGTCGAGGGTTATTACACAAAGACAGCTCAGTACTTGCTAACCTGCATTACTATATTACATACCCAGCAGGCCAAACATGTGCATATTCAGTTAACATACACAGAGATTTACATTCTGTTCCAAGGATATCACCAAGATCATATCTAATCATACACAGTGCAATAGAAGAAATTTATCAGCAAAATAGCATTATTTGAGTAGAACAATCTCTATCAGTCCACTTACTGAATTAACCACAAAAAACTAGTTTTGTAGTTTTCTCTTATATTTAGGTGTAAGCAATTGTTTCTCATTCTTTCATAAAAACTTTTACTGTGTTGGTAATCACACTATTTTCATCTGTTCATCATTTTTATTTATGGTTTTAGCATTTTAACCGCTTATAGTTACCTTTAATTAATTTTTCAAGGCATGAATCAGCGTTCACTCTCAATATCCTAATGAATGTATCAATCATGTGACTGTTAATTTATGTATTTATTCATGTGAATTAATGCAGTGCAAAACTCAGTAGAGCTATACAGAATAACATTTCAGTAGAACAAAAAATGATAAATATATAAGTTAAGGTGGAAGCTATAGCTCAGTAGAGCTATACAGAATAACATTTCAGTAGAACAAAAAATGATAAATATATAAGTTAAGGTGGAAGCAGTGCTCTTTATTGTCCTAGCATCAATTCAGCAGACATACAGCATTAGCTCATGAGGCAGGAACTCAGATCGAGTCATTTCCATGCACACTTGTAGTTTGTATTATTACCCCCAAAACTATTTCTGTTTTAGTAGATAAACAGTAGATGGTCAATAGAAGTTTTGAACTGGATATGTGTGAGTTGAAGCCATGCAATTAACACTAAGAGAGCATAATGATTTCTGTATTTGTCTAATTAAATATATTTTCCACAATGTCAATTTTAAAATGCTTTTCAGGTACTGTGCATGCCTTCATTACTTTAAAATTAAATCTGTAGAATTGTCATGTCCATATTTACAGTGGACAAAGACTATTATAATTTAAATAGAACATAACTGTCATGTGATCATTTTTGATATGCATGCATATTCTTGTATATAGCAAAACCAAGAGCTTGATATGAATTTGGTGTGCAACTGGCAATTAATTTCTGTCTAATTTTGAGGTTGTTTTGACTGTCAAATTGGCATATTCTTGTTGATGAGCACTAGATAATCACATTCACATCTACATGAACTTAAATTTGGTGTGAATTTCACATGTGTTATTTGAGATTACATCATTTGTGGCACTGTTCAACCAAAATAGTAATCACCAGTTTTATTTGTCACTCAACCAGAAACTGCTGCTTTTCTGTACTTCAATGAAATCCTTGACTTAACAAAGCCCCACCAGTCTGCTGCATGCAGACCTCTTAGGCAAATCCTGATTACCGGTAGCCTCGATTTTGTTAATGGCAGTTCTGTCTAATGATAGTCTATTTCAATTGTGCAATCCACATGGGACTCTGTAAACAATCGGTCACCGATCGAGCTGCAGTTCAAACAAGTCTGACGAGAAGTGATTTCATTCGACTTGGATGCCGCATATAAATAAGTGTAATCGAAAATGGAAAACAATCAGATCATCAGTCGGCAATTCAAATAACACGGGAGAAAATCTATGACTCGGTTGGAAACCACGCTTCAAGTCGACAGCCAAATGATTGAGACATTATCGACCACCTGCAGACAAGCAACTAGACAATCAATGAGGAATATAATATCACACATTCTGGAATGGTCACCTCTTTTAGGCTCTGTAGATGCAATTTATGGAGCACAAGCTCACATGGCAATGATGGCATAATGCTGAATGCGTTCAACACACACACACACACACACACGCACACGCACACGCACACGCACACGCACACGCACACGCACACACGCACACACACACAGACACACGCACACACACACTTGGACATTGTGCCACATAATTTATATGCGCTAGCCTGACAAAATTTATCTAGAGTTTCACTTCCCAACTGCAGTCACTAGGCCTAATAATTATTAACTTCCTATTATCTTGAACGAAATTTAATATCAAATCTGCCAAATTCTTCAGATATATTGTAGTCTGTTCATTGGAAAGGCTACAAATGTTCATATTCTTCATAAATCATAATGAACAAGTGAAAACAATCTACACACAATCGAATTAGGCTATGGGGTAGGCCAACTAGCTTAATAAATTACGAATTGGGGCGCGGTGGTGTAGGTTTGTGGGTAGGCCTATATTCGTTGCCTTGCAGCCGGAAGGTTGCGGTTCGAATCCACCTCAAGTCGCTGCAAACAAACAATTCATTACCTAATGACAGCATAGTACAAAATATAAAACTAATTTTAAAAATAATAATAATGGACCAAATGGCTAAAAAATGTTCACCCAACAGAGGCGGATCCAGGGGGGTCAATCCGGCCATGGCCCCCATTTAGAAATTTATTTTTTACCAGCTATTTCAGAGGCGGATCCAGGATTTATGGTTAGGGGGGGGGGCGTAAATACTACCAATCCAATCCCGTAAATATATATATATATATATATATATATATATATATATATATATATATATATATGAAATTAGATCACGCAAAACTATGATGATCCTTTTTATAGAAAATGTTATGGAACTTTAAAAAATATATAGTTTCTCATATAAAACCACTGGTCTCCACTGAAGGTTAACAGTGAAACGATTATAAATCAGTTATCGGTTTTGATCATGCAACAAGGCCTTGATCCAAAAATGAAATAATTAAGTGTCACATGCCAGTGGATTAAGCAGTGTCATTCTTCTTGGATGCTTTCTGGCGTAGGCATTGATAATGTCATCAATGTCTAACTTGATGTCCTTGTGGACAAACAATAAAATGAGTGCATTAAATCTGTCCTCGTTCATTGTACTTCGGAAACACGACTTCACAAATCGCAGACTAGAATTTGCTCGTTCAACACTGCAAGCCGTGACAGAAGTGAGCAGCAAAATGTGAATTATTGTGGTAATATTTGGATACATAATACGACAGGAGCGGCTGTCAGCGAGGGTGTCCGACAGGGTGCTTGGTGTGCTGTCAGCGTTTCTCCACATCTGCTGCCAAAGCTTTAACTCTTGGTGAAAAGAATCCGGCGAAGGCAGGTCATCATGATAGTAATGAAGTAGGCCTATACCATCAGCAGTGAGTGCGTCGATGTTTGAAACATTAGATGGAATGAGACATTTGCTGCAGGTTTAGGGGGGCGTACGCCGGCTCCGCCCCCTCTAAATCCGCGCCTGTATTTATTAAATATTTATAATATTTATTAAATATTTATAATATTTTTTACCAGCTATTCTGAAATATTATATCAGGACGTGTGAGTAGAAACTTATTGTGGAAAAACTTTCATGCTAAACGTTTTTGTGCAAGATTTATTTCTTTAAGTGCGTCATAAATTCTGTAAGACAGTGAATTAATGAATCAATGAATAGGCCTAGCAATAAGGGCTAGCATAGAAGCAAACGCTTCCAAGAGTTTTCATTTATTTACCAGATATTATATTGATAGCCTGAAAAGTTGACTTGTCCCCCCCCCCCGTGAGTAGCTCCGTAATCAGTTTTTGGGTGGAGGACAGCGGATGGTAAAAGGTTTTTGAGGAAAATTTAAGGTAGGTTGATGACTAAAAAAGGTCATCAGTTTTTTCGGCAGATGGAAAAGGTATATTTTTGGGAAATTCGAGGCTGATGACTAAAAAAAAAGGTCATCAGTTTTTTCGGCGTACGGAAATTTTCCCCCCTGTTTCCCGGACCAAGACCCAAAATTTTGCCCCCACCTCATCGAAAATTCTGTATCCGCCCTTGTCACCCCAAATAGACTTTTCTCGCTCTCCCCCCCAGCATGGGGAATAGATTAAACACTGGTTTCTATTACTACTGAATTCTACCAGCTTTATGTACGACAGTCGTCGACAGCGTTCGATTAGTGCAGTAGCGCATCATTGATTTCAAATCATGGCAGTGCTTCCACTCTCCATATTCTTAAAGTCCAAGATCTCTCCTGAAAAATAACCCCAAGATTAACCAAGAGAAATGAAACGTTGTGATGGAAGTATGAAATGCGTTGATAAAAAAACCCAGTCTACATGCTTTAGAATTTATATAGTCTAAATCAGTGGTTCCCAAACTTCAGTAGGCCGCGGACCGGCAATAATTTTTGGTGACACCCGCGGACCCCTAACTTAGGCCTAATTGGCGGTAGCAAACAAAAGCGAGCTAAATTTTAAAGTGATTAAAATATAAGGCTATTTACAATTAGCCTCCATTTAGATGTCCTTGAAGCCTTATTTCAGATTTATTATGAGTAGACTTTGCTTTTAAGCGCTATTTGTGCAAGATTCCTTTTTTGTTTAGGTGCGCCAGAAATAAATGACAGTTTAATAATAATAGCCTAATAATGGCCTTTGCAATGCGTAGAGATGCAAGGAAAGATGCTTTCAATGCGCAAACCCTAACCTTGGTGCTTTTAACCATCTGCGTCTGCTGTTTTTCCGATTTGTTTACTTACGTTTGCTCATTTTTTCATTCAAAGACATTTGTTTATATTTAAAGTTTCAAACTAAATGTTTTATATATAAATTTAAATTGCTTGAATTCGCCATCTGGCAAGTTAAAATAAGGAGCGTTTATTTATTTAAAGTTTTTAAATATTAAGACAGAAATTTGAATAAATTTTGGACAACAATTTGAATAATTTCACAATTTAAAGCAAATAAACTAATAATTATATTTTTTAAATTTTTAACTCTTCTCCGCGGACCGGCGATCATACCTCCGCGGACCGGTGCCGGTCCGCGGACCACCACTTTGGGAACCACTGGTCTAAATCCCAAGATTGCAATGCAAAATTCCCAAATCCCAAGCCGAACCACCAATTCCCCAGACCTTATAAAAAATCCCAAGGAGTGGAACATCCACGTACTATATCTGATTCACACATTATTGCCACTAAATTCTTTACATTCGGTAGAGGGCCGACTGCATGCGTTAAAACGCTAATCCGTCTTATCATTGTCAGAGGACTAATCTTAGTCATAGGCCTACTAGTCTAGGCTTGGAATCTCAAAATGACACTGTTAGAAGCAAATCATGTAACAATTTGCTAACCGGTGTTTCTAGACTAATTTGACCCTCCTGAAAACGAAAATCGCGGTTAGCAAGCTGGATTTTTGGCCGTTCAACGGGAAAACAAGATGGCGGACAAAATGGCGGTCAGTTGCTTCAAATGGCTATAAGTAAAGTATTGTATGTGACAGGAACACGATTTTAGACTCTAAATTAAGATTATAGGGTGCAAGGAATACAATGGAACCAAATACAGATATGTAGCACTGCAAGAAAATCAAAATGGCGGACAAAATGGCGGCCAGAATCTTAAAATGGCTGTAAGTGAAGTTATGTATGCAGTGGAATCATGATTTCAGGGTCTAAATCAACATTTTCGGGGTCAAGGAATGCAATGGAAGCAAGGCAACATATGTGGCATTGCACGGAAACCAAGATGGCGGACAAAATGGCTGACAAAATCTTAAAATGGCTATAAGTGAAGTTATGTATGCAATGAAATCTTGATTTCAGGGTCTAAATCAACATTTTCGGGGTCAAGGAATGCAATGGAAGCAAGGTAACATATGTGGCATTGCACGGAAACCAAGATGGCGGACAAAATGGCGGACAAAGTCTTAAAATGGTCATAAGTGAAGACATCATTATATGCAACTAAATAATGATTTCAGGGTTTAAATCACCATTTTCGAGGCCAAGGCATGTGATAAAATCAATGTGACATATATAGCACTGCCTGGAGACCAAAATGGAGAAACAAAATGGCGGCCAGGTTATTGAATTGGCTGTTAGTGAATTTCTGTATCTAATGAATACATCAATTCAGAATGTAAATGAGAATTTTCGGAATTAAGGAAAGTGATGAAATTAAAAGCACGGAATATATTAAGTGACACTGCCAGAAAACCAACAACCAAAATGGTGGACAAAACTTAAACTGGCTATGAGTGATGTCTTGAACATATGCGATGGAGACTATATTTCAGTTTGGTCTAGTAATTTCCAGGTCATATGCTTCCAACAAAATCACATGCAATGTTATGCAGTGAAATTGTCATACCTATAGTGAAAATTTTTAGTAGCCTATGACTGCACTGCAGTTTAACTATTGCTGGCTTTATGTATTTACAGGATGCATGCTTCAATGTTTCATAACTTGGCCTATCAATAGTTTCAACTTTTCATGACTTGACGGCTATAGGGTACCGTAGAGTCAATTCAGGCATTGCTGCTGTCAATGCAATTGCACCTGAGTGCACATGACAAGATCGCACTTCGATAGCAGCAGGGCCTGATGCTACGTTTGTCAACTTCACATGATTTGCTGTAGGCAAACTCTATAATGTGGCTCTGGCGCACACTGGTAAAGATTACTTTCTTCCACCACACTCCATCCGATGAAGGTGAGGATAATATCTGAACATCAATATTTAGAAAAATGGGCCTTTCCAAACTTACAGCTTGGTAATGAGCTCATAATGGAATGTTCCAAATGTAGAAAGTGGGAACTTTCAAGTAGTTTATTCATGCATTCTTTCAGCTGCTTGCTTCTAAATATGTCAAATCACATCCAGTTGTAGCATGAAGGACACTCAATTCTTCATAGTTGCGTGATTTGGATGAGCTTCCGTTCCGCTGATGTTCCTGACATCACCAAAACACCGTTAAATATAAAGCAAACACATATGACCCGGCAGTGGACAACACCGTATCTTTTTCACGTAACCACCAGCAATCGCTCTAGTCCATGTCTCCAAATGTGGCTGTTGAGAGCTGAATAGACAGGAATGTTCAAAGCCAGATCAGTCTTTCTTTCAAGCATACCAAGAACATTCACCCAATTTTCTGACAACGAAGTATTTCAGGACTCCACACAGTGGCAGATTTGTGGTGGTAATTTTCGGTACGATTTCATTTTTTAAAAGCAATGTCCACTATATCTTTCGAAGGCAATAATAATTTATTAACCCTCTTGTTACAGTAGCCAATCGAAAGTAGGCTACCTGTACACAGGTATCCCATGTATCTGTCAGGTCACCAAATGTCTTCGCGTTTGGAGGTTCCCTATTGCTTGAACCATTGCTTGGCCATCAATAATTTGTCTGCAACAGGTTGGATGAACTGCGTCGTGATCGACTTATGGGCATATCACACTATTTGGTCATGTCTCATACAATATGCGGGATGTCTTGCATTGGCCCCCTTTCCCGCAGCGGATTGCCTGCAGGGTATGTGTGTTGCTTAGGTAGTGCCTTGATGGACTAGTCCCATTATACATGTCTGAAAGAACTCTTTGTTTTTCAACCTCCGATGTCCAGCGTCGATCTACTCTTCGGTTGGCGGACCAAGCTGAGCTGGTTCACTCGCGGTCTGCTATTCGACATCACCTTTCATTCTCTGTAGATGGTACTAAAATCTGGAATGGGAATGGCCAACCCCTTTTCACAGTGCTTATTGCAAGCCCATGGGTCACTCCACTCTGTTCCTTAAGAATCTAAAAACTGTCCTATTTAGTTGTAGTTAAGTCAGGAGCGAATCCGGACAGCCCACCTTGAAGAGGCACTACGTAAAATATTCTAAATAAACAAATGCTATGACTCTGCTATAGAAATGCGGACTGGACAAGTTACTGTTGCAGAGAGAATTCAATCCCATTGGTTTTGAGAAAAGTCCATGGCACAATCGTGTTTCAAGATCCATGGGACAGTCAGCTTAATACGATCTAATAAGGCACTGCATGAAATACCGATCTTCCTTTATAATTTTTTCAGTGTTCTTTTGAAGAACACTCCTTGGTTTAAGAGTTGCTGAAGGCATTGCGATAATTTGAATGATCATATCTGGTCAAATAAGGGAACATTGTAGATAAATTCAACTGCGCAGGTTTCAGATACCATCTTGCAAAGAGCTGGCAAAATTTTTTTATCAAGTTCCCATTGCATGCATGACTTCACTAACATCCATTTTGAAATTTTTGCCGCCATTTTGTTCGCCATTTTGGTTTCCAGGCAGTGCTATATATGTCACATTGGTTTCATCACATGCCTTGGCCTCGAAAATGTTGATTTAAACCCTGAAATCATGATTTAGTTGCATATAATGATGTCTTCACTTATGACCATTTTAAGACTTTGTCCGCCATTTTGTCCGCCATCTTGGTTTCCGTGCAATGCCACATATGTTACCTTGCTTCCATTGCATTCCTTGACCCCGAAAATGTTGATTTAGACCCTGAAATCAAGATTCCATTGCATACATAACTTCACTTACAGCCATTTTAAGATTCTGGCCGCCATTTTGTCCGCCATTTTGATTTTCTTGCAGTGCTACATATCTGTATTTGGTTCCATTGTATTCCTTGCACCCTATAATCTTAATTTAGAGTCTAAAATCGTGTTCCCGTCACATACAATACTTTAGGCTACTTATAGCCATTTGAAGCAACTGACCGCCATTTTGTCCGCCATCTTGTTTTCCCGTTGAACGGCCAAAAATCCAGCTTGCTAACCGCGATTTTCGTTTTCAGCAGGGTCAAATTAGTCTAGAAACTCCGGTTAGCAAATTGTTACATGATTTGCTTCTAACAGTGATTTCTAGAGCCCTTTTGAGATTCCAAGCCTAGACTATACCGGTACTGTCTTTTATGACGCACTTAAAGAAATAAATCTTGCACAAAAACGTTTAGCAGGAAAGTTTTTCCACGATAAGTTTCTACTCACACGTCCTGATTAGCTTTTTCCTACGGATAGGCATTATAGGCTGCAGGGACGTAACTAGGATTTCTCGTTTGGGGGGGGCTTAAGCCCCGGGCTGAAAGTGGTTTGGAAAAGTTGCCGGTTCTTACTTTTTGGCGGAAAGCGCCGAAGGCGCAAAGTTGCGAGTGCCGAAGGCACGAAGCCCATACCGACTAGGGGGTCTGGGGGAGCGTCGTAAGCTCCCCCAGCGGGGTCTGGGGCGGAGCCCCAGCGACAAACGCATTTTTAGCTGTGTTGACCTCAACTAGAGTCCATTTTAGGCTCTTATTTGCCAGCTATTTTATGATCTATAAAGTCATGAAAACTTCAAAAAGAAGTCTTTTTGCAGAGTAGCAGATTATCAGGATAACAAAGTCAAAGTTTTGTATTGCAAAAGAAATGGGTTTCGTCTTTACCATGATCGCAAAAGTTACAAGTTTAGGCCTATAACAAGTTTATAAGTTTACAGCTGTCATAATGGGTACCGTATAGGAAAACCCTTTATGGGTTTTACCAGCTCAGCCCACCCAAAATGTGTAATTTGAATTCTAATTTTTTTAAAGCTTAATTCTATGATGGCTTAGCCTATACTTTGTGTATTTTGCAACCATTTCTTAGTGTTGAGCCACTGGCACTAGCTTCAAGTCACTTAAAATTCACTATGGTTGAAATCCCAGAGCGAATCCACATCAAAGTTCTCTCCTTACAGTGGCGTAGGCAAGGGGGGTTTCGGGGGTCAAAACCCCCCCCATTGGCTCCGGAAAAAAGGTTTTTTTAAGGTTATTTTTCTATTTAAGTAAGAAAAAAAGCAAAAAAACAGGGTTTCCGGCCATAAAACCCCCCCATGAAAAATTTCTGCCTACGCCACTGTCTCCTTAACCTACAACTCCTTACAATGCTGCCAGTCCAGATATCTTCGCGAACTGTTCACCATCCAGCCAATCAGCTCTATACCCGATCATCGGCCTGTCTTTCTTTCTCGACCGTCGGTCACAAGTCATCTCAAGTTCTCCAACCGAGCCATATCCAACACAGCACCACGCATTTGGAATGATCTGTCTCCTGAATTCCGATCTTTTTCAGTTCCTCCACCATCTTTTACTGATCACGCGCCATCACCTTCCTCAGGCTCCTCCTTCCATCACACCCTGGGTTTTTAATTCGAAAATGAAGTCACGTCTTTTCAAAAACTCTTTCTATGTCTCACCTGATCCTCCACCATCCAATTCCCGGTCCAGACGACAGTCGCCTCAGTTGCTGTCCCGCCCCTCTGATCCTTTGGTAACTCGACCCGAACCACCTTCGGACTACACTTACGGACAACTCTTTTGACTCGACGCAGCGCTCGTGAATAAGCTGGTGCCCCGCGTTTGGCTTTTGAGTAGCGCTTTAGAAGTTTGGAGATGACGGTTACGATTGATTGCGATTACTAAGAGAGGGATGGGTTTGGTATCAAAATGTTTTTGAATTTACACGCTGCAGCATGCAATATTAGCATGTTAGACTGTCATTAGAGCGAAAATGCTCATCATTTCAGTGCTGATAGTCGTGGTTTACGGCTTAAAAGTCTGTTCTCCTATTGTTTAAATCTGTCAAGTTTCCTAACTGTAATGGTATTATTTTAAGCTGTCATCTCAGCAAAATCTCTCATAATTTCACTGCTGAAATACTTGATTTAAGAGTTCAACAAATATCCCCTCCCCAATGGTCAAATTTGATGAATATGCACATATTTGCAGTAGTTGCATTTCAGGCTGTCATTTTAACGAAACGGCTCATCAATTTTCAGTGCCGAAAGTCGCGGTTTATGACTTCAAAAGTGAACCCTTTAAAATAATAGGGATAAACATACAATGCAATAATAGCCTAATAACAATAATCAAAATATTAAATAATATTAATTAATAAATAAGTAATATTACTAACAGAATAATAATAATTATTTAAATTAATAATAATAATAATACTAATAATAATAATAATAAAGTTTAGCCGTTCCAGGCACATTTCTTTTAACTTTTTATAAGACCCTGGGGGAACAAAGTACCCCAGGGCAAAAAATAATAATAATAAAATTATAATAATAATAATAATAATAATAATAATAATAATAATAATAATAATAATAATAAGGGGTAGTCCATAAAGAACGTCCGCAGAAAATGACCAACTTTGAACCCCTCCTTCCTCCTTGTCCGCATTTATCCTCGCCCACCCCCCCCCCCCCCACCCCATTTGCACGTCCGCACTCAAAACTCCTTAAATTGATTGCTAGATTGATTGTTAGAGCAGCTGATAATGCATCCCTCGGGACGAAATTAGGCTGGCAGGGTATACATGTATGTATGTATGTATGTGCACTTGTTATAGCGCCCCTTCAAGCTCTCTCACTACTCAGAGGCGCTCCCGACTGCAGAGTGGACACTGCAGCGGAGTTTCACGCCGAAGCGCTGAGCAATTGCGAGTGAAGGATTTGCCCAAGCTAGGTCCCTACGCGACGACATCAGGTGGATTCGAACCTCGAACCTTCCGGCTTCAAGGCAACGACGCCACCACTACACCACCGCGCCCCACATGTACTTTAACATGAATCCAATCTACCTAGTGTATGGTACTACACTGGGGCATAACATGAAGAAGAAACATTACGAAAAATCTTTCAACGAGCATATTATTTCTAAATGTATAGTTTGGGAAGTCGGAAACAATAAATATTTATCTGACTGAAGTTGGTGATTAGTGTGTGAACAGGCTTTAAAATGGCACAGATTGTACTGAAATAGGTCTATTTACCAAATTTATATGCGGACGTCCGCACCTGTTACGACCACCCCTCCCCTCATGTCCTGCATTTGTCCGCATTTGAATGAACCCATTCCCCCTCATTGCGGACGTCCTTTATGGACGACACTTAATAGTAAATAATAGCAACAACATATTATTGCAGCAGTAAATCATCACAAACTACAAAGAGACTCAGGTTTTAAGTGGAGCGCCATCTATTGCTCAGAGTGAAATCATGACCACAAAATGTTCCCAAGTAACCTGTCCTGTAATATAGAATCCTTACATAGAAAGTATACGGAAAAACAACGGCAGCAGCTGCTGCGTATCTGACATTGATCGATGTAAATAAGTAAGTACTGTCAAACGAGTGACGCAGCTGTATCCAGATTAGGGCTGGTAGAGATAGATTTGAATAGACAGAAGAACAATTTTCAAGCCATTTGTATGAATCTCAGAAGATGAGATTTTAAGATTTAATCAAAATCATATGTTCAAATATTTAGCCGTAAGCATACAACGGCTTAATTTATTTTGGGGGGGGCTTCAGCTTCGTTTGGGGGGGCTTAAGCCCCCCCAAGCCCAACGCTAGTTACGTCACTGATAGGCTGTTTGTAATGACGTTATATTATAATTATAATTATAAACATCCTCACAGTTTCGAACTTCCTATCATAATCTTTAATATATTTCTAAAAGTTTGTCTCTACGGATGTCCGGATGTATTTTGTCTCTTCATCCCAGAAAACCAAAATTTCACGGGTGGCCGCGGTGGCGTACCGGTGGAGGTCAGAGTTAGTGGTGGCGTGTGTTGTGGGGGGGTTTGGGGTTGTGGAAGGTGGGGATGGTGGAGGGGGGAGAAATTTGGGGGGGATTTTTCTCCCCCGAAAACCAAAATTTCACGGGCGGCGTACCGGTGGAGGTCGGAGTTAGTGGTGGCGTGTTGTGAAGGGGTGGGGGAGGGGTGGGGGAAATTTTCCCCCCAAAACCAAAATTTCACGGGTGGCGTACCGGTGGAGGTTGGAGTTAGTGGTGGCGTGTTGTGGGGCCTCTCTCTCTCTCTCTCTCTCTCTCTCTCTCTCTCTCTCTCTCTCTCTCTCTCACACACACACACACACACTCACACATACACACACACACACACACACACATAGGCGGAGACCTGGGCCGAGAATTGGGGGGGACGGAAAGACGCGAGATTTCCCGAAAAATTTCTGACGACCGGCGAAATCTCGGGAAAATTGTTTATTTTCGCCGCCAAAAAAGTTGATGACCTTTTTTTTTTTTTAGTCATCCGGCCCAAATCTCGACGAATTTTTCTATTTTCGCCGCCAAAAAAGTCTTGACGCTCAAACATTGGGGGGACAAATGCATGGCCCGTCCCCCCCAACACTTTTATTGGGGGGACCGTCCCCCGTCCCCCCCTAGGTCTCCGCCCATGCACACACACACGTACAGTACACATCTTCCATCTTCTTCTACTCTTGTCCATGCCTTTGCAGTCGTTTTGATTAGCCCACTGCGCTCCTATCCTCTCCTTATGGTGGCCTCCAACAGGTGCGCCTGAACTCCTTGGTTATAGAGTCCTTCAATCTGCAGCACGCTTGGTGGGTGGCATCTCCCGGTATGATCATGTTTCTGCCTTCATGAGGGACGACCTCCACTGGCTCCCACTGCAGCAACGCATTGTTTTTATAGAGTCTCATCTATTGCTTGGTTCAAGCTCCAGCCTGACTATGTAAGCTATAGCTATTTACCTATGTCTTCGTTTCTCTGAGCCGCCATTCGCTGCGCTCAGCTGCCCATGGTGACTATCTTGTCCCATATTCTCGTACCACTACCATGCAGCGAAGAGCATTCTCCGTGGTGGGTCCATCTATCTGGAATGGCCTCCCTGCGGCTCCCCGCTCGCTTCCTCGTGACTCTGCTGGCTCGATCTTTCTATCGTCTTCGCAAGACTTTTCTTTTTCGTCCAGGCCTGGTTGGGAACGCCTCTGAGTAGCGATCTTAAAGGGGCGCTATATAAATTTATGTTGATTGATTCATTGATTGATCAATTGATCGATTGATCGATTGATCGATTGCATGATTGATCGATCGATTGATCGATCGATCGATCGATCGATCGATTGATTGACTGACTGACTGACTGACTGACTGATTGATTGATTGATTGATTGATTGATTGATTGATTGATTGATACTCGACGGTCGACCATTGCCCAGCAGGCCTTTAGCTTTGCACCCATTTGATTGAATGAGATTATAGGCCTAAATTGTCTCTATCAATTCTCTTTGTGACTGCCTCCGGTAGCCTACGGGTAGCCTATGTCAGCAAGAGCTCAATAAGACGTAATACATACGGTAGAGGATATATGCCATATTATTATAACAACTTGACACTATAATAGGCCTACAGAGCTAATGAACCATGACGTAACAAAAGTGCATTAGATCAAGAAGATGTCGTCAGAACAGAACGGCAGAGTCGAGCCATTGTCGTGGCAGAAGCGAAGTTAGTGAACGATCGAAGCTGGTGACGCAAAAAATTGCAAAACAGGGATCGAGAAGCGTCACAACAAGAATTCCACAGAACAAGTTTACAATGATGATCGAGCATCGATCGATAATGTCCAATAAAATTAGTGACGAAATAGTGTTTTTAGAACAAAGATAAAATTATTTCGTCACAATAAAATTTAATGTGCTCGATCTTTTAATGTGAACTTGTGATTCTGGGGGATAGGCCCAGCCCACACTAGTTTTTCTGAACAGGAACAGGCCTAGGTGGTATCGGGTACTGTAGCGACGTATAACTACGCTACGGGTCGCTAATATTATTTTATTTAATTTTTGATCGATTATGGGGTTTCAGGGATCTGATATATTTGTTTTATTTCTGTATTTTTGAGCTGCCTTGTGTGACCTATATTTTAATGTTGATTTGCGCTTGACACGGGTCACAGCGACCGCTGACGTAGGCAGCAGTCGTTGCTGTTTCATTAATTGGTATATGTTCACACGCTCTCAGCGATCGTCGGTCGCTGTCTTCAAAGGCCGCGCCGCTTGCAGTCGATGAGGGTAATTAAACTTTCGCACGCTCTCTGAGGTGGTCTGATGATCAGAGTAAGCGAGGAATACAGCCAGCCATACAAGCACAGGCAGGGACACGGATTGAGAAGGAAACACCGTTGGCGTGTGGGTCTGTGTACGTGCGTTTTCTCAAGGTTGAACTAGTGCATTTAATGCCTACGTGATCAGCGGCAGATGGCGCTTTTCAGAAGGAGAGATAGAAGGAGAAAGACAGTGAGCTATAGACAGACGCGGAGATACACAGGAGAGGTCGCAGCTGGCAGCTAATTCTTGCCGCCTTGAAACAGCTGCGTTGCTGCTGGGTTTGCGCGCGCGGCTCGCTTGCTGGTCATGCGCAGAAAGGGGGACGCTCTCCTTGTCAGGCAGTAATAAAAGAGCAGCGCGACGCTGAGAGGCTCAGTTGCGCACAGGATCTCAGGGCGGTCGGATGTATTGCGGCGGTTGGTAGTTTTAGGCTCGATCAAGTTGGTGAAGCATGGCCAGGATAAGCGCCTGCTTGCACTAGTTGCGCATACACGGATTCTGTCGGCGATTCATTCTCTCTCGACATGGAGTCGATTAAATAAAAGAGTTTGTTTGTTGCGAGAAATACATCAGCGTCGCTGCAAGTTTTGTCTTCGCTCTCGCTTCGGATATATTCCTGGATTACTAATTCAAGGCCTCTCTTCGCCCTGTCACACGGAGTGATTTATCGTGGGCTTCGAATCGTCAGCGTTCTGAAATTGTGTTGCGAAGCGGTTGTTCGTATGGTTGCCTAAGGGCGTCTTTCTCAAACGGCTTGGATAAATAGCCGAAATTGTTGTTCATTGCGAGAAATCAGCATCGAATTTAGCTGATCTTTTCGGGCGTTTCAAACTCGACGCCTTTCTGTGTGTTTCGTCGCATATCTTGGATATCGTCTTCGTCGCTGTTCTTCGCACACGATCGGCTTTGTCCCTTGTCTTCGGACATAAGGTACGCTTTATTGGGGAATTAATACGATCGGTTATTAAGATATTTTGGGCTGAACTGAAATTGGCTGTGGGACTTGAGAGTCAATCGGGATTTAATTTAGGCATACTCCGGTTGATAGGTGTTTGCATTGAATTGTTGCATTTGATTTTCATTGAATGTCTTTACAAAGGATAGGAACTGATAATTAAACTTACTGACTTTTATGTTTGATTGCTTTGGAACATAATTGATGTCAATTGAAGATTCAATTGATTGTGAATAATAAGAAATATTAATAGGACAACTGGCTTTGATCATTGATGACTTTGAATGCAACTGACGTTGAATGAATACTTGATTGATTGTGAGCTATAAAGATAGAAGTCATTTCTATAGCGCTATGGAGGAGTCTAGGCCAGTCACTCCTGCTCAGCCTTCTAGGCCCCCTTCTTCTATGGAGATATTGCTCGAGGCAATACAAACTAATGCTAAGTCGACTCATGAAGCAATACAAACTAATGCTAAGTCGACTCATGAAGCTATGCAGATGCATGCCAGGGACACACAGGAGGC
The DNA here is from genome assembly GCA_949752735.1 of Lumbricus terrestris. Classification (NCBI taxonomy): domain Eukaryota; kingdom Metazoa; phylum Annelida; class Clitellata; order Crassiclitellata; family Lumbricidae; genus Lumbricus; species Lumbricus terrestris. The sequence goes on along the minus strand of OX457038.1, from coordinate 48,075,057 downwards.
GATTGCCACGGTGGAGTTTAATGTCCTGGCAGTGCAATCAAATGTTAGCGATGCTATTTCCTCAGTGCAATCAAATGTAAGAGAGGAAATCTCTTCTGTAAAATCTTATGTCAGAGATACGCAGGATGCAATCACCTCAGAGCAATTAAATGTCAGGGAAGCGCTGACGGAAGTTGTATCACGATTGGAAAGGCTAGAGGCATCGCCGGTACCCAAGCCTGCTGTGGATTTGAACCCTGGTTACCTCACCGCTATTACCACTGCGGACGCGCCATACCACTCGACCATCGGCCTGGAAGAAACTTTGGGTGCTAGGCCCAAGGATTTCGCACACCCTGGTATATTGCGAAGAAGTGATAGATTGGCTAGTAGGCCGCCAATTTCATATAGGGATTTCGGCAGTCGAAATAACTGGCCACCCTTCCATCGTTGGGATTCGAACCCAGAAGTCACCTCCTCCTGTCCTCCCTCTATCTCTAGAGCTCGTCCACAGCAGCACGCGGTCCCATCAGGCGAGGATCCGGAAGTGGCGACTCCGGGGATGCCGATAGGGGCGGGCGTTACAATTGGTCCCAGCCAGTGGGGTCAAATTAGTTCTAGAGATTTTGGTGATGATAGGTTAGAAGAGGAAACTGACTATGCTAGAACAGGCGAAATGGCAATGTCTTTTGAAAGAAGGAAGGAAAGGGAATTTGCTGATAAAATGGATATAATGTCTGATGATGGTAGTGTAGACATTGAAATCAGCAAGATAATGGAATCTAGACCTAAAACTGTTAAAATAATTGATAACAGAATGCATGCAGCACGGCAACCGGAGTTTAGAAATTTTGAAGTGAATAAACCGATCGCTAATAAATTGTCATGGGAGGGGGGTGATAAGGTCAACCCAGTCCCTTTGGCCTCTTCGTCCCTTCCTCTCGTCGAGTATCCTCGACCGGATCCACAATGGAGAATTCAAGCGTCGCTCGCACACGTCGATCAACAAAGAGTGGAAATGGCACCGAGTCGGGTCGACTTTACACAACCAGCGTCGGTAATGCCGACCTATCAGTCAATGCCTGACTGCGTCCTCGACGGTCGTGCAACGTCGACCATGGTTGGTCGAGACTACGCTCGACCCGACCTTCCTCCTGGACCAGCGGCGATGGCAACGGTCGACTGGATGCAACCATACGCTCGACCCGATCATTCAAACATGCCGTGGAGGTATGCTCCGACCTACACTCCGAGCGCTTTCTACGGTAGCAGCGACAACCGGGTTTGGGTTGACCCGCTTCGCTGTCTCGACCCGCTTCGACCAAGCGACGCCGTCTTTCCTCAGTGGCCAACGGTCGTGGAATCGGCGAGGATGAGTTCGTGCCTCGGCGCGCAAAACTTCGGATTTAGCCGTGATGCCGAACTACCGCGATGTCAGGCGGTAATGAAGTCGACACCTCTGGAGAGAAATGAAACGACGGCCGATAATAAAGCGACGTCTGCGGTTGGTGAAACGAACGCACTGGCGCCTACCTACGTTTCGGTCGGTCCTATCAAAATTGTCCCGACGACCACCGTCGCAACGCAAACGACCGGCGACTGGGAGCTACCGTCGATCAGTTCAAAGGGAACAGTCAAGGAACTTGAACCGACCGCGTCTGCAACAGCTAAAGAGGGCGAGGTTAAACAGTCATCGACTTCTCCTCCTAAGCCAACGCAATTCCTGAAACTCGGGTCTTTTAGCGGAAAGACGGACGTTGAAACATTCTTACGGAAATTCTCCGTGTGCGCCAGGAATAACAGATGGACGGACGAGGAGAGATTGAACCAATTAGTAGTCTCATTGGTTGAACCGGCGACTCATTTGCTGAGCGAGTCGAACGCAGATAGCCTGGACACTTGGACGGCTTTGGTCCAGCGACTTCGTGAACGATACGGCAACGCTGAACAACAAGCCCTGTTCCAAACGCAGCTAAGCACCAGGAAACAGAAAGTCGACGAGGATATGGGCGTCCTGGTGGACGACATCCGACGTCTCTCCACGCGAGCCTATCCGGGTTCCTCGACGGCTCACAGCGAAGCAATTGCTGTTCGGGCATTCTTGGATGCCCTGAGAGATAGAACGCTTGCTCTGAAAATCCGAGAGCGAGAACCGAAATCCCTCGACGAAGCCTACAAGGTAGCGATGCGATTGGACGGCTATCAGAAAGCAGAGGCCGGCGGCCATGAACAACAAGACCGACGACACGGCCGTGTCAACGCAATTAAAGAACAGGAAGAAGAGTCGAAAGTAAAGGATCTGGAACGGCGGATGGAGCAAATGAGGAGACAAGTGGAGCGACTAGAGAAGAAGGAGCGACAACCAGTGTCGGCGCCACAACCCAGATACAACAATCGTGGACCCGGAAGAGGTCAGAATGAATCAGCTAGAAATGAAGGATCGAACAACAATGGAGGTTATGGACAGGGAGCTCCGCGATGTTACCTGTGTCATCAGTTCGGACATTTTAGCGCGAACTGTAGGCGTCGACCACGTATGGAGATGGAAACGGAAGCAAGAACTGATGTGCGGCGATGCTATGAGTGTTCAGCAACCGACCACCTGGTGCGCAATTGTCCCCAGCGACAAGCGGCCGAAGCAGAAGCCAATGAGGTTCTGAATGGACCGGCAAATGTTTACCATGTACAAGGCAGCACGAATGCGTATTTGGCTCTGAAGATCCATGGTAAGGACGTGTTGGCCTTGGTAGATACCGGAAGCGAAATGTCACTGGTACCTGCATCCCTGGTGAGACGGAAAAATATGACGGCGTCGAAACAACTGCTAACCGCGGCAAATGGTACAGCTATAGAGGTACTTGGAGAGACAGTCCTTCGATGTCGTGCAGCCGACTGCAAGTTCGATGTTCCCTGTTTAGTAACGGCTCAAGTCAGTGAGTTGATTCTTGGACTCGGGTGGTTGACAGAACAACGGGCTCATCTAAGCATTCCGGATAAAACAATAGTACTACAAGGCCGCTCATTTCCTTTGGTAAGTCAAGACCGGAGGGGAATTTGTCGAAGGATAGCCGCCGCGCAGCACGTGAATGTTCCCGCACTGTCGGAAGTGGACGTCGAGGTGTATGCCATACTTCCAGACCTGAGACCGACCAAAACTCAATGGGCGACGCCGCCACACGTGTTGGCATCTGGACTCGTAATCGCCGGAACGCTTCTACCGGAACGGGCGATCGACCTGACAATCAGAGTGTTGAATCCGACCCACAAGATGATTAAATTGTCGAAAGGAATGCAATGTGCCCTGGAAGAAGTGACAGTAGCCGGAGCTGACCAGGACAGCAAGCCCGCTGCAGGCTGCGCCATGGTGAGGGAAGACAAGGACCATGTCAACTCACAAGATGCAGAGGTAATTCTGAGGCCGTTATGGTCGAACATCGCTGAAGACGTTCCCCTTGAGGTACAACAGAGACTACGTGAAATCCTGATGGATCGTCGCGCCGCCTTTTCTCTTGGTGAATGGGATCTGGGATTCACCGACATTCTACGACATGAGATCGACACGGGTAGCGAAACACCCGTTCGTCAGCCGCTGCGACGACAACCGCTTTCGCTACTCCCTGTCATAGACGAACAAGTGCAGGCTATGTTGGGTCAAGGACTGATCGAACCGTCACTGTCGCCTTGGGCAAGCAACGTTGTCATGGTCCAGAAACGAGACGGGACCCCTCGCTTTTGTGTCGACTATAGAGCGGTGAACGCCAAGACGCGCAAGGACGCCTACCCGCTTCCGCTGATCAGCGAGAGCCTGGACGCCCTCGGCGAAGCGAAATGGTTCAGTACCTTCGATCTCCGGGCCGGTTATCATCAGTTGGCTGTTCATCCAAGGGATAAACACAAGACTGCCTTCGTCACCCGACGCGGAAGTTTTCAATTCAAAGTACTTCCGTTCGGGCTCTGCAATTCTCCGGCTTCGTTTGGCCGGATGATGAATCTGGTCATGGCGGGGTTAAACTTCGAGATCTGTTTAATCTATCTTGACGATATTATCGTCTTCGCCAGCGATCTGGAAACCCATTTGATTCGACTGGAGCAAGTTCTCGTTCGCCTGGAGGGAGTTAATCTAAAACTGAAGCCATCCAAGTGCAAACTACTACAGAAAAAGGTGTTGTTCCTAGGTCACGTGGTCAGCGAACACGGAGTAACTACAGACCCGGAAAAGATTCAAGCCGTCCGTGACTGGCCCACGCCGCGGAAAGTCAAGGATGTTCGAGCATTTCTGGGTTTATGTTCCTACTATCGCAAGTTCGTACCGAGTTTCGCTCAAATAGCCCGGCCACTGCACCAAATGACTAAGAAGGGATACAAGTTTGACTGGTCTGGTCCATGTGAAAACGCGTTCCAAAAGCTAAAGAACTGCTTAACAGAATCCCCCATCTTGGCGCTTCCCAACGATACTGGGATGTACATACTGGATACGGATGCATCCGGGGAGTCTATTGGGGCGGTCTTATCTCAGATGCAGGAATCGCAAGAAAGGGTCATCTGTTACGGGAGCAGAGTGTGTTCTGTGGCGGAACAAAATTATGACGTGACAAGGAGGGAATTGCTGGCGGTAATCAACTTTCTCAAAGCGTTCAGACCATATCTTCTTGGACGGAAATTTATCCTACGAACGGACCACTCAGCGCTCCAATGGCTCCGCAAGACACCATTGCCTATTGGACAGCAGGCACGGTGGCTCTCAGTCATGGAGGAATTTGAATTTGACATACAACATCGGTCCGGTGCCGCGCACCAAAATGCTGATGCGCTGTCTCGAAGGCCAAACCAAGTCAACGTCATCCAAGAACGACGCCTACCATCTCAGCCTGCCTCGACTGAAATGACGGATTGGGATCCGGTGGTCTTAGCAGAAGAACAACGGCAAGATCCGGATCTAAACTGGATTTTGCAATGGATGACGAAATCAACCGAGATGCCAACCGGGGAGGAGATACGGAGTTGTAGTGCCATGACTAAGACGTTGATTCATCAATGGCCTCAGTTAACTGTCAGAAATGGACTATTGCATCGAGCTTGGTTGAACTCTGATGGTGAGACTGTTCGCTACCAGTTAATACCTCCCGTCGGACGGCGCGAAAGCATTATCTGTCTTGCACATGAAGGGATGTCCGGAGGGCATTTGGGGGTCCGACGAACCGCGGCACAAGTACGACAGCGAGCCTATTGGCCGGGCTGGGGAGAACAAGTATACCAGCAATTGAAGCGCTGTGACAGCTGCGCCCGGTACATCAGAGGGAAACCACCCAGGCAAGGACAATTACAGAATATGGCCGTCGGAGAACCAATGGAATGTCTCGGCGTCGACATAACTGGACCACATCCAGTATCCAGTCGTGGATATCATTATATCATGACCGTGATTGATCATTACAGCCGTTGGGCGGAGGCCTACCCTATTCGCAACCAGGAAGCCGCGACCGTGGCCCGGATGTTGATGGACCAGTGGATTCCTAGATTCGGCTGCCCTAAACAGCTCCTGACCGACCAGGGCCCCTGTTTCGAGGCCGCCTTGTTCCGAGATCTATGCCGCTTGATGCAAATTGACAAAATCAGGACGTCACCTTATAAACCGAGCACGAATGGAACGGTGGAACGTCTACATCGAACCCTAAATTCCATGCTCGGCAAAGTCGTCGCACAGAATCAGAAAGACTGGGACATTCACCTGCCCTGGATTATGGGAGCGTACCGGGCCAGTCAACACGAAAGCACGGGGTTCACGCCGAACAAACTTTTCCTTGGAAGAGAGACGTGCCTCCCAATCGATCTGGTACTTGGGGATTGTAACCAGAACAATGCCCAGCTGTCGGTGAACGATTACATCCAGAAAAGAACGGAGGAAATGCGAGACGTGTTCCAGTTGGCTCGGGAATGCATGCAAAAACAGGCCGTCCGCCGTGCTTTCCGGTATGATCTACGAGTCAAAAAGCCGTCGTTCACGAAAGGACAGTGGGTGTACTATTACTATCCCCGGAAGTACACTCGGATCAAGGATAAATGGGCTAAGTGGTTCTGTGGTCCTTACCGTATCATGGAGCAAGTGAGTCCGGTCTTGTTCCGGATCCAGAAGTCCGCCAGATCACAAGCGCTGCTGGTGTACGTCGACAAATTAAAGCCGTACCTGGGTGAACCTCCGTCAGGTTGGACCGAACCCGACCTACAACCGCAGGAACCAATCGAGTTTCCGGGGACTGAGGATACTAACGACGCTCCTGAGGAATTAGCGAGACCCCGCCGTGTCATCAAGAGGCCGGCCAGGTACTGTTCCTAATGACCGCATAATGGCGGCCATTTTGAATGCAGAAGCATCTGTAACCATGTTTTATTTTGATTTTGATGAATACATTTTTGATTTACATGTGGTAGGCTTTACATGTGTGTGTTACTGTGTAAATAACTGTATTCTTGCATCGTATGTTGTGCATAGTATTAATATTTGTATTGCATTGCCGACTGTCTGATTAATGTTTGCAATGTGGATATAGATTAGTATTGTATTGCATTTGCAATGAAGCGATGGACGATTTTATTATTGCCTCTGCTGTAGACAGAAAACTGGACTGTCATTGCCTGCATTGCGCTATATAAATATTGGTTTTACCTACTGATGTATATATAAGGTTGCCTATTTTAGTTAAGGTCATTGATGACGATTATGTGACCTTGAACTTAGACTTGCAGTGGAATTAGCCATGATGATGTGATTATGTGATATTATGACCTGCGTTAAAATAGTAGGCCTATGTCTCTAAGAAGTAATTGTGAGATAACGCTCAAAGTCGAAATTTGCATTAGGCCTATATTCCGCTTTATCTATAGTCTGTTTAATTAAAAATAATTTTAAAGGATTGGCACAGCTAAATTTTAAGGCTTCTAATTTCCGTGTATAGAGTTCTTATATGCGTAACTATTGTCAACGCATATATTTATATATAATAATAATTGTATGGATGCTTATTAATTAACTTTAGTGAGGCGCTCTATAAATGTTCTATAATAGCCCCTTATTGTCCTTCAGCGCCTTAATGCATTACCGAGGTTTTGAGTTTAACAGCGGTGAAATTAATATACATAGCTGCTCTTTGATTAATAGTCCTGCATAGGCCTACATGTTTTGGTTGCAGTACGAATTATTTAGATTGCAGTTGATAGACGCAGGATATAAATATATTTAGTTTGATTTAATAGGCCTACTTGAATGATTAGCCCGTGTACTGTCTGCATCAGCGTTGCAGTTTGAGATACAATTTTAATAGTAGCGATGCATAATTTGGTCTTATAATTTTGCAGTGTAGACTATGATTAAACTGGTTGCCTAATAATATTTATTAGGACTAGGCATAAAATAATTAGGATCCTTTTTGTGTATAATGAAAAAGGCTGGCCGTTCAATTTCCTATTTGAGCTATAGGCAAAACGTGCCATGTAAGGTTTATCGATAATTCTAGCTTTAAAAGGTTTTGCTAAGTTTTGTTGATTGACCTAGTTTTGAGGCCTAATTTGCTGTGCATGGACTAATTTTGGGCCGGGTTAGTATAACTGCCGGTCGTTCCCACGACTTCTACAGCTGCAATTGTAGAGAGAGGGGGAGAACGACGGCGACACAATAAAGGCGATCGCGCTCGTCCTTGGCCCTGATTTATCAGTGCATATAATGTCACTTTGGATGGCCAGATTATTGATTGCTTGAACGTAAGGAAATCAGCGGAAATATAACCTTATATTTGATTTGTTGCATAGGACTGTAATATACAGTTTTAATGCATAGATTTTATCCTAATCTTTAGAAGAGCTTAATTAGGATTATTTTCACTTTGTGCAGAGACAACGCGACCTCTGTCGTACGATGCACATGGGCCCACATGTATAGAGAGGATGTTCAATTGCCTAATTCTCACAGCCAGACGCACGCTGTAGATGCACTGCGTGGGGGGGGGGGGGGGAATAGAGACACAGGAGTCGACGCATCAAAGAGCGGCGATTAATTAGCAATCGTTGTTTCCCAGGCGCGTGGGTGGTCCCGTTAGTCTCCGCTGCATCTCTGATAGAATGAAGGAAAGATAATAGGCCTTGATGCTATGCAATGATGCATAAGGATTTATAGTAGACTAAAGTGGCCTAACTGTTGATTTGTGCTTTAGACTAAGATCTCATATTAAAATCATGATAATCCTTTTAGGCCTAGGATTTTTACGATTATACAATGTGACTGTTTTGTAACGTTAATTGCAATAATATGTTACGTTAGCCTATGTTTAAATGGCCTATTTTAATTCTGTGCATAATCGGTTGCATTTTTAATAATTAAGTAGGCCTACTGAAAGATGTTGGGAAGGGAGCGGCTTATTAAGCTGAAGTTAGGCTTGGTCTCTTACGGTAAGCTTTGATGGGGAGCCTACGGATAGTTATAATGAGCATTGGCCTTTGGAGACTTAAGCTGTGTGTGTAGTCTCAGGTAATTTGCTATGATAGTACCGTTGTTAATGGGATTAGAGACTTAGGTTTAACTGCTTAGATGAGTCTTTAAATGTAGACGTTTGCCTACAGTGAAATGCCTAAAGAAGTCTCGATAGTAAAGGCCATGGGTGGCCTATTAATCAGATGACCTGTTGTAAAGGTAACGGAAGTCTAGTGGTTTTTGTGGCTGTCCCGTGGGTTCTTAAGTCAATGCTTGCCGTGGAGGACTTTGTGCTTAACTAAACTCAAGGAGACCTATATATAGAATTGCTTTTGAGCTTTACTGAACTATTAGCGATGGAGCTATATAATTATAATAATAATAAATGTTTCTTTCGCTTGAACTGACATTTAACGCTAAAATGTGAACTTTCTGATGCTTACGTTGATGACTGTTCATTGCATATATTTTTAATTCTTGCATTTGAATCCTTGATGTAAAAATTGGAGTATGGCCTTACTAGCATTTCAGGATCCATTTTTCCAATTAAAAGGATCCTGAAATCAGGGAGGGCCGAGAATAGTGTAGCGACGTATAACTACGCTACGGGTCGCTAATATTATTTTATTTAATTTTTGATCGATTATGGGGTTTCAGGGATCTGATATATTTGTTTTATTTCTGTATTTTTGAGCTGCCTTGTGTGACCTATATTTTAATGTTGATTTGCGCTTGACACGGGTCACAGCGACCGCTGACGTAGGCAGCAGTCGTTGCTGTTTCATTAATTGGTATATGTTCACACGCTCTCAGCGATCGTCGGTCGCTGTCTTCAAAGGCCGCGCCGCTTGCAGTCGATGAGGGTAATTAAACTTTCGCACGCTCTCTGAGGTGGTCTGATGATCAGAGTAAGCGAGGAATACAGCCAGCCATACAAGCACAGGCAGGGACACGGATTGAGAAGGAAACACCGTTGGCGTGTGGGTCTGTGTACGTGCGTTTTCTCAAGGTTGAACTAGTGCATTTAATGCCTACGTGATCAGCGGCAGATGGCGCTTTTCAGAAGGAGAGATAGAAGGAGAAAGACAGTGAGCTATAGACAGACGCGGAGATACACAGGAGAGGTCGCAGCTGGCAGCTAATTCTTGCCGCCTTGAAACAGCTGCGTTGCTGCTGGGTTTGCGCGCGCGGCTCGCTTGCTGGTCATGCGCAGAAAGGGGGACGCTCTCCTTGTCAGGCAGTAATAAAAGAGCAGCGCGACGCTGAGAGGCTCAGTTGCGCACAGGATCTCAGGGCGGTCGGATGTATTGCGGCGGTTGGTAGTTTTAGGCTCGATCAAGTTGGTGAAGCATGGCCAGGATAAGCGCCTGCTTGCACTAGTTGCGCATACACGGATTCTGTCGGCGATTCATTCTCTCTCGACATGGAGTCGATTAAATAAAAGAGTTTGTTTGTTGCGAGAAATACATCAGCGTCGCTGCAAGTTTTGTCTTCGCTCTCGCTTCGGATATATTCCTGGATTACTAATTCAAGGCCTCTCTTCGCCCTGTCACACGGAGTGATTTATCGTGGGCTTCGAATCGTCAGCGTTCTGAAATTGTGTTGCGAAGCGGTTGTTCGTATGGTTGCCTAAGGGCGTCTTTCTCAAACGGCTTGGATAAATAGCCGAAATTGTTGTTCATTGCGAGAAATCAGCATCGAATTTAGCTGATCTTTTCGGGCGTTTCAAACTCGACGCCTTTCTGTGTGTTTCGTCGCATATCTTGGATATCGTCTTCGTCGCTGTTCTTCGCACACGATCGGCTTTGTCCCTTGTCTTCGGACATAAGGTACGCTTTATTGGGGAATTAATACGATCGGTTATTAAGATATTTTGGGCTGAACTGAAATTGGCTGTGGGACTTGAGAGTCAATCGGGATTTAATTTAGGCATACTCCGGTTGATAGGTGTTTGCATTGAATTGTTGCATTTGATTTTCATTGAATGTCTTTACAAAGGATAGGAACTGATAATTAAACTTACTGACTTTTATGTTTGATTGCTTTGGAACATAATTGATGTCAATTGAAGATTCAATTGATTGTGAATAATAAGAAATATTAACAGGACAACTGGCTTTGATCATTGATGGCTTTGAATGCAACTGACGTTGAATGAATACTTGATTGATTGTGAGCTATAAAGATAGAAGTCATTTCTATAGCGCTATGGAGGAGTCTAGGCCAGTCACTCCTGCTCAGCCTTCTAGGCCCCCTTCTTCTATGGAGATATTGCTCGAGGCAATACAAACTAATGCTAAGTCGACTCATGAAGCAATACAAACTAATGCTAAGTCGACTCATGAAGCTATGCAGATGCATGCCAGGGACACACAGGAGGCGATTGCCACGGTGGAGTTTAATGTCCTGGCAGTGCAATCAAATGTTAGCGATGCTATTTCCTCAGTGCAATCAAATGTAAGAGAGGAAATCTCTTCTGTAAAATCTTATGTCAGAGATACGCAGGATGCAATCACCTCAGAGCAATTAAATGTCAGGGAAGCGCTGACGGAAGTTGTATCACGATTGGAAAGGCTAGAGGCATCGCCGGTACCCAAGCCTGCTGTGGATTTGAACCCTGGTTACCTCACCGCTATTACCACTGCGGACGCGCCATACCACTCGACCATCGGCCTGGAAGAAACTTTGGGTGCTAGGCCCAAGGATTTCGCACACCCTGGTATATTGCGAAGAAGTGATAGATTGGCTAGTAGGCCGCCAATTTCATATAGGGATTTCGGCAGTCGAAATAACTGGCCACCCTTCCATCGTTGGGATTCGAACCCAGAAGTCACCTCCTCCTGTCCTCCCTCTATCTCTAGAGCTCGTCCACAGCAGCACGCGGTCCCATCAGGCGAGGATCCGGAAGTGGCGACTCCGGGGATGCCGATAGGGGCGGGCGTTACAGTACAGCCTATCCACATTTATTAATCTGGCGCTGGACACTAAACGCACATGTTATTGTCAACGAGTCTAGGCCTATTCAGTGTGAGAATTGTGTAAAAAAATTACTGTGGACTATGATCCACTTGCCATGGGGTGTGGTAGGACTATGATCTACCTGGAATTGGGGTGTGGAAAACAGACTTTACTATGGGTTCTAGTATAAGACGGGGGATAGTATATGGGTTGAAACCCCCGCCAATCCCGGCAATTCTCACCCTGCGTCAATTAGTAGCCCAATTCGTTCCTTCTTTTTTTGCAGTATTAACAGGTTTTTCATATTCTAAACGGACCTGCCCTCATTCCCTAACTTTCCCCACACCTTCCACGCCGTTTCAACTATAGCCTAAGGTTAACTTTGCCAATTTTGGCTACCCATCTTAGCCGTAGGCTACGTCTGACACAAACGGGGCAAGATGGATCACAAGGTCCGTCTTGCCCCGTCGGTGACTGAACCAACTCACCCCCATGCGTAAGGTATAAACTTTTCACCAATTAAAAATTTAATCTACTGGGTATCCTGCCAATAGCCTACTGAATTCGTTAATACGGCAGAAAAGGGTGTTTAATTAAATATACTTGCATCAAAAGCCTGTGATACTGCAATTGAATACTTATGAAATGACTGTTTCTTGAAAATGGGATCAAACAGGTCGAAAATCAACTTTTCATCATAAAAAACGAAAAAATGTCGTTTCGGTCGATTATTTTGGTCAAATCATCAAATCGCCAACAGTAATACAATAATTAAAGTTCATTCGATAGGTGGCGACATCATATATACCTTATATTGATGGAATCCATCATGCCCTAAGGGTCCATCTCGCCCCTACTTCCCCTATATGCTGTCGCCCCACGTGCATTAGCCTACATTTTGTGGAACACCGAAGCCTCCGATTATTGTTTAAAAGTCTGTGCCCGTCTGTCTGTCCGTTCGTTCATCCATCCATCCATCCGTAGCCTATAATATATGTCTGTATAAATACCTATGACCGCCTAACTGTATCAATATGATAGGTTATAGCACAGAATAGATAAAGCGTAGCTACGCTTTATCTATTCTGTGGTTATAGGTAGACCTACGCATTAGTCATGAAGAAGTTTACCAAGTGTGAATGCGTGCGTTCCTCTTCCTATCTGCTGAGCGATCGCTACAGAATCTGACTCTGTAACTTTTAATTATATTGTATAAGCCTAAATAAACTTTGGTTCCGTACATTTTGAGTCAGCATTTTGATTTATAAGATGTACGCTAGGCCAGCTAGGCTACTTTATCCCACATGAGAAGAGCAAGCTTTAATATGCAAATGAGTTGCGGTAATTGAAGCAAGTTTTGCAGTCTATGCTAATATGTTTATTTATTTATCTGATCTTCGTCAATTTTTCCATTTGTGTGTGTGTTTAAGCAGTAGTTTTTCGGACAGTGAGATTTAACATTTATTGATTGAAATTATACAAATTATTTCGTATGAATGCTTAGATTAATTCGGTAATGTTCGGATCTGGTCCGTCAATAGTAAAAGACATTCGCACGCGGTTGAATCAGGTAGAGCATCACCAAGCTTATCATTAAGATTTTTGTTTAACCGCCATACTGTGCCTAATGTACTGTGCCATACTCTGGGATGTGTTTTCTGTACTCCATCCCGTGTGGTTTAGCCGTATACAGTAAGGTAAAGATGGCGTCGGAGGCTGACTATAGAATGGATTACTGATGGGTTACAGCGGAGGATTATAAATGCTGTCTCCGACAAATTACACAATGACTGAAAGGTAAGCATTTAATTGTTAACTTGCGTTCAAAGTACAATGATTTGAAAATCAGTGAATGTGTAGGAAATGTATTTGCCAGGTACCCTTCGAGCCTTCCCGCGACTGCCGACGGAGAGCCGACTGATTATATAAGTAAGTAAGTATCGATTTCCATTCTCAGTTACAGACCGCATTCTGAGTTACAAACGACATTATACATAGGCATGCACATTAGAAGACAGGAGTGATTAGAATAGCATGCGAATAAGAAATGGCCTTCGCATTCGATCGTCAGCCTCCGAAGGAACTATATCGTGAATAAAATTATTATTATTGTTAATTAATTAATTGTTATTATCAAACTGGCATTGACTATGCGCCTAAACAGAAAAGTGCGTAAAAGAAAAAAATGTAGAAAACAGTAAAAGAATAAAGAAAGACTTTAAAATAAAAATATACTATTTAAGGTTTCTATGTGGTTTATATTTTGTGAACAGCCTTTATCGAGGTAAATCTTGTTAGTGATTTAATGTCCTTGGCTTCCATCCACATTCCTCAATCACAATGTTGTCATTTTGAAGGATGTAATTCAATGTTTACTTCTGTAAAACCGATCACCCGGAATACTGCGAGCACGGTTTCCGATTCACTTCATTACCGATACGGATATTGTTGACAAGTTATACAACTCTTCACAATTGGGCATATATGAGGAATCTTTTCTGTCGGCCGTCAAAATGATTCATGAAGTAAAATGAAAAAAATGATCATAGCTCCCAATTTTCTCCAACATCTTTCAAACTAGTATCTATTTTGAAGCTGCTGCTCGATTTTAAAACTTGTGCATTGTTTTCCTTTTGCACGTAATTACTTATATATGCTATTCATAATAAATTTTAGACAAATAAGTCTTAAATTTATTTTGAAAGAGCAATAATGTTGAAGATTTGCAAAAAAATTCCACATTTAGCCAGACTGGCTGAACATTGCAAATAGGCCTACATGGTTTCCAAATTAGAGGGTTTACAAGTAGAGGCTATCCACATACTACCTACCGAATTTAGGCGATTTGAATAGGTCTACGGTGCATACGACGGAGAGACCTCTGCAATATGTTCATATAGGACCTGTGCAAAATAAATTTTTAATTATGAAGTCCACATTAGTCTGTTTATAACTCTGTATTATCCTGTAATCATCCGATGACATTCGATTACATTATAATTGAATTGTTTTCAGATCTAAACAGTAAATCATAAAAGTTGACTTGTTTTAGCTGTGATGTATTTAGATTTTAGGATTTATTTCCTGAGACACAGGTCCGTTTTATCCATGTTAGACAGAGTAGTCACGGTGTCTGGGGTCTATGGAATGAATATTGAAAAAACCTGGAAATTCTGCATTAGGTCTAATTGTCTATGATATTGAACTTAAAAGATCAAAATTCGTCATGTTCATGAATAACAATTAAGCATTCCTGACATCAATAAATTACAGGAATTTTCCTTATAAATGTGTTTGGGTTTAGTGAAGGCTGGCAGTTGGTCCTATGAATGTTAGGGTGCCCAGGGTTCAGCTGAACCAATTTTGTTTAGTGTGGCTTGGGTATGCAGACCTATATGCTTAGGCAAAAAAATGCTGTGTTTCCGGTAACAGAGCTCTAAAAAATTGGGTAGGTAGGTCGAAAAATATTTTTATTTTGGTAAAATATTTTTATACAGTGACTATCTGAAAAATTATACCCAACTACTCTGTTTTGCATAAAGGTACACGGTGCAACAAAGTACGTGTTCTAAGCAAGTATAAACTGCCTATTTCCTGACTGTCTGTACCTAAAATTGCTCTACAATTATATTAAATTCATTTTGTTGACATCTTTTCTGGTAAGATAAAGTGGGAAGGGAAGGGGAAGATGAGTGCGAACAGAACATCACTGCAAGGGGTCGTTCCAGACTGGCCGAGCCAGCGACTAGTTACACCTAGAGGTTGCTAGATTTATTTTCCCTAGTCACCGTTAGAGGTGGCTCAAGTGAGAATGATAAGGCTAGAGGTTTTTCAAGACTGGCCACCAGGAAGTAGTTAGGCAGGCGTGAAACTCTAGAGCAATGCCACTGTAAATAAAAAAAATTGCAAATTTTTTTCCGAGTCTCGGCAATAAAAGTGAGTCAGTCGGGTTACCAGAAACACAACTTTTTTTGGCCTAAGATCCAACTTTTACGGAAGGCAATGTCACCATACTATGTCAATAAAAGTTTTGTTTAAAAAGTTAGAAAAATTTTGAATTTTTTTTATTACAAAATCTTGAAGAGGAACTCTAACCTTGTAATGAATGAATGAATGAATAAATATTATATATATATATATATATATATATATATATATATATATATATATATGCACTTATGGAAGTTTATAGAATTTTAGCCTGTGCTTTTTAAGAACAGCTTCAAATCATTGCAAAATTCTCTGTCAAAGCAAATCAAGCGTTTTTGAACTGTTTTATTTGGTGAAAATTGTTCCAGAAACTTCGAGGGATCTATCAAATTGAATGATAATTATTGGCCATTTTGTTTAGTTGAGGAATCTGCAATTTAAGTTGATGATTGTTGAACTTTCTTCCAACATGCACGACTTTTGTATTGTCGTGCTAAGTGTTTCTAATTACTTGTCCTTGCATAGTCTGTGGAAACACAATATTTACGTTAAGAGTAGTGACACCAATCAAGATACCTGTCAACTTATAAAGTTTGAGGCATTAATTAATAAATAAGATATGCTTTGTAAACACGACAATCCTGCACCAATTAATTAAAATATTATTATGCCTTATCATTTTTGATAGATGCAGTAGTAGGACTTTCTTGCAAAGATCACTCTGCATTAATGGCTTTCTAGATATATATGTAAATATAATTATTCTCTGCTGTAACCCCTCAAATGTGCTGGAGTCCCTCTTTTTTAATCAGCTTCAGTATGTTTTCAAAACTACAGCTGAGCTAATTGATGACATTCCAGAGTTTGGTCATATATATCTGACTAAATGCATGACCGGATCTTTGCAATGTTTTCCCATGCATAGATCAATGTTAAGATCTAAATGCTGATGTCTAGCTTCGTGGCAGTTGTGCTCCACATCCTGCCTTTGAGAGCTATGTCTTTCAGCATCAACCTTTTACCTGGCAACAGATCTCTTGGTAATCTGGTTGTTACTTTCTCCTGTGTTGACACAATATCTTAAAAAAATTATGTACTTTCTTGATGTCTTTGGTTGGTATTTAAAAGCGTCAATCCATCCATCCAACTACCCATCCATATATCTTTGAAATTTATATAGGGCTCCTTGAAGATAACTACTCAGAGGTGCTCCAGAACCCCGTTCGAAGAGGAAAGTCTTTGTTTTGTGCTATTTTACAGAAAATTCTGAGGTTTGAGTGGAGAGCTGCTTGATCCTGCACCTACTGCAGTCAGTTTATGTGAGCTGAAAGACGCGAAACCTAGATAATTATATATGATGAGTCTATTCTTGGTAGCATTAAATATATACATGTATCTGGGTCAGCAGCAACAAAGCTTTGTTGCTGTATGTATCCAGGTTGGTGGTCAAAGTTGAGTTTATGGCATTGGCAACACGATGGAGTTGTTTTAGCTAAATGCTATATAGCCCTGGACTTTGAGACTGAACTGTGTGGATGAAATAAGTTGTTGTAACAACAAGAACCAAATATTGTTGATTGCCAAATTATGTAATTTTGTTTTGAAACCCAGATATTGAATCCATCCATCCATCCATCCATCCATTTGTTGCAACTTCTACATGATGTAGAAGGTGTCACAGATCTATTCAACGCCGATCATTGCAGAATAATCGGAGTCTGTTACTGTAGCTTAGATGTAACATTTCAGCTTTCAGATTTTCAACTCTATTGCACAAGATTATTAAATCTTTATTGTTTAAAGCTCCATAAAGATATCTAAACATGAATTATATGTTAATGAAATGGGTGGCACCTCAAGAAATGGCAATATATAAACCCCTCATAAATTCGTTGTATCAGAAACAGCGGGTCTAGTGTACCTGCAACTGTTCTGTGCAAGCAAAACCAACCAATTAATCTTCTCATGTCCAACTATATGAGCGAAAAACTGAACTGGATTCCAGTTTTTACAAAGAATTCACATATACTTATGCATACCATGTTGGCAGTCTCGCCAGTAAATATCTGGGAGTTGAATTTTGCTGTCTTGGCAAAGAAACAGTCACGTCATTTGCGACAGCAAAATACAGTTTGGATTTAATCTGTTTTTACCATATCTACAATTTGTAAATCATACACGGTGAATGGTAAATAATGTCAAATAATTTAACCTAACTCCCTCTATCCATAGTTAAGATCTTTATATTGGGGTGTCATCTTCAACCCTTCACTGCATGAAGTCTTTCTTATTTCCTGTAACGCTAAGAGTGCCTCTGAATGGCCAGTACTGCACAAGGCGCTTTATAAATTCTCATATAAATTCTCATATGCAATACAACAGTCTATGTTATCGCTGTTGTTAGTGAAAACATCGACTGATTTAGTTGTATGTGCCATAATGTAATCTCATAGGTCAGGACAATATTGTGGCACTATTGAAAGCCTTGTGATGATGTGCCGGCTATTAAAGCTGGACAGCCGCATGGCCACACTCAGTCCTGTTGCTTTGCACACTGCAAAAATGGTCAAAGTCGTAAATAACTTAATCAAAAATAGCATTCTGTGTAGGAACTTAGAAGGTATGGAACCCCTACACTAAATTTTTCAGCTGCAGTGTAGCACTGATTGTGATAATGACCTCTAATTGTCCACAACAATAGACTGCACATGGTATATGATGTAGTCCAAAAGAACCCTGCAAAAGGTTAAAGGTCATTATATTTTGAATTTTAACTACAGGTGTGATGGTTTCAAGCCGGCGGCTGGATAATATTGCTTATGAAATAATAATAATAATAGTTATAATAGTAATAATAATTTAATAATGATATTTCATTTTCTTTAGTTACTTTCGGACAAAAATGTTGTTTTTCATGTTTCAGAAAGAATTCGTATGAACTTTATTCACACTAAGCTTATTTTACATACCGTAGGCCTAATGGAAAGTGAAATTTTGAAGTTGTTAAAGTGTTCAAATAGTGATAATCGTAATAGTAATCTCCAAACTTCTAAAGCGGTACTCGAAAGCCTGGCGTGGAGCCCCAACTTATTCATGAGCGCTGCGTCAAGTCAAAAGGGTTGTCCATAGGAGAAGTCCAAAGGTGGTCTAGGTCAAGGTACCATAGAAAATGAATAGAGAATTTGTAAAGCATTGTCAGATGAACACTTAATCAGTGAAAGCGATCCATGGCAGTTACCGCCAACAATAGGAAATATGTGGCCTATTGTCTGAGTGGGTAGATAATTAATTTTTTTAAATATTAAAGAATTGAAGAGTCTCGCATAATTTGCAAGGCCAAGTCGAATCTTTTAAGGGGGGGGCAACGGATTCGCAGGTCTATTCGTGCTTCTTTGAAAGCATTTCTTTGAGGAAGCCTATATAAAGACCGCAGGTATTGCCTAATACGCCTACTCGTAGTGTCAACACGCCGCGTATAATATACTATCAATCACAATGTTTGTGTAGGTTTAATTAAATCATGATTCATCCTATAGCACTATAGTCAAACTTTTCTTGTAGGACCTAGTTAATTATTTGTTTCAAATATGAAGCGTCGATCTCCCCGCAAGCGCTTTGGACCCGCTTGCTTGCATTAATTATCATTAATTCAATTCAACAGTTGCCTGTATTTCCATCACAATCTATAAGGTAGTAGCTCGATTTTCATGCCGTTTGTTGCACAAAATAGCCATTCATTGACCAGCAAAATTGCAGAAAAATCAAATAATGGTTTTTTTATGACACAAACGTTCTGAAACTTTAAGATCGATTTTCTCACTTGCTGTGATTTTACAAGTTACAGATTCAAACGAATATAACTTCGGTTACAAAAAAAGATATTTTCAGCCTGTAAAAAGTATTTTAAAGCAGATCAACTGTAGAATATGACTGTATAAAAAAGTCAAAAACCAACATGTGATGGGTTTGACCCCCCGGTGTCACATATGGTCTTTTCGGTTTCATTCTGGCCCATTATTTTTCGAATTCCAGATTCTTAGATTTTGCCAGATTAACAAGTTTCAGGTATGCAAGTTTTTCTATCCCTTTGACCACAACCTACTACCAAACATGTACAGGTGTTTTTTTCCAGCAGGGCTATGATGTGCACCGATATAATACTAAAAACGTTAGATCTTATCGCTGCATACATGCACACTCCAAGTCTCGTAGATTCTCCAGCAGATTTATGGTTCCTCCAATTTTTGACTCGCTTCCTCTAAACATTAAAGAGGCACCTACTGAATAAATATAAAAAATACTGTGATCTTATTTAATCAATGAAACTTATATTATGTGTATTGGTGACTCATTATCTTGTTATTTCTTGATCCTCCACATTTACGGTACCAATGCAAGAATTAAATTTGTAAATAAGCCAGCCGAGTCTAAGCGGGTCTTTTAGACCTTTGTCGGCTGACTCATTGACCTACACTAATGTTAAGTTTATAACAATTCTTGTTGAATTTTTGTTGTAAATGTATGCTATTGTTGTGTGAACATTGATGTGACATGCAAGTCAATAAACAATAATAATAATAACAATAACTTTTTCTGTAACAACTGTATTTAAAAACGAATGTTTTTGGTGAGATTCTTTATTGCCACTGCCTGGATCTGACCTCATGACATTTTCTTTGTTTTTTTTCCAGGTACGAATGGGTAGAAATCGTGGAACCACGGACACAGGATCACATGTATGCGAATCTGACAACAGGAGAGTGCTCCTGGCATCCTCCACCGGGAGTTAAGATGTGTGTATTATACATATATAATTATGGTGTATCTCAGCTGGGGTTAGTTGTGGTCGAACTGGGATCTGAGTAGATTTAGGAGGAGGTGGAGGAGGAGGAGGAGGACGAGTGGATGCTTGTTGCGTTTTGAGTGTTTGCCATTGATGACTCATGAAATTGTTGCCTGTTGTTTTTGTGTTTTAGCCAAAGATTCTTCAAGCTAAAGCCTATGTATCTGAAGATTGTAATAATTTTTTTAAGATAGTGGCATGCACTTCAAATGAGATATGCTGCTTTGGTTTTGTTCATGTTTGAAATATGTGAGTGCAATTCCCATATCATACCATGAGACTGTATAATGCATTTTTTTATTGATTGATTGATCGATCGATTGACCAATGTATTACTAATTTAATATACTGTTAACTTAATTCACAAACTTTAGTTTGTGATGTTCCAATCCCCGATTCCAGCAGGACCTGCTGCTTAAATTGCTAGCTGTGTCAGATCGAGGTCATAACCTGGTGGAACTTGACCACCGCTGGTCCTGAGCACTGGATCTTCCTCTAATTCTAATGCTGATGCCGGTAAATGGCTCTAATGGCATATTTGCATTACTTCTGAGATCCTATTTCCATTTACTTTAGTCCATATTGCAGCGATGCGATATTTGGTTATACTCTGCTGTGCTATCATTTCTTTTACCTTGTTTTCTATGATTACAGAAAGAAGACTTGTGAAAATGACAACCAATGGTGGGAGCTTTATGATGCAAACACATCACGGTTCTACTATTACAATGCAGCAAATCAGAAAACAGTCTGGCAGCGACCGCAGCACTGTGACATTATTCCTCTGGCTAAATTGCAGGTTAGAAGATAGATTAATTATATATATCCAACTACAAGTTCTTGCATGAGAGATCTGTGATGAGTGTGTTGGTAGAAAATCTACAAGATTCATCCTGATTGTCCATCAGTTTTGCATTTATTTTGGCTGTTCAGTAAATATTGTGTTGCTATACATAACTCTAGTCGAAACTGTTGCTCTCAGTTGTTGACACTTGCTTGTTATGACTTTACGAGTCTCTCTAGTGCCTTTCTCCTTGAACGTCCATCATATTTTTATGCTGGCTGTTCTGCTCTCTGAGTGGCTATCTCACTTATGTTCTTCCAACTGTGTTCCTAGTGCCTTTTACTCCTAAAGGTTTCAGCTCTGCATTTGTCTTTGTCAGCTTGAAAGACCATCAATAAAAGCTACAAGAATAAATAGAAAAATGTAACTTAAGCAGAAAAAATTGAGGCAATAAATTGATAATAAAATACCATAAGCAAGCAATTTTGTGAACCATTGTGGATCTTTTAAAGTATACTAGAAAGTCAGAGCGCTCTGTTTGTGTACCATATCAACAACCATCAAGATTATAACCAGGTTATAATACTTTTTTATACTATTTTTGGGTTTATAAAGCGCCTCTCACAGTACATCCTAATCAGAGGCACATAATAGCTTATAAATGATTCAGCCTAAGTTGGTTGGCCCTGACTGATTTGCAGAGATTGCATTCATAGCTTTTCTTCTGAGGTCCTGCTTATTCAGGTTTATAAATTCAGCTAATATCACGGTGATTGTGCTTCTCAAAGGATGTATGTACTCCAGTAATTGTTTTAGTTTTCCAATGTCTCTGTGGTTCTGTTTTGAAAGAGTGTCTAATATATTATTTGGATTTTTCAAAGGACTTTGTTTCTTTAGCTGTTTTTTCTCTTACAGATGCTGGCTGATGTTTTAATACATGTTTTTCAGTGTTTTTGACTTGAATGCTGGATGACTGACATTCCAGTGGCTATTGTTTTTGAAAGATGCAGCTTTCATAGAACGGCTCATGCCCCAGCGAATGCTGGGAATGCTGTCAGCAATAAAATTGTTGCAGTTATGTACATTATATGGCATCACTTGCACCTATCGTTTTGCAGAATCTGAAGCCACTTTCAGAAGAAACAAAAGAAGATGAGGCTGAAAAGCGGCCACTGGTTCAGAAGGAAATGTCTACACAGACACCTGTGGTACGTGCCACTTTTACGATTCTTTAATAGCACTTGTGTAGGCCTACCATATTTGTGTAGATGATGGTTCAGAGGATATTAGACGCACACTTATATAATTATTCAGTATTATAACTGATCATTTGCCGGTAGTACTGTCATTCCAGATAATGAAACGATGTTTACTGTTCAATGCTGCTGTACCACTTTGTTGAGTCTAGTTTAGATCTTGTTTCTAACTTTCTGTAATTGGTGTTAGTCATGCTAGCTGTGCAGGCAAACACTTGGTCAGGTAACAGCTAATAATGATAATGATCTTTGTTTTATTTTAAATTGACAAAATGCAGTATGATTACAATTCCTTATATGAATGGATGATCTCAAGTTATTATTGTAGGGTAGAATTTAACTTTTTGGCAGCCATGCAAGGCGTCCATTGCGTCTTAGTGCTCAGTTTACCAACGCCATTTGCCGAATGGAAGGTTGAGGGAACTTTGGGTGTGCATCCGTGCACTCTTTTTGCCAGATTGTTTTCCATTACCCTAACCCCCCTCTCAACTGTAGGTAATCAATTGGTAGAATAAACATCAATTGACCTATTGGGTTAGTTCCTACATTTTTTGCAATTGTATAGAAGCGGAAAAACAAGGTGCAGCACACGCTGTCATATATGCGACAACTTAAGATGAGAGTGGAGCTGTAGGTTAAAGCAAGGGATGTAAAAGAGCTTGGACAGCATCATGACTTAGAGGTCAAAGGTGTTTCTGTTAGCAGTACATGCGACTGAATCATGTGATGTTGGCTGCATGAGAATTTAATCACAAAACTTACCCTGGAATCAAGAGTTACTTTTGATTAAGATGAAGCTGACCATGTTATCTAGAACTTCTAAGTTTACTTTTACTTATAAAATTGAGGTGCTGATGCGGTTCAGCCTCCTTCTAATTTAGTGTGTAGAAGTGATCCTTTCCAATCATTTGCAGGAGGTAAAACTGCTCTGGCAAGAGAACTTTTTCAGTAGATGAATCGAGTTTGTTTAATTATGCTCTTACTTTCTTTGTTTTCTTTGTAAAGTCTGTTGTCTGTCTGATCTGACTTCTGACCTAATTGCACTTCATCATCATAATATGTTGCTTGTACTGCATGTGTGTCTCCTGGGCTGACGTGGAATTAGCCAGATGGGTTAGCCATTGATTAATGTTACGCCTTTTGCATTATTGTGTATACTTATGTATAATGGTACTACATAGAAACTTGGAGATAAGATTGAGACTATGCTAGGTTGTGAGATAATATTAATCTGTTGGGAGTGTTGGTCAGTGCATCATCTTGCAAGCATTGTATTTACTGAGTGCATTTACCAAGACTTTTTTGGCTTGCTGGCCAGTTTGATTCTGTGATGCATTTAAGTTTCATTGTGTGTTGAAGTTATAAGCCTTTGTATCATCTTCCTTATCTAATCTTGGCCATCTGAGCCTGGGTCTTGATTATCCAGTAGCTTAGTGTGTGTTCGGCCAAGGTTGTGGTGGGACTAGCTAATAAAGTTTTGTTATCAGTGGGTGTTTTCAGTGGACCCTCCCATCCACCTATGAACCCTTACACTCTGCATAGAAGCTCAGCATTTCCTAGTGATTAATGCTCAGCTAACTATCCACCCTGCAGTTTTGAGACATCCAGTTCTGTAATTTGTTAGCTGGGTGTTTCCTCCAACTGGGCAAAATCATTATCTGTGGATTTATTCTGGTATCTCTATAGATATATCTTACTATTATCTTAGTAATTCCTCTCTACTGCTGCTGTCTTATGCTTGGATCTATGCTTCTTGCAGCATGAATCAGAATGGTGTAAAATATTATAAGGGATGTTGATTTTGTCACATGTTTTGGATCGCTCATCAATTGGGCTGTTGAAGAGAAAAAAACGGATAAGGTGATGAGAGATGGATCACATTCCAGGTCTTAACTAATCCGATATGGAGAACTACCCAAACATATAGTACTATAGTCTGCGTGGAACCTACATCTGTTTTAGTTAAGCCAAGTAATTGCTTTTGTTGTGTTGAGTTTTGGTTAAGACTTTGTTCTGTGATTTTCACTTCTCTTGGCCTCATTTGCCCTTGTGGTATTGCCTCTGCAAATGAATTCATTTCTGGCAGGCGGTAAGATATAATATACAGCAAAGGCGCATGTTTACATGCATTTATATAGGCATCATTTCCAAGCAATTAGTGCTCAGTGATTATCAATGGTGCAGTAGTAGTCCTCAGTTGTTACTTCCTTCAGCAAAATGCAACAACAGCAACTGAACAACTTCATATGATCATTGTTTTACTGCCCTGCCATTGTCGCACTAGGTGCCAGTTTTATGCAACGTTGTATATTTAACCAGAATTCTTGCAGTCAGAGAATCTCAAGATTATTTTGCTTCTCATATGTCTTTCATTGAATGCACTTAGGCCAAAAATAAATAATGTTGTGTTTCCGGTAACCCGACCGACCCTCTTTTATTGCCGCGACTCAAATAATTTTGTAAAAAAAATTTATTTAAAAAAAATTTATGAAAAAAAATTTTATTAAAAAAAAAATTTTCTCCAAATTTTTTTGGACATAATACGGCGACATTGCCTTCCGTATAGAGTTGGATCTTAGGCAAAATAAGTTGTGCTTCCGGTAACCCAACCGACTCGCTTTTATTGCAGCGACTCGGAAAATTTTGCGTAAATTTTTTTATTTACATTGACATTGCCTTAGAGTTTCACGCGTGCCTAACTACTTCCTGGTTGCCAGTCTTGAGAAACCTCTAGCCTTATCATTCTCACTTGAGTCACCTCTAACGGGGTGACTAGGGAAAATAAATCTAGCAACCTCTAGGTGTAACTGGCTTGATCAGTCTGTAGCGACCCATAGCAGTGATGTTTTGTTTGCGCTCATCTTCCCATTCTTTCCCACTTTATCTTACCAGAAAGGATGTCAACAAAATGAAATTAATAGAATTGTTTTCTAGAGCAATTTTAGGTACAGGGAAATAGGCAGTTTATACTTGCTTAGAACACGTACTTTGTTGCAGTGTGTACCACTGTACCTATATGCAAAAAAGAGTATTTCGGTATAATTTTTCGTATAGTCACTGTATAAAAATATTTTACCAAAATAAAAATATTTTTCGACCTACCTACCCAATTTTTTTTAGCTCTGTTACCGGAAACACAGCATTATTTTTTTTTGGCCTTATTCTGCTAAAGATTTTAGTTTTTAGGCAAAATTTTAAAAATCTTGGGTCTGTGGTCTTGCTGGGTAGGCTCAGCATTGATGGTAACACCCAGATCAGTCATCACATTACTGAATGGAACAGATGTTGACTGTAGTTAAATATCACGTCCATTGGTTCAGTCATCATCAGCTTAGTAAGAAATGCTATTAACTGTGTGTGGCTAAATTCTGCTTCAAAGTCACTCGCTTATCTCAGTTGCTAAGCGACTTTACGTTTTCCTGTTGACTGCATTTCAGTAGCTCTTGAACAGATGCACAGTTTGATAAAGATTACAGAAATTTCTGTTTTACTTTGGTATCTATGTCAACCTGGTCATTCTCTTTGCTGTCATCGTCGTTGCTGTGCCAGTTGCGCTAGGATACTGTGCTAAGCAGACTGATAAGGCAAAAAAAATAATGTTGTGTTTCCGGTAACCCGACCGACCCTCTTTTATTGCCGCGACTCAAATAATTTTGTAAAAAAAATTTATGAAAAAAAAAAATCTCAATTTTTTTGACATAATACGGTGACATTGCCTTCCGTATAGACTTGGATCTTAGGCAAAAATATGTTGTGTTTCTAGTAACCCGACAACTCACTTTTATTGTCGCGACTCGGAAAATTTTGTGCAATTTTTTTTATTTACAGTGACTTTGAGTTTCACGCCTGCCTAAGAACTTCCTGGTTGCCAGTCTTGAGAAACCTCTAGCCTTATCATTCTCACTTGAGCCACCCCTAACAGTGACTAGGGAAAATAAACCTAGCAACCTGTAGGTATAACTAGTCACAGGCTCGGCCAGTCTGGAACGACCCCTAGCAGTGATGCTTTGTTCGCGCTCATCTTCCCATTCCCTTCCCACTTTATCTTACCGGAAAGGATGTCAACAAAATGAAATTAATAGAATTGTTTTCTAGAGCAATTTTAGGTACAGGGAAATAGGCAGTTTATACTTGCTTAGAACACGTACTTTGTTGCAGCGTGTACCTAAGCAAAAAAGAGTATTTCGGTATAATTTTTCGTATAGTCACTGTATAAAAATATTTTACCAAAATAAAAATATTTTTCGACCTACCTACCCAATTTTTTTAGCTCTGTTACCGGAAACACAGCATTATTTTTTTTGGCCTAAGTGCTGCTAGGAGTTTCCGATCAGCTATCCATACTCTTGGGCCACTTAGTATACTTTGCTTAAAGCTGTGTGGTGTTCCAAAATTAGGCTCTGATCGCCATAATTACATATAAAATTGGCAACTGTTCTTACAGAGTAGCAGTCAATTAGATACATGGGGGATAAGATGCATTGAGCTTTTCAGGATAAGTGTGCTATGTTTTGCCATAGTAGGAGGGAAAGACGGTCAGATGAAGGGAAAAATAAGGAAGGAGGAAGTGGAAGAAATCAGAGTAGTAAGGGAAGAGCAACAAAAGGGAATGGAAGGGAACAGAGCGGAGCAGTAAAGAGGAGCAGGAAGGGGAAGAGCAGAGGAGGAGGAGCAGGGGAGGCATCTGGTTTCAGCTCTTAACTTTCCCATCTGATTTGATTTATGTAGTTCCAGCGTATGCTGCTCAAGGACTGCCAGATTTTCTGTAGCAGTACTGTTGCTGGTGCTGCTGCTGTGGCTGAGCCAGCTTTTGTTGCCATATCTGAGACCAAGGAGGGGTGCAGGGGTGGGGGGCTTTAACAGGCTCGTGATGAGCAATGAAGGTGCTGTGCTTTTCAGGTCTCTGAACAACTGGCAGTTCTATGCATTTGCAGTTTGCTGACTGTTAGCTGGAGATGAGACTTGATGAATCCATTCAAAGATTGGACAGGTTTTCTTTGAACTGACTTGGTCTGACCTTGCTAATGGACCTCATCCACCACCTGACATTATGGGTGGCAAAGGAGGCAACTCATGATGCCATCTATTTAGAAATTCATATACGTACATTCTGGAACTAGGTCACTGCTTGGAGTACGGATTACCCTCCCAGGTGGATTCTTGAAAGCTCAGCTTAAATTCTCATTGGCCCTCCATCTAGTTTCTCACTAGAAACGCTGTATTCGTTTACTCATTGACTTTATATAGCTCCCTTTTACGATATAGCCACAGATGTACTCTGAGTTCAACTGTGGCTACGATAGTATGTCTCGTGCATTGAATTTTCATCATTGTGGTCACCATCCTAACCATCACCTCATTCATCACCAGCATCTTCATTTTATGTCGCTATAGGTGGACAACTCATCTAGCTGTCAAGTGCATTATAGTCTAATGATTAGTCAATTGTATTAAAGGTCAGGGTTCATATCCCCACCTTTGCAGAAATTTGTTTTTGAGGTTTTAGATCCTTTTGTGCCCCTACCGAACTTGGCTGGAATGAATCAAATGTCCATAAGGTGTTAGTGGGAATACCATGCTCCATGAACGATTACTGACTACCCACCTGATATGATATGTCTAAGCTATGATATAGATGAAGTTACTAACTGTGTCATTATGCATGGCTGCCTCTTAGTGCCATACTGCCGTGCTTAGCAAAAAGGCCGTATCTGCAAAAAGTTCATTTCGAGATAAATGGAAAAAACTAAAATTGAAAATGCCGCGACTTACTTAAAAAGCTACAGTTCTCGTTTTCTCAGATATGAAACGTCTTTTTATTTCAAAATTTTTGCCATTTTTATTTTTTCTATTTTTTTATTTTAAATGTGATAAAATGTGATAAAATGCAGATACTGCCTTTTAACTATAGACAGGCTAGGAACCTTGTGATCGCAATGCTTAGTAAGAAAAGCGTATCTGCAGTAATATGAAGGGAAAATCTTCGTCAGCGACAATTCGACCCAAGAAGTAATATTTTCTCAAAATTTCCGTGGCGGAAGATATTCCTGGAATTTCGTGCACGTGTCAACCTTGGCGCATGCGCATTGTAACAATTTATTACTTCCTATTAATTGGCGCTGTGAAGGTCCTGTTGGGTCGGTTTAGGCGTCGTAGAAATTAGTTAGGGTCTGGTTAGGTGCTGTAAGGACCGATTACTTTCAGGACTACAGTTACATTCGTCACTAGAACAATTTAAA
Source organism: Lumbricus terrestris (assembly GCA_949752735.1). NCBI lineage: Eukaryota > Metazoa > Annelida > Clitellata > Crassiclitellata > Lumbricidae > Lumbricus > Lumbricus terrestris. The sequence goes on along the minus strand of OX457038.1, from coordinate 48,046,607 downwards.
AAGTCTTCCGCCGCAGAAGTAATTTCTCCATGCGTTGTGTGGCGGAACATTCCGCTGCCGAAACACCATGCAAGTAGGTTAGGCGTCGATAAAGTAGGTTAAGTGCTGTAAGGACCGATTTGCTTCAGGACTATGGCAAGTTTCGACACTAGAACATAATAAGAAACCTTCCGCCGCAGAAGTAATTTCTACATGCGTTGTGTGGCGAAGCCTTCCACCGTAGAAACGCCATGCAAGACGGTTAGGCGTCTTTTAAGTAGGTCAAGGTAGACCTATGGTCAGATATTTTCAGGGTTAGGGTTAGTGCCGTCACTAGAACATGCTAAAGCCTTCCGCCGCAGAAGTAATTTCTTCGAACGTTGTGTGGCAGAACATTTCGCTGCAGAAATAGTATGCAAGAAGAAATGAACTTTTCAAAGTCATTTCTATAGACACTGAAAGGGGAAGAGTCGGTCATATGTGCCTAACTGATTCTACAAATGATTTGCACACCAATTCAAATTTCCCTCTCTTTGTACAGCCTCTTTTTTGTAATTGCCGTTTCCCCCATACTTTTGGGGCAGATTTATACTGGTAGAAACCGCATAGGCTTACCTGTGCATAATCTGTATATTAATAATTATTTGTTTCTCATTCTGTCAAGCAATTTTTATTGCTGTTTTATTTGTCATGTTGTTAAATACCCTTGGTTATTAGTATTCTGTGGATTTCGTTATCTTTAAAACTGTAACAAGAATATAGCCAGATTTCAGTCATTCTATCACAGAATTAGGCAAACCATGTTTAGTTAACAGCAACATGTGTCAGTCTTATTTAGTCCCAAACACCAAAAATTAGATAACATCCACATGAGCAATCATGGGCAATTGGGCATCATTGTACCGCAATTGTCCATTTGTAAAGCACTTCTCTAGGTAAGAGCTGTCACAGGAGTCATGAGTTACCAGCAGCAACTTATCTGTTTCATTAGTCAAAATATCATTAAATAAAATCTACCATAACTGGTTTACAATGAAAAATGTCTATTTCGCCTATGCATGATGAGTAATGAGTTACCAACTGTAACATGTTATCTGTTTTATTCAGTTAAAGCTTAATTTAGTCAAAATAACACCAAATCAAACAAACTTTGTACGCGAACTCTGTAGGTAAACACTGTCTACAATGAACAAAGCATGGGCATAATTGTATTGTATTTGCCCACTTGTAAAGCTAGAATGATCTGGACAGCGTTATTGTGTTATGTAACAGTCATAATTCAATTAGTGAAAACCAATTAAGAATTGTGTTAATTTCAAAAGAAAAAATTTTGTTTATAAAACCTGCAAATGTTATTTTGTAACGAAAGCGACCTCTGCAAAGAACAGCGCCAAGTTTTAACTTTGGATTTTTATTTAGTAAACTTGACGGGTTGATGTCGTAGAGCCTTGAAAACTGTGAACTTGGGTCGCTCTTCGTCCATCTTTGTACTTGTAGCCTTGTACTGACATGGTGTAACATTGCGGGTTGATGATGTTGTTGCGCCTTGAAAACAGGAAACTTGGGGCGGTCTTCGTCCACCTTTGGACTTGTAGCGACATGGTGTAACATTACGGATTGAGGTAGTCATAGCACCTTGAAAACTGGGAACTTGGGTGTGTCTTCGTCCACCTTGTACTTGTAGGAACATAGTTACATAGCGAGAATCCTCTCCAACCTGCTCGAGTGCAGTGGTAACTCGGTCATTTATAAAAAAGGTAAACATGCATTTTAGAAGCGTAGATTATTCGCTCATTACAGCATTATTATTTTCAATCAATCCAATTTGCTTTGACAAAAATCCTTCTAATCGAGCCAGCTTTTTAAGGACATAATTCGCTTCATCAATACCGGTTCCCTTTAGGCAGCAATAATTTAAAATCAACATCGCTTCTATTTAATTAAAAGTCATTGTTTCTCAATCCAGCTTCGATTTCAAAACTCTTCGCTAATCCGACTGTAGGACCTACTCGGCCAACGCTGAAATCCCCATGCAATGGCAAATAATTTAGGATGCTAAAATACAGGTTTACCATAAAAATACACAGCCAATATATACTGCGAAATGCATGTAACATGATTTATTGCTTGGCGCAGACATACAATTAACATGCAAAAAGTAAAGCAAGCTGAAAATCGGTTTTCCTTGTGATCAGCGGCGTTCAACAAGATTATCATGGGCGGCGTAACAAACTTGTAATATATTAATAAAAGCTATAAATATCACTAAAGTGAATGAATGAATAAATAGATTCATGGATTGGTTAATTAATTAAATAATAATTTAGGTATTAACTGACCTCTTTGTAGATTTTCGGATAAATATGTCCAACGATCCGACAATGTTTACTGAGAGCCCGAGATATCGGAAGTGCTTTATGCGCATGCGCGATGCAGATACGGTAAAAGATCTCGAAGGTTTGCTTAGCAAGAAGGCCGTATCTGCACGGTCGTGCAGTTACGGTCGTGCAGTTACGGCCTTTTTACTAAGCACACCAGGCCTCTGCTGCAGTTACGGTGAATTTAATTTGGCTATATCTCAGCCACGGTTGCAGATACGGCTTTCTTAATTTGTACCAAGGTGTAGCAATGGTATACAGTGCCAACTGAGGTCCTAACTCAAAATGTGAAAAAATGTCAGTTACGGCCTTTTTGCTAAGCACGGCAGGATAGCGTTATGGACTTTTCTCCTTTTTTCTTCTGTCAGATTCCAGGGTGCTTGTGGCATATGATGTAACGGGCCTTTGGTCTTGCTATGGTGCTATAGAAATGTCATACCATCATTTTCCTTATTTACCTTAAACTACCCACGACTGATAGTAACTGTTGAGTTTATCTTCTTTTAAACAGTGTGCCAAGGAAACATAAAAACTGTAGTTTTATTTATGTATCTTTTATGAGTGAATGTATCTGCGGCTGCTTTGCTTTCTCACAACGTCTTAGAAGTTCTGCTAAATTTGTGTTGAATGATTTCAATATTTTATCAGACCACTCTGTTCAATCATCCTCAAGTGTCAGATTTTGAAAGGTACTGAATTATTCGAGTGTTAAAGCTTACAATGGTTGGCACTTATATTTTCTCCTCAGTCATTTGACAACAATATTTCCTATTACTGTTTGCATGTCTGACTCAGTGACTGTGCCATTATGTGGACTTCAATTCATTCCTTCATTCATTCTATGGACTTCTAACAGTGTCTGTTTAAGAAAAATACTCACGGGCGCTCCCAGCTCAGTCAGAGCTAAAGAAAAAAGACTGAGTACTAAAGAAATACTGACTGACTAGTAGTCGTTGTGTTATTGAGAGACTGATCCGCAATTCACCTTTTAACGGTTAATTGACCACATGAAACAATATGCTGTGATACATCTGTTGGACAGAAATGTCTGTTTCTGTTTGGCAAAGTGCATCATGAGGTATCTAAATGGCAAAACTATTGCTGAAGTTGTGAAATATTCATGGTAATTAGATCTGTGATTTTGTTCTACTGAATTTTTCAATATTTTAATAGTAAGAGAAGTTGTTTGATTTTGGTTATTTTTTAGAAGAAAGAAAACCACGGCACCAGTACATCATCACTTAGCAGGGCGCACACGAGTCCACAGCAGTCTCAGCGACATGTAAGGCGCTTGCAACTCAAATGAGAGAACTTTTATGAAGTTCATAATGTAATGTAATGTAATGAAGACAATTTATATAGCATCGTCAGTAGCAAGCTACTTCAAGGATGCTTTACACACAAATGTCATAATACAAAATTGTCAAAGTTCGGCGTGAATGCAAACGGCTCAAAGCAGGTGCAGCTTTAACTGTTTTCTAAAAGCAGATTGGCTTTTTATTGTTTGAATTGATGATGGAAGACTGTTCCAGGCGCGTGGGCCAGCGACCCGAAAGGCACGATCGCCCGCTTTAGTTTTTGTTGCAGGGACGGATACGTCGGCGGTCTTGGACGACCGCAGACGTGACCTGCTAGGATCGTCTGCCAGCGGTCTGATGTTATCCACGAGGTAGGGTGGTGCACGGTTGTTCAGGCATTTGTGCATCATGGTGCAAAGTTTGAACTTGATGCGCTCGCTTATTCCCAGCCACTGAAGCTGGTCCCGGATCGGGGTGGAAATATGGTCGAACTTGTTTAATCGCAGGACTAGGCGAGCTGCAGCATTGATGACCGCCTGAAGCCGAATGATACTGCGCTGTGGCAAGCCAGCAAAGGCGACATTGCAGTAATCGATTCGGCTCAGGATCAAACTTTGCAGCAGATGTCGTGTCACGTCTTGTGTGAGAGAGCGAGACACAGATCTCAGCTGCCTCAGTGTTCCGAAGCTGGTTCGCACAACTCCAGTAATATGCGATGTCATTGAAAGGTCGCTGTCGAGTAGAAGTCCAAGATCACGGACCTCATTCTTCGGCACGACAGCATCCCCACCAATGACGAATGGACTGCGGTCTAGTTTTCCCACTCTGCGCGAAGACGAGCACCAGAGAAATTCCGATTTTGATGAATTGAGCTGCAATCGATTGCATTTCATCCAATCGGCAATGTCGCTGATGCAGCTCGTTGAGGTGGACCGAAGATTCTGGACATCAGTTGAATGAGGACGACAGAAGCCATAGATTTGTGAGTCGTCCGCGTAGAGATGACCATGCAGACCATGTTTGGATATTATGGTTAGGATGTCGGCGGTATAAAGCAGGAAGAGAATGGGTCCCAGGACTGAGCCTTGAGGAACGCCGCAGGTAAGGGTAGTAGGTTTGGAGGAGGAGCCGGCATGGCGGACACATTGCTGTCTGTCAGTAAGGTAGGAGGTCATCCACTGTAAAGCAGTGGAAGACAAACCAAAAGAAAGATGCAGTCGTTGGAGCAGAATGTTGTGATCGACAGTGTCGAATGCAGCAGACAGATCCAGGAGTGAGAGGAGAGAGAAGTTGCCAGAGTCAATCGCAAGAAGAATGTCAGACAGAATAGCTGCGAGAACCGTCTCGGTGGAGTGGAAAGCTCGGTAGGCTGACTGTCTGTCTGGGAATAACTGGTTGATATTGAGGTATTGAACAAGTTGCCTACAGACAACCCTTTCCAGCATCTTTGACAGAACAGACAAGTTGGAGATTGGTCGATAGCTCTTTACGTCCGCAGTGTCTAGGCCGGGTTTCTTCGGTAGCGGAGTGATGGTTGCTACTTTGAAAGCCGTTGGGACTTTGCCAGTTGCCATAGAGCAGTTTACCAGTTGAGTAATAAATGGGGCGATCGTTCCAGCGCACTCCTTCAGCAGCCACGTGGGCTTAATGTTTACAATCTAAATGTTGAGAGGTGTAACACAGAAGAGACAAGTAGTCCATCCCACTGATGGGCTCCAATTGCTAATATGCACTTTTCATTACTGTACTTTACTGAATGAGCACATGAAGCGGTAATTTAATAACAAGTTTCTGAATCAAACAGAATAAGATGTTCTATGCATGTGTTTGTACAGGGTGGGGCAATCGTCAGAAAACGGTGGGTGGCCCCACTAAAAGTGATATAACTTTTGTTCTGTTTGAACTATTTTGATGGAATACGGCCATCATGTGTAAATATAAATTGTCTTTAAGACTGTAAAATTTCATTTTGATATTCTTACTTCTGGCCAAGATATTGGCAAAAAATCGCAGGCGGTCTTTTTTGGCTCGTATGTTTTTTTTTCCAAGGCACTCAAGTGCCTCTCAAGGGAGGTGTGCACGTGGTTATCTGACCTAAATAAGATGTGTTGCGCACATGGCTATCCGACTGATGTAGGTAAATAAAACGAGAGTGATTTAAGATTTTTTGGTTGAAAGTACTTGTTGAAAAATGACAGCACGATATGAAACAGCGCATGCATGCGATGGAAGATTGTTTCCCTAGGGTAAATTCCAACATAGGAAACTCAAAATGGGACTTAAATTCATCAGTGCAGTGATCACTGTCCCATTTTACTCTGAACTGGAAAGCAAAACTCTGTTTTGTATTGTGAGGCTTTGCCAGCGAGCTGTGTGCATCCTGACCTGAGTATTTTGAATGTTATTCATTCTGCAACAGGAAGTCAGTGCAGTGTTTCTCACATAATAGTTTGATATATATATATATATATGTTTTGTATCTTCATGGTAAGGATGTTGAGTGTCAAGTAAATGTCAAGCAACTAATGCACATAATATTTAATTTGTGAACTTGAGCATGCTGTTCTTTAAAATGTATTAGGCAGCTCAAAACATATCCAACTAAACAGAGACACTTGTAGACCATATGAGGTACTGTTTAGGTAGTGTAAGTCGAGTCTGTTGTTTGATTAGCCAGTTGAACTAAGGTAGATGGAGTCTGGGGAAGCTTTAGTTAAATAAACTTGTCCAGTCTAATGTGATCTTGATTTTGGAGTGTCTTTGTACCTTCAGAGACATGCAAAGACTACCAGAACTGTAAGGGGCGAGAAAAGCATCAAAGAAGTGGCAAAAGGAAAGGGTGCGTCAGAGTCTGGTTGCTTGGATGGAACTGACAAGGACCCTGACAGAAGTCAGAAGATGACATTTAGAGAGGAGTCTTACCGACTCAACCAAACAGAAAGCAAGACTCCAAAGACAAAGCACACTGATGAACTTCCGGTTGGTAGCAATTATGAGGGTGAGAGCAAAAGGGTTAATGACGTTAACAAGATACAGAGGATCGAAGGGCATATGAAGGGAGGGGGCGGTCTACCAGATGGTGCGTTAAGAATTCCTCGTCCATACACCACGTCACGTGCTGGTAACTCGGATGGTGTTCAGAGAACGCCAAGGACGGAGTCAACCGATGTTCTGTTCAGTCCGCGGCTCCATCCATCGAGGAGAGTGGAAAGCCAGCGCACTCCGTCGTCTCCCAGTCCGGGGTTTCTGTTGAAGGAACCGCCGGTTACGCAACCGCAGAGATCTCTTGAATTACCAAAGCATCTTCCACCAGCGCCCGTTGCTCCTGACGTCCAGCTCACGCGAACTGCTAGCACTCGGCCGGGCGATTTAAAAAAAGTGGGAATGGACATGTCGTGGACATCTGCTGGCGATCCAAAATTTGCAGTCGGTCGCGGCTCGTCGAACAACTATCATGCGTCTTGTTTTCAGAGGCAGGACAGTTTTCCTACCATGCGCGAAAGCAGTCGCAGCATCAACGCTTGGCAGCAAGCCTCTGGTCAGTACCAAGATGTGTCACAGATCACTGCCGTTCAGGTGACGCCTCGTCCAAAGCCCCGGGCATTTCCCCGCACCAACCCATCGTACGTCGGCGTTCAGAGATCCGACGGTGCTGGTGGCTTCTATCGCAAGGTTGCAGAAATTAACCACCAATGGATGCCGCCTGCAGATTTCGGCCACCAGGCGTACTACTACCCGAACAAAGATCGACTGTCCGGTGCTTATGCTGGGGCAAAGACACTGCAGACGTCCCGCATGCACTACAAAGATTCTGCGTCAGCTGCCGAAGCCAAACGATCCATTTTTAAAAACGAGGATTACGACAGCGACACATCCCAGTCGTCGACGAGTAGTGAGCTGAGCGACCTTCACCAGTACACGCTCGACTCCAAAGTTGCTCGCCATCCCACAAACAAACTCATTTCATCCCTGCACAGGCCGAGTACGGGACACAGGCAGGCGGGTCTTCAGGGAGGCGGAACAATTGCAGCAGACCGTGAAGTAGCCGCAATGATGAGCAGCAGCCTTTCGCCAGGAAGTTCACCGAGTTTCCATGGAAATAAAGTGCGTAGTAATGGTGGCTATGGAATTGTGCCGGAAGGACCAAGAGAACAGCAACCTGCAAGAGTGGATTTACCAAAAAAGGAAGCGAGATTGACACATCAGAGAAGAAATTCTGAACCAGATTACGTGAATGTGCCACCTGGCAGTGAAAACCGGGGTGGCTCCAGCAGTATCTCTCAGACGCTGAGGAATCTTGCAGCGCAGAAGATGTCCGTGACTCCTGACTTTGAAGACGAGGAAGGCGAAAGGAGTGGAGGGACGCTTCGAATCCGGGACCATTCTTCACCAAGTAAGTTAGCATGTGAAGTTTGTAAACATCAGATCTAATATTCTTGTCAAATCTTCCATTGCTACACAGTAGTACACACACTGCGTCATCTCAAATCTTGTTGATAACATTCTGAAATAATGCTTGCACAGCACGATGAAAGGTGAAATGTTATTAATGCCATTTATATTTGTCTAGATATAATTTTCAACAACTTTACTACATTAATGCTGAAGTCTGTTTACAAACCGATAATTGAGTCCATTCAAAGACATCATATTTTTAAATTGTAAGAGATGATTTTGCATTTGGACTGACTATACCTGATAGATTGCTACATGAACATTGAACAAACTAATTGCAAGAAATGAATGGTATCTATGATGTTGCTTTACCTACGCTTATTATATACAAGAGGTCATTGACCCATGGTATGATAGATTTCGATGCACGGCACTTCGATTGTGACATTATCTGCATTTCATCAAATTTCAACACTTTGTAATGGTGAAAATGAAAACCAGCAAGCATGGCGAGTGAATTACGAAACCTCTTAGACATTTTTATGTCGAAAATGCCACCTGGGAATTAGCATGATTTTCTATAGGGCCAATTGAGGAAATTGGAAACTGGTTTTAAATCAGATTTCTGAAACCAATTTGCCAAAATATCTTATATTAACAGCCCTACACCAGATCTACACTCACCATCTCACTGTGGGCGTGCTTGTCTGGTATGTATGTTTGCTTAGTTTGTGTGCATAGGTAATTTGCATGACTGAGCATTTCTATAATCTGTGAAAAGTTTATAATTTTGAGACTTTCAGCCTAATTTCTTTATTAGGCCTATATACTATTTGCCAGCCTGATTTGTATGTATGTATATATATATATATATATATATATATATATATATATATATATATAATTATGTATGAATGTGTGGCTGAGGGCATTTCTATATGGCATATTAAGAATCAGTGAGAAGTGTGGTTATGAACGTTCTGCTTAGTCATATTATCTGTTTTGACTGTAGGTAATTTTCCAGACAACAACTATGAAGGAAGTTCTGACCGCAGCAGTGCGTTGTCGACTCCATCCCCTCAGTCTCATCCTCGCCAATCGCATCTGCCGTCGGAAACACACCATCCATCTCTGCGACGCCGCAAGTGGCTTGACAAACCGACCCAGCAGGTTCGCCAGAGCACCTTGGAAAAGAGCCTCTCCCTTCAGGCGGAACTTGCCCAACATCGACCTCTGTCCATGATTGTGCCATTTGGATCAGACAGCAATGCTATTGTCAGCCAGGTTGCTGATAGCCTCCTCCAACAGGTTGGTCACATTCTCAGTTTCAAATTAAGCTTCAGTTAGTGTCTTTGTAGAGAAGTATAAATTATGATCAGTCTTAGATTTTGATTGTGTTAAGTTAACACAGGAAGACTAGATTATATGGTAAATTCAGTGTTACAGGGTGGTGTTCAGGCCAAGTTGAGTTTAGGACATTGTGTTTGTGGGGGTGTGCATGCATGTGTGTCTGTGTATGAACACTATGCATGCGTACGTGTGTGTGTGTGTGTGCACGCGCTCAATTTAACTAAATTCGTGGAATTATTAATTTCAGATGGATATTGAACGATTTGTCACTGAGAACCTGAACGAACATCGCAAGGGACTCTTGGGGAAAGCTGTGCCTGTTAGCAACATGCTTGTGTGGACCAAGGCAAGTGGTCCCTCACAGTATCTTATTTTGTCTCCTTAGCTTGCATATGAAGTACTTACTTATCAACTGTGTCAGTCTTTGCCACAATGTAGATTGAGCTTTTACCTTGCAGCTTTTAGCTTGCACATACCAGGTACTTTAAAAGTGTTGCAATTAAGAAGCTGCCAAAATACAATGTGGGCTACCCATTGACCATCTGGATGGGAGTTATGGAGAAAGACCTGAAATTCTGCCTAGAAGTCGAGGAAGAGCAAAAGAACTTTTCGCTGGAACCACATCTCTCGAGTGATATATGATCTTATCACAGACAAAGCAGCACCACGTGGATTGATTTTGTGGTCAGCACTTGTCTAAACTTTGCAAGTATCATTTGATTATGAATGAACTGTCTGAATTCTGTTTTAGTAAAACATTAGAAGCTTTGAAAGCGGCAACGTAGTGAATTAAGGTGTTAAATGAGTTTTCTTGGCATTGCGTGGTCACTTTATATATCATCTGTTAACTGAATTTATCACCAATTGATGTTTTCATGCAGCAATGCTCACTGTGTTTCTTTCTCCAGGACATAATTCAGAAGCCAATGATTCGTACAGAGAACAAAGTGGTTAAAAGAGATGCACCCGAGGTGTTTAAGCTTATTCAGCTGTACATGGGAGACAGAAAGAGCAAGGATCATCATCCTCCCGCTGTGGCCTTGGATTTGCTGAGCAAAGGATGGAGTTGTCAGGAGCTAGCAGATGAAATCTTTATGCAGCTTTGTCGTCAAACTACGAAAAATCCCAAAGAGTAAGATCATAATATAATTATTCCGTTTAATTAGTGTTTTTTTCCTTGATCTGGTAATGAGAATTCATGAGAAACTGCATCGCAACAGTTGGCCAATTTTTGCGTCCTATTTCTTTGCAATGATCCCACAGGTATATAAATAGCGAATTGGAAAAGTGTAGCTTATTTATCACTCTAATTGGCACGTTATCTTGTGTGTGTAGGATGAAGACTGGCTCCCTAACTTACAACCAGTTTAGTAAGCGCACTCACTACAGTGCTGTAATTTGGCGTCTGTGGTGAATGTGAAGAGCTCTGATTTGCACGTTTGGTGTGCAGAGGATTGCGTTGTGAATAATATGGGTGATATTAGATACAGACAAGCACATGCAATCTGTTGCTGTCTGTAAAGCCTTTGATATGTGCATCTAATTAGCATGCGTAATTTGCATCTCATCTGCATCAGTCGAATATGATTATGTAGATTAAGCTAAGTTGGCACTTATTGATCATCATTTATGTTTTTTTCAAGTAAGCATTTTACACTTTCCCACAGATTGATTTTGGTGCATTTAGAAAGGAAAAGTGTGGGTTAATTGCAGAGAAGCACTTTTGTTGAGTGGTGATGACACATTGGCTCCCTGTCACTGTGCAGTTAGTTATCTTTGTGTCAGCAGCAGTCAGTGCTTGTTGATGCTGATGCAGTGTTTTTCTGTATGTTATCCAGTGAGAGCCTTTTGGCTGGATGGGAGCTGCTGGGGATCTGTCTCAGCTTCTTCTCACCATCTCCCAAGTTCCAGTCGTACCTTGATGGCCACATTTTTAGAGCTTTAGATTCAAGAGATCATACAGCTGAGGTAACAAAAATGTTATGCTTACTAGACCACTGCTGTCATGTATGATTGTATGTATTGTTTATACTCACTCTTCCCAAAGATTATCCAGTGCATGTGCGTGTGTGTTGTGCTACATTATGACTACACATATTTGTATGTTTACATGTGTCAATGTACAGTATTAATTTATTTCTGTGCAATGTGAAATTAAAACTTCCTTAAATTGACATTTGGAAGTTGATTTCTAGTCAGGACAACATGATGCAGTGCACCTCATGGAGTCCATGGCACACATGTCACTTTATAAAGAACAGAACCTGCATTGTGTTGTTCATTTGTAGCCTCAATATGGCTACTTGGTTTCTTCTGTCTGTTTCAGCTAGATTTGGCATAAAAAATCGTTTCCTTCATGGCTTTATTGTTGTCTTTGTATACAAGGGATATGTTGTTGCGTGATGCAAAGCATAAGTGGCGAATTGTTCTTGCACATGGACTATGAAACAGTTTTTTAAATCAATGAATTCTATTACCACATAGAGAAAGTTGGTACATGTAAATTAATTATAATCTAGACATCTAATGTCATGCTATTCAAGTGCCTCACAAAAGCCATTAAGAGCAGAAAGAACATCAACGGCAAAGCAGTTAGCTAGAAGTGATGAGTATATGCACACATATGGAGCCAATTACCTTTAGGTTTATTGTGGATTGGGCAGGATCAAAGCCTCCCATCGTTGGATGGTGCATGTGATTCAACAGGGCTGTCTTTTTAAACTGATTATTTTATTTGTGTTTCTACTAACTCACACAAGACCTAGAGCTTTCTTTTGTTTAATTTGCGCTTTTGACTTGTTTATTTCAGACAAGAAATTGCTATTAGTAAATGGTGTTTTTTTGCGTTTTGGTTCAATTCATGGTGATTTCATCTGGAAAACTTGATCTGTTTGTTTGAAAGGGTCGAATACACAACTATGCCATCTCTTGTCACAGAAGACTTGACCGAATCTCACAATCGGGCAGCAAGCGAAAGCCGAGCATTGAGGAGATTGAACACAGCAAGGCAAGACAATAATCAGCATCTTGGAAATGATCCCGTGTGATTAAGACTGTTTTAAACAATCGTCACTAGCTTGATTTTGCCATTTGAATCAAGTTTCTCATCTGACTGTCTGATCAGATTAATCTATTTCCTATTATCTACTGTGAGTGACAGGTAGATGGCAAGTTAGACTGTGGTGACTGTCTCTGCATTGAGAACCTATGGATTCTTCAGTTGCTGACTCTAAAGACAAAGATCAGAGAGAGAGAGTGCTTGCACTGTGTGTCTTACATAGGTAGAGCTGTAATTTACCATATGGGATCTTTACTTTTCTTTAACACATACTTCTGTCAATTCTTACATCTGGTAAGGATGTATCTGGGAATATCCTAACTATATCCAGTTCATTCCACTGTCATGCAGAATAAACACTAGTAAACATTCTAAAGTTAATGCCAAATAAGACACTCTAGTGGAATTATATGTCTTCTTAGTTGTTACAATTTATTGACTAGTGTGCAGTAATAGTTTAGTCTCTATAAATTAGATCTAAAAGGAACTTGTGTGGTTTGGATTGTGCTAACTACAATCTAGTGGTTGCTCTTTTTATTTAACGTGCAGAAGTCTCTGCTTGAACCTTCAATGTTTGGTGGTACACTGGAGAGCATCATGGATCAACAGAAACACAGATATCCGAACTCGAAGTTGCCCTGGATCCAGACAACACTTTCACAGGAACTGCTTCTCCTCAGCCCTAGCCAACTGACAGAGGGAATTTTTCGGTAACTATGCTCTCTCTCTTTCTTCACTTCCACAACATGACAAGTCCAGTTTGCTAGTGCTGTTTCAGAGCATTGGTATCATCATCAGACATTGTTTCTATTCCATGAGCCCAGCAAAGTAAAGTAGTTGTATGTAAACATGTGATGTGTTTATCATTGTGGAAACGTAATGCATTGTTTGTTGTGTTTTCTGATGGATAGGTATTCAGGAACATTTTTCTGGGACATGGACCACTGTGTTCCATTAAAACACCTGTTGTTTTTTGACAGAGGCATTTGTTAGTTAATTGGTCATCCATGCACTTGATGTAACATTTTTAAGTACCTTACAAAGCATCCTGCCTACAGCCCTACACCCACTTAAAACAAAACATTCGGCATTAAGGAAATACTGCACAGATAATTAATTACAGGAGAGTCACTCGCCACATGTGAATCGTGCAATATAGCAAAGAACTCAATCTATGAAGTCCCATTCAGAGTTGACAGCTGACAACAACCTGTCCACTTGGCTGACTCGAAATCTGCAGTTGTTTGATCGTAGGGCAAAATGCCATACAATGCCATGCCATTAATGAAATGCAGTACAGTGCACCATAGATCGTCTTTGCGGAATGCGTTGTTGTTGACAGATTCTAATATTTAGTCAAATGTGACATGGATCCAACATTTAAGCTTGATTTAACATATTGCGACATAAATTTTACTTTAATTTGACACCTGATATCTATAAAGGTAATAAGAGTAGTATTCTAGGGACGATCCATTGCTTTACTCACTTGACCTGTGTCTCTTTGTTAATCTGTCTTTCTCTTAACATCTTCTCAACTAAGTTTTGTTGCTCATCAGCCAATTTCTACCACTTTGAACAGAGTTCCTGGAGACACGGATGAGGTGAATCTTCTAAAGGCCAGGTGTGACCAGTGGATTCCTCCAACCGACTCAACTGATCCTCATATTCTGGCTTCGCTGCTGAAGCTCTGGTACCGGGAGCTGTACGAACCTCTGATTCCGCACGACTTCTACGAGCGCTGTGTCGATAGCTATTCCGATGCAGATGGTGCTCTGAAGATCGTCGCTGAATTGCCAGAGATGAACAGACTGGTGCTGGCTTACCTCGTTCTCTTCCTGCAGGTGAGTTTGATCAGATGTCACAAGATCTTCTCAAGGTTATCTTATTGTGTGCATCTGGTTCCATATCTTGGAAACTAGGTCTTGCCTGCATGTGATTTGCGTTTGGCCAAATGAGTTAAATTGATAACCTCTATCACATTGGTGTCTAACACACAAGACATCAATCAGTGGCACACCAAAAGCAAGCTGTCATCAGGTCAAGATTAGTCTACTAAAACAGAGTGAAAGCCTAGATGGTAAATAATCCAACTTTACAAGGTAAGTCTTGAGTACGACAAAATGACATACTGATTCATACTGCAAGCAGAATGCGCACTGCGCAGATATAGGAATGGAATTAAAAAATCTAGGCGCAGTGGCTGAAAAGGTTATTCTCCAAGAACAGTTCTACTTTTTTAGTATGACCAGAGGAAGACACCACCACATCACAGTTAATCAGTTGAATAATGATGAGGTCTGATTTAAATATTTCAGCTAGCCAGAAGTTTTCGAATGTTTGACTTTGTATTACCAAAAAAAAAGCAATTTTTCTCATCAGGACAACCTGAGAACAAAATCTTTGCAAGCTGTATATATTAAGACATGAGGCAGTGCTGTCCAATTTTTGACACCACGGGCCACCAGAGAACTTTTCTGGAAGCCAAGGGCTGCACTGGTGAACTCAAAAGCAATAACTATGACCCAATGTAAATTTTTGAGCTGCATTAAAACCTACTATGGAATAATCATAACAGATGCATCGTTGGAACTTGATTTTGTATTCTCATTGTCAAACAACAAAACAACTTGCAAATTCATGGCTGCACTAATTGGCCCGTGATTTGTTTTTCTTCATTATAGAAAAATTTGAAGAAAGTCACTAGCTTAGGCAGGCCACTTAAATCAACTTGCGGGCCACAGGTTGGACAGCACTGGCATAAGGAGATGACACTTGTGTCATGAACGTACAAATACTGTATCGTGTATATAATTAGTGTGAGAGAGAGAGAGAGAGAGAGAGAGAGATAGAGAGAGAGAGAGAGAGAGAGAGAGAGAGAGAGAGAGAGAGAGAGAGAGAGAGAGAGAGAGAGAGAAATCAAAGCAATGCTCAGTTTACCAGCCGTTTCAAGTGACTGAACAATGGAGTTACCCAGTTTCAAAGATTGAGTATGAAACCAATTGTCTGAAGTTATGGAGTATCCTGTTGTCAAAATCAGTTTTCCATGGATTAAAGAAAAAAAATTGACTGCAATAAAGAAAGGTAGTGAGGTAAAGCTGCACAGAGGAGTGACAATGTTGAATGAAATGTAAATTTGGATATCTTTAGCATTGAAATGGTATCTATCGGTGAATGATTGTCCAGTGGTGTTCCTGGTGGTGTGGTAAATGAGAAATTTTGTATACACTTGTAGAAGTTCGCCTTGCCTGAGACTGCCGCTGTTACAAAGATGGACGCCAACAATCTGGCAATGGTGATGGCGCCGAACTGCCTCCGCTGCCAGTCCACGGACCCACAGGTTATGTTCAACAATGCTCGCAAAGAGGTCGGCTTCATGCGCCTGCTGATCCAACATCTGGACACAGCTGCTGTAGATGGAATTGTCTGAATCTCTTCCACTGACACCCAATTTCCTAGGCAGCGAGTCCTCTGACCATATTCCAACATTCTGTAAAAGTTACATGTGTTCTGTTGTTCAGCTGAGCTGCTCAGTCAGTGAATTCGCCTTGTCAGGAAGCCAGATAACGTGCATGAATGGATCTTTCAGTTGCTAGGCGTCTGTTGTTATGTAACTCCCAACAGTGAAAAGATCTTATAAGGCTTGGACAGCGCTTTTGAAAATGGGATTGAGCATATGAGTCCATTGTACAGTGGGCTGTATATCTAACTTGCAAGTACTGTCTTATGACTTGGTTCCAGGAAAACGAAGTGGCATTTTAAAGCTCTATGTCTTTGAGCATGTTTATAGCAGAATTCATGCTATAAGAATGCTTCCATTGTCATGCATTTCTAATGTCTTCTAATGTTACAAAACACTTATTGCACTTTTCAAGCACACGATGAGGTTCTGCTTGCATAGCTGTCTAACCGGTCTAAATAAATGTGACTTTAGAAATATAAGTTGAGCTGAACGAGTTAAAACAGCATACATGTGTAGTTAAAGGAACGTTGTTTCAGGACTAAGCTCTGGTGCTGTGAGAGAGCATGATGATCACCCTTCAGTAGAAATGAGAAACCTATAAATCTCTACGGGGTGTTTGAGCAAAGTGATTGCTGACACATAATGGAACAACACAGATTAGGTTTAATGTATGTCAGCACAGTGCCAATCGTCATGCTTATCTTAGATGCATAATTTTAGATCTTTAGGATAGCCATGTTTCTGTGCCTTTATGCAATTCACAGGAGGCGCTATATAAATTTTCATGTAGGGCTACATTTATTTATAGGTATTCTATTTAGGGGTCTGGTGTATGTGATTAGTTGCTTTGCATTTAAGCAAACTAAACATTGACTTCAATTGAAACATGTCCTTTGCATGAGCTTAACTAGGGCTATTTTCAGTTAAAAAAGAATTGATGACCTGGCTTAAGTCGAGATGCAGAGTTATGAGTGAGTTTTCCAGTAGTGACTTATGTTGGCATCTGTATGGCGTTTTTCCAAAGCAACCTGTTCACTGGAAACATCCAATTTTTACGAATTCTAATCTGTGGTACATCATGTTATGTTTTTTCTTGCACGTGGTTAGATACATAAATAAGGTTATAGGACTTTCTTAGTTATTTCTTTTTGTAATTTTTTATTAATAGTGATATTAATTATATAGATTATTATTGCATTGTTTATCAGTGTGAAGTGATTGCTGCGTCTACTAATTTCACACAATTATTGCCGTCCGCCTGTGATACGGAGCCTGAGTAAATGACGAGCATTGCGATGAACGGTTCTGTGCCAGTTTGAAGATGCATCTGTTGCTCAGGTCAGGCTTGAGGAAAGAAATTGGCCGTCCTTCTGTTCAGTATAAGAATTTCATGATATCTTTCACAACTGCTTTGATTGTGTTATCAGCTGCCAAGTTACGACCGTTTGAAGCATTTTAATTACTTCATGATTAATGAGACTTGAGAAATGCTTTGCAAAAGAGATGATGCTCTGATCATCTTGGCATGTGAGAATTAACTCATTTTGATTTAAATTGTTCAGCTGTTTATCACCGCACTGTAAACAGTAGAATGAGTACTTTTTTGCAGCCGTAACCTCATTGTGAACAGTAGAATGAGTACTTTTTTGCAGCCGTAACCTCGCTGTGATCAATAATGTGAGTACTTTTGTGCAGCAATTATTGTAATGGTGCAATTTTTTCACTTAGTCTTGAATTGTATGCAATTTTTCAAATAGGTGGTGCTTATTCCAGTGGTCAACTGACTGGGTTTCTTTGAACACAGGACAAACATTTAATTAATTTGTAAATTATATTATGGATTTCTGTTTTGCTGCTTTCTTGTGGTGGCAGTAGCAGAGGTATTACTGCAGTGATCAGTAGTTTTGTCAGCAGTTTTATGATGTTGGAATTGCTGGGTTGCTTCCCAGAGCAGGACAGTGGGTCAAGGGAAGTTGTATGTCAATTTTCTGACTCATGGGCATTTGGGCAGTTACTATTATGAGAATATGTCCATTCTTTATTTGAGCATTGTTTGCTCTTGTGCTTAATTAGTTTGATCACTATGACTAGTTTTGCTGTGTTGTTTGTTTTGTTAAGTTCTGTTATTTTGTTCATTATTGTTGATGCAAGTTGTTGTTTGTTATAGTAATAGCTATTATTGTTTTATTACTGTTTGCAAGGTTACTTCATCATGTTTGCACTATTATTATATCTGTGAAGTGTCTTGAGATATTGTACAATTGATATTTATGCCGTAATTAATATGCCATGATTAGAACTGTAGTCAGATTAGCTGTATTAGTGTTGAGAGTATTGCAATGTATGTTTTCTGTCTTCCTGTTTTACTATTATTATTATTATTACTACTATTAGAGAGCTCTACGACTACACTGTTTCTGTTTGTTATTTTGAAGAATGCTCTAATGTATGTGTCCATATATTGGCACCCAGTTTGTTGATATGCTTCGTAATCTGTTGAAGTGTCTGTATTTTGTGTAAGGTCCAGGAAGGGAGAGCTTAATTATGGCAGATAGGGTGGGAGCCAAGGTGAATCACTGGAGTTGCTTCTATTGACTATTGTGAGTCTTCTGCTCGTCTTGTATTGATTGCTTGTACGATGGTTGTGTCTACAGCCTGTGTGCCTTCTGTGGTTTAAAGGCGCTTCATTTTCTCGGGCTATCTGTTTAACCAGGAATTTCTTACTTGTTTCGGCTGCAAATGGCCTGCACAACTGTTAGCCATAGCTCCAAGAGGCATGCTGTAAATTCCCAGTTTTCTTGTAAATAGACCTGTAGACCTGGTTCATGTATGTTTCAGTATAGTGAATGTGTCTGTATGTATATATATATCTGTCTGTGTCTGTCTTACTCATCATCATGATTAATGGATCTTCTGGTTGTAAATAACTCGAGTTGTAATCTTCATGTCTTGTTTTACTTCGATGCTGATACCACTAGTCACTGTCACTCTTCTGTTCTGCGTATTATATTTTCTTGTGTGTGACATTAGTTGCCTTTTATTCTGACAGACTGAAGGGCCGTCGATGGCGGTCGATTTCTTACTTCCTGTTTTTTAAAAGTGTTCAACGACGTTTGTTAGCAATGTTTGTGTTTTTTAAATCGGTTTAGTGTTTGAAATCATTACCTTATTCTAAGACTGCATCTCGTTTCTATGAAATCAAAGTAGTGAACGTAATTTGTTGCCTCAGAAAGTGTGAAAGTCTCAGGCTTCCATGTTGTGTTGTTTGCATCTCAATCTCTTCTGATTTCATTGTGCAATTGTTGCCTCGATCTTATCTCCTGTTCTTATCTGTTTCACATCTCAGAACCAATGCCTCAGAGAACTTCTGTAGAAAGACATACATGATTAAGAAAAAACAGTATGTTGCTTATTCAAGTATTACGGGTATATTGATTTTTTTATTCCTTGCTAATTTAGAGGTCCTTGCATTCACATACTTTGAATTTCTTGTTGAATTCTGAAATCATTCTGAACTTTTTTAAAGTAGGACTTTGAAAGTATCCCAATATGATGATGACATAGGAACCATTAGAGTTTTTTTATGCAACCTTTCAACTTCTTTGCTTAGTGTAAAAACACTGTGCCCTTTGGCCACCTGATTCTATTAAATGTTCTGTTGGAATCTGATGCCTGGTTTTCTAGTAATGTTTGGTTCTGCCATCCTTAGTTTGGCAACCTGTCGATTGCTGTAGCCACAATAACATCCTGCTGACGCATACTTCCGGTTTCATCTCTTTTTTTAGATTTGGTCAGCTTATATTGATTTATTTTTGTCAATTGATGTATTGGATGAATATTTGAATGAATAGTAAATCTGTATATATAAATTATTATGCAGTTTGATCTGTTTTGACCGCTAAGATTTTTTGTACAATTTGAGTTGAATTGATATGCAGTTGCTTTCTGAAAATTGTTTTTCAGCGTTTGTCTGTCGGTTGGTGTTTTTATCGAATTTCTCGTGAAACAATTTAAGTTATGATGTATTAGTATGTTGATGTTATCGTTTTGCTCTGTTGCTTTGTCAGTATGGTCAAGATAAAACTATGGTTTTGTTGTTAGTCCATGTCAGTTTTCAGACTTAAGAGTCTGATGAGAATGATGTGGTTTTCAGTGGAAAGTACGATGAATTAGCCAAGAACTGGTCACAATTTATTCATCCTCTCTAACTACTTTTCAAAACATTTGATTCAGTGTGGTTTAAAAGTATTTCCTACAGAGTTAATTAGCTTTGTGATTAAGTGTAAATGAATGAGTTGCAGGTTAAGTATCATCCCATGCAGTTTTAACTGTTCATTGTCTTGATTTTGTTTCACTAGTTTATTTCGTTATTTTGTTAAACTCTCATTTCATATCTGACTTGATTTGCTTTAATATACTTTAATGTACAATGGAGCTCTTTCAAAGGTCATTTGACTGACTTTGAATTTAAAAATTGTCTTGTTGCCTTCGATGCTTTGATGGTTATATTCCTACTTAAGCAGGACTTGGTGCTATTGTCCAGTATGCATCATGACACCTTCTGTATGTTTTTATGCTTTTATTTGTCAGTTTTATGTACTCATTTGGCCATAATTATGTGATACCAATTGCATCTTCCCATATACACAGAACACCAGGGAGCCATTGAAATTTCATGGGCTGCATGTTTGAGTCAATTGCTTTAAAAACCAAACTTTGAGAATATCGCAACAATAGAAGCCTATTCAGTTGAAGTGAATGTCTTTATATTAGTACTAACTAACATTAGTATTTTTTAAAGAATTGTTTTACTGGTCCTTTACTATGGAATTATTTGACATTTCTATTTATTAAATGACCTAAATGGTCTCATTATAAATTAATTAGATTTTTAGTCAAGTCATAAACATAGTAGTATATCATATTTATTAACTTGGTCACTTTTGAGTCTTTTTGAAGATTGAATGTTCAACTTTGTTACATTAACTTCAGTATGTTTGTCAATTTATCATACTTATATCACTGATTTTTCTTTTATCTTGTAACATTTTTGCTTATTATTATGTAACATTTATTCTCCTGTTACTATCATGCAGCAATTATTCTGTAATTTGTAGCACAGCATTTATTCAATTTCTTTTATTATTGTAGTTTAACATTTATTCACTGCCGAGTTTCCTTTATACAACAGTTGGTAATTTAATTGTCAAGTTTACTTTATAACAGTCTGTAATTTAATTGTCATTTCTTTCGGGATGAAATGTAAAATTGGTTGGATGAATATTTGTAAATGAAGTCTTGTGATGTTAATGATCCAGTATAGAGGGTAAGACCAGCAGAAACACTTTTTGACATTATATAATTTATTGTGTAATATTGATTTTTCACCTGTGCTAAACTACCACCTGCAGCACATCTGTGAGTAAGCATATTAATTATTCTTGACTTAGTCTGAAATTTTTTCCACACTTTTTCAGTTGGTTACCATTTTACACAGTCTATCTTATTTCATTGTATTAGCATTGTTACTCTGAACTATTAAACTTTAGAAGTTATTTGAAGTAAAAAGTATTGAAAGAATATCAATATTCTTTACTGATACATGTACGCTTTATTTATTACCGGTATTCAAGACGTCAACAGCATATAGCCTGGCACAGGGCACATCTTGCTAAAATCAATTTGTGTGACCTTCTACAGAGTTCCTGCTATTTACTTACTTTCTCAACCACTGTTTGTGATCTTGGTTTCATGCTTGATCAATAACTGCTATATCAATTTACTCTGCTGTGATTGCTACTACCAATACCATCTGAGACGTTACGAGTTGTCCCACACTCTCTCACTCCTAATGCCTCTGCCACTCCAATCCATTGCTTTGTTATCACCTGATTTGACTATTGAAGCTTGCTTTAAATTGGTCTACCAGCAGGGCAGTCGGGGTGCCTGGAACTGGATTTGCGGTCGAAGGTGCACCTCTCTGGGTGTATTTCTAGGTATGACCACATTTCTGAATACATGCATAATGTTTTGCACTGGCTACTTCTCGCGCATAAAATTGCTTATAGGGTTTCGGCATCGCATTGCCTCCTTGGTTTGGCCTCTGCCTATCTCAGGGAGTCTTGCAACTCCACACAGGATATATGGGACCCACCATTTCCTTTGCTTCTCCGCATTGGAGAACTTCTTGTCCTCTGTCAGGCTGTGGCATGCTTTTTCTGTTGCTGACCCTCTGGTCTGGAATTGGCTACCTCCATATCCGCGCCTGCTGCCAAGGGTCCCCTCTGACACATTCTATCGAAATCTTAAAACTGTCCTCTTTTGTTGCGGTTGGGTGCACCCCTGAGTAGAAACCTTGAAGAGCAGGGCTGAACTGGTAAATTTTGAAGTGAGTACACTGACCGCTAGAAAAATCGACTTTTTGGGTGCGAAATTTCTGATGACTTTTTTTAGTCTTCCGCCCAAAAATGTCCCCATTTTCCCGTCCGAAAAAATCCCTTGGGGACACCATTTGTTCTGTATATGCCACTATGTGGTTGAGGATTGTTTTTCTATGCCCCATTCTATAGAAGTATACAGGGTGGGCCAAAAAAGTAATTGCATAAGTTTATTTGCTAATAGTTTGGTCAAAAGTATGAATGTTTGAATCAAATTTTACAGGCTTAAAGGCAATTCATATTTGTGATGCGTTCTGAGATAAGGGCCCATAACTCTCTCCCCAGTTACGGAGAAAACTGGCTCTAAAGCAAGCGTAGGTCTATTTTGGTTAGCCTATAGTATGAAAAAACTAATTAGCATCCCTCTTTGTCATCGATAATTTTTCAAAAAAATAATTATTTCTTATCTATAAGATTTTCAGGATTTTATCTTCTATACTTGCAGAACACAATAAAAGCATCAACTCCATAACTTATAACTAATATATATATATATAGCATGCTTTCAAAGATTGCTGAAAGTTTAAATTGAAATATCTCGAAATTGTCATTTTCGCATGTTCTGTACTCGAAAAATTAAAAAATATACTTTGGATGGAGATATCAACTTCATTTTTTCTGTATTTTAATGAGATATTACTCAGGCATATGAACCAACACTTAACTCCATTTGAGACTTATGGGCCCTTTTCTCAGAACGCATCACATTTACGTACAATTGTCGAATTTCACCAGAATATTTTAAACAGAACAAAAGTTATATCACTTTTAATGAGACAACCTACTGTTTTTGTTGCTCCAAAAACATGACACAACAAGAGTAAAAAAAACGATTTTATTAAGTTGCATTTCAGATTAGTTTTATCGTGGAAATTTTTTAATTTTTGAATGTAAAACTTACATTCAATGTATTTACCACCAGTACCCACACATGTTCTGAGTCTCATTTTAAAGTCTTTGATGGCCTTGTTGATGGATTCCAGAGGTAAACCTTCCCACACCAACTCCAATGTGACCTTGATTAATATTTTGGCTATTGATTCTGGCTTCAGAGATTGTGGTGTTTCTCCATCATAACTCCCCCCCACATGGTAATCCATCGAGTTAAAATCCTGGGATTTTAGGACCATTGCTTCTTCTCAATGAAACCAGGACAATTGACTCTGAGCCATTTCCTTTACACCAATGGCATATCTCGTGAGGGTGGCCTACTCAGCTTTCACCATTTATCAGAGTATGGTAAGCAACGATTAGATTATGGCTTTAACTCCAAGTGAAGTATCTGAATAGGCATTTTGTCCGTCACTGACACATTGATCATTTACAGTTTTTTTTAAAATTTGAATTTCATTGCTTTAATAACAAAATTAGTAATCTGACAGATTATTTACCAACTTGATCGTCATCTTTTTAGGCAACTTCACAGTGACGTGCAACTATGCTGGTACCATTTTTCCATTCTAAATAATGATAATTGTGATTATCTGGCAATATCAAGGTTATTTGATAACAATTATTTGAGATGTGACTTAGTAAAATATTTTTTAAACTTTTCATTGCATTATGTTTTTTTGGATCATCAGAAACATTTGGTGGACTCACTAAAAGTCATATAAATTTGTTCTGTTTGAAATATATTGGTGAAATTTGGCCATTGTATGTATATATGAATTACTAAATAAGCCTGTAAATTTGATTTAAAAATTCATATATTTGGTCGAAATATTAGCAAAATACCTTAGGGAATTACTTTTTTATGACCTACCCTGTAGAAGTCGTGAGTTAATTCTTAAGTTAATTCATCAATCTGCAGATAGCAGCATAGATGAAGTTCTGGCATAAATAGAATAGTTAATGAATGTGGGTTTAAATGCGAGAGATTTTATTTATCCAAGTTGTGAGCATGGTGAATCGTGTTTGGGGTCAATGAACCAGATGATTGCTGGTTTCTTCCAGCCCGATTATTATTTTCGTGTTGTTCAGAAGCTGCTTTGTCTCTTCATTCTGATTATATTTGTCATCATCATTTGCATTGCATTCATTATCATTAATCATCTGTTCATCATTTTGAGTCTTTGACGTCGTTGCATGGTCAGGGACAGGGCTTAAAGTGTGGCTGGACGTTAATGGACGGCGTCCATGCATTTATTTTAAAATATTAACGCCGTCTTGCCACTTATTGGCCAGCAGAGCCTGAAAATGTAAGGGCTTCCAGGTACTTCTTTTGGAAAGGTAAGGGGCGTCCAGGCACTTATTTTTCCACACTTTAAGCACTGGTCAGGGAGTGTGAGAATCTGGTGAGAATCAAACTGATGATGATGATAATAATAATATGTTCAGCTGTTGACTGTCGACTTTAAATGCTCCGTCTGTTCTGCTGTGCACTCTGCTTCTGTTGCTGTTTTTTGTGTTTGTTTTTGCGTGTATTCATTTGCCTGAAAAGAAATCCTTCAATGACAAGTGCAGTGTTTCCACATTCTGTGTAATAATTTCGTTGTGCTGTTTTACGCACACTTGTATACACACGATTTTATTTTGAGCTGTGGTGAACAAGCAGATACAACATTGGTTCCCAACCTTTTTTGACTGTCGGGCCACTTTTTCCAAGTTGGAGGACACGAGGGCCACTTTTTCTTAGTTCAAGGTCATTAGGGGGCCACAAGGCTAACATTTAATTGACTAAAGGCATATAAAATTGTTAGAATTGAATCAAAATAGAATGTTTGATGCGATTTATTAGCGTCCAAATAAAATAATTTGTAATAGAAACGAATTATATATTCTATCATGTCCAAGTTGTCAATTTTTACATATATTTTTCTTAATTCATTGAGATGCTGCGGGCCATTTTTGTAGGTCATGCGGGCCACTTTTGGCCCGCGGGCCACGGGTTGGGAACCGCTGAGATACAATATGGTAAATTTAATAGTAGTGACTGGCAGATAAAGATGGGAACCTTAGACTCAATACTTAGTGTAGAAAACGTAATGATTTCATTTGAAGGCAAGCAGTTTGAACAACGCAAGATTGCTGATACCAGTTGTACTGTCTGAGACCTTGTCACTGGAGTTCAATACTGGTATCGGATCTAGAGCATCAAAAGTATAAAGCAAAGTTCCGTTCTGGTACTTGATGTAGCAAATTATAATTATGAATTATAATTGCTATCAAATAGCAATTGTTTATCAACTTTAAAAAAGTAGACCCTAAGAAAAGTTGGCAAATTCTTATGCCTAAAGGCTCTAAATATTTGCAAATTTTTTTGACTTTTTTCTTATTGTTTATGTCTTGAAGACTAAACATTGGCCTTTGGATTGCAAATATTCAAAATTGCCCTTGCAGTTTAGCTTAAGGCTCTCTGCATATCAACTTTCCTTGACTTTGGATGGGCTCACTGTTGACAGTCATTAGGAGAGTGGTAGAGATACTCGTCTCAATTGCCACCGTCCAAGAGCACAGATTGCTCTTCGTTGGGCCCACTGCATGGTCTGCAGAAGACAAGGAGTCGAATACCATTGAAAAGCCCTACAGATTACAGTGAACAAGGCACCAACCGGATTGGAAAAGGCCACATAATTTATAGTCAATGACTTAGGATTGGTTAAGTTAGAGTTATTGAAGAATCTTCTCGTACGCTTCAACGTAATTGCAGCATTGGTGAACAAAGCATATGCAATATCTGTGGGCAGTATCTAATTATGACACTAATTCCAACCGACCTTGTGACACCTAACCTGACCCTAGTCAACCCTCACGGCTCCCCGTTGCTGCAATTACGCCAAAGCGTCCTCGTGAAAGTCTCGATAAAAGTCTGCAATTACGCCGTGGCTTCTATAGAGATTGACCGACACCGCTAGCTGGGACTCCTTCCCTAGCTTAATTAGAATAACCTATAGTTAGTCTTGTTGCGCTTGGACTACTATGCATTATTATTTATCACTAAATAGGCCTAGCAGATTCAATCTATATCATAACAATCAGACCAACAACCAGATAGGTAATCACATACATTATTTATTTTAATCGCGTTCAAACATCTGCTCTTCGATCACCAGGAAAGTGCTATAGCCTATAGGTGCACACACCGTGACACACGCATATGTACACAGTAGCCTACACCCACACACAATTATAGGTTAGTATTTTTCGACCATCTCACCACTTATAGGCCTGCCGCTCGACGCCGGAAAAGTGTGAACTTTTCCAGGATAAAGATTTCAATATCTGCGTTATCAACTCTGAATTGTCTTGTCTTTTGTCTTGTCTTTAACCGTCTTTAACCCCCATTCTTTTTAAGTTGAGCAGAGGGAAGGTATCCCACTGCTGTCATTTAATTGATTCCAAAAATACTGCCATTTCTATCTGTTTTCTAATCTATTATCATTAATCATATAATAGTGAAGAATTTTTTCCTTTGGTAAATAGGCCCCAATAGCGGGATCACTCCCTTCGGGTAGCCTATTGCTCCCTACATTTCACAGTAATAACTGTACACTAAGCTATACCATTTGCAATCATTAACTGCAGTTAATCACTGTGTACTATTATAAATGCATAATTGTTAACTGCAATTAATCACTTTGTGTACTATTATGAATGCATACTTGTTAACAGCAATCAATCGCTTTGTGTACTATTATGAATGCATAATTGTTTATTTTATATTTTTGGGTTCAATAAACAAGTTGAAGTTGAAGTCTTCGATCCGAAGGTTGGCCGCAGGCCCGCAGTCACGTGCTCTGGATCCAGCTGTCGTGCCCTGCGTTAGGCCTATCTCTAATTATTATTAGGCATATCTGCATTATCTGAAACTTCTAAAGAGTTAATTTAGCTCTTAGCGTGAAAACTGCGGCTGTGGGTCTATACTTACGTCACCGTATGACGTCGACCTCGATCTTGTTGAGTTCACGAACTTAATTGTAACGGCCTAACAGGCAACGGCGTTGTGACTTGTGACATCATTTAATTCTAAACGCAGAGAACAGATTTAGTCAGTTAATTGACGTCAGTAACACTGTTAATCCCTTCGAGATGTATAATATATATAATTCTCTAACGGCAGTCTAATAAAGTGACGTCAGTCTACTTTTAATCGCCTGACGTCATTTAAATAATTTATCTCCTGACGTCAAACGTCTGGTCCATAATCTTTGGTGACGTTTTGCGAACTGTATAGGCCTACACTGCAGCCTTTATTTGGATTTACTTTTAACCATTTGCAAAGAGATCGGCGAAACGGTAGGCCTAACGATCTATTGTTGACGAATGAATTTATATAGACCCATGAGTTTTAACCATTCAGGCTATATATTTTCAGGTTTCTTCTTGTTCTGATTTTTTAAATTTCATAACATTATAACCTTGGCCTAGGCCTAATTTTCTTCATTTCAGAGATCACCAACTTAGACGACCTGAGAGGAAATGGGGCTTAGTTATAGTATCTGGGACCGACGTGTCGGTTAGGTCAGGTTAGGTGTCGTGAGGGTCGGTTATGATCAGGTTAGGCGTCGTGAGGGTCGGTAAGAGTCAGATTAAGCGACGTGAGGGTCGGTTAGGGTTATGAATATGCAATTATGTATGTTGTCGCCGTCATTCGGTCCCGGATACTAGGCTATATATATACTATATGCAATGAAATGGCATAACTGTTGTATCGGGGATAACAATGGCATAATTTCAGTATAATAATACTATTATTATTTTAAATATAATGGTAGTAATAAATTATTAATAATGATGATAATAATAATAGTAATAATAATAATATGACATAATTGCAGTAGGCTATCGGCCCGGGTACCCAAGCGTCCGTTAGGATCAGTTTAGGTGTCGTGCAGTGCTTAATCTAGACGTTTCTGGAGGAAATTGCCCCATGAATGATAATCCCCCCCCAAATTGAGAGGTGTTGTTCACATGTATGCATACGTACCAATTCAATTCCCCACGCAACAATACCCTCTGCAATCGACCTCTATATGATTATGACGCATATAATTATACATACATATACATAATTATATGTATCATACAGCCATAGTATAAATATCTATATGCTACTGTGCCACAACTGAGCATTGCATCTTACTCGCGCAAGCACTTTGATCAATTTCACACATTCTTGCCATGGTTAGTGGTTACATATTCTTCCTTAATTTTAGGACTAATAAACACAAAATATAAATACGGTTCTGTAGCTATCTGATTATAATTTATTGCAACCAATCTGATACATTGGATATAAGGCGATATATATATATATATATATATATATATTCACTTAAACGCTGGTAGCACAAGTAAGAGTTAAGAAAAGAAAAGAAAATTAAGCTGTTGCCAACTCTTCAAAATTAATCAGCTGTAGGCCTAAGCTTATATAGTTTGATCATGAGCGCTGAGATCGTCTAAACCAGTGGTTCCCAAAGTGGTGGTCCGCGGACCGGCGCCGGTCCGCGGAGGTATGATCGCCGGTCCGCGGAGAAGAGTTAAAAATTAAAAAAATCAACTGTAATTATTAGTTTATTTGTTTTAAATTGTGAAATTATTCAAATTGTCCAAATTTATTCAAATTTCTGTCTTAATATTTAAAAACTTTAAATAGATCAACGCGCCTTATTTTAACTTGCCAGATGGCGAATTCAAACAATTTAAATTTAGGCCTATATATAAAACTTTTAGTTTAAAACTTGAAATATAAACAAATGTCTTTGAATGAAAAAATGAGCAAACGTAAGCAAACAAATCTAAAAAAAACAGCAGACGCAGATGGTTAATAGCACCAAGGTTAGTGTCTGTGCATTGAAAGCATCTTTCCCTGCATCTCTACGCATCACAAAGGCCATTATTAGGCTATTATTATTAAACTGTCATTTATTTCTGGCGCACCTAAGCAAAAAATGAATCTTGCACAAATAGCATATAAAAGCAGTCTATTCATAATAAATCTTAAACAAATAAGGTTTCAAGGACATTATTTTTTTATAAATGCAGGCTAATTGTAAATAGCCTTATATTTTAGTCTTTTTATAATTTAGATCGCTTGTGTTTGCCATCGCTATTTAGGCCTAAGTTACCGGTAGCGGTCCGCGAGCGTCACCAAAAATTATTGCCGGTCCGCGGCCTACTGAAGTTTGGGAACCACTGGTCTAAACGAATAGACTGTTGGTGTGATGGTGTCCGTATGCTAATTGACGTGTACGGTACGATTGTTGTAGCAAAGAATGAAGGCTCGAGCGAAGTCGGCCGGAGCCGTGGGGGACCATCAAACTGTGCCTCCTGCGCGGTGGCGTCCACTTCCAAACCCCCCTCGACCCGTCTCCCCTGGGCAACCAGAGAATTCCCTCCCTCGATGGCCTCACCTGCCGCTCGACGCCAAGATTCCGCTGCCTCGCGTCGTACCGAAGGGAATGGCCATCATGTATCCAGCCAAAGCTGGAGAACCGGTAAGACTCGCGAGAACACACGACCACCGCAACAACCATAACTATAATATTGTAGGCCTACTGCCACCAGCTCCACCGCCACCATCAATTGGATGATCAACACTTTGGTGGTCATTCAGATAACGTGTTATGATCGAGCTGTCTATACTATCGACCATCAAATTGATTGGACAATTCCCAGCTATAGCCTATCTACATCGGTTAGAAGTTAGATCTTAGAACGTAGGCCAGTGGTCTGAAACTCAAGTCACCATGTGGGCCACATCTGAAATTTTACAAGGCTCGCTCCTGCCTACCTTTGTGAACATAGGTGCAATCACGTCCTAAAAGTTGGGGGACCATAATGAATCACGTCCTAAAAGTTGGGGGTCCCATAGGGTGGTTGCGCCTATGTTTGTGAACTATGTAGGCTATGTAGCCCTACTCTTATAGTTCTCACTTCTCACCATTTCCGCTCCCTTCGTTCGACTGAACAAAGTCTGCTCTCAGTCTCTTTTGCTCGAACTTCCACTATGCAGAACCGTGCTTTCTCGGTGGTAGGACCCTCTACTTGCAATGGTCTTTCTCTGACCCTCCGCTCTCTTTGTAAACATTTTTCTCAGTCTTTCCTCTCTCATCGTTTGACAGTTTTATTTGGCAGTGTCTGTTAAAGCGAAGGTCCTGCGTGCGCCTCTGGCTTTAGGATACGTAGGACATACAGGGTGGGCCATAAAAAAAGTAATCCCCTACGGTTTTTATCCCATATCTTGGCCAAACATAAGAATTTTAAATGAAACTTTACAGTCTTAAAGGCAATTGATATTTACGTACAATGGTAAAATTTCAACAAAATATTTCAAACAGAACAAAAGTTATATCACTTTTAGCGAAGCCACCCCTCGTTTTTTGACGATTCAAAAACGAAACGCAACAAAATTAGTTTTTTGCCAATATCTTGGTCAGAAGTAAGAATATCGAAATGAAATTTTACAGGATTAACGACAATTCATATTTACAAATGATAGCCAGATTTCATCAAAATATTTCAAACCCAACAAAAGTTATACCACTTTTAGTGAGGCCACCCATCGTTTTCTGACTTTTTTGAATCATCAAAAAACGGTGGGTGGCCTCACTAAAAGTGATATAACTTTTGTTCCGTTTGAAATATTTTTATGAAATCTGGCCAACATATGTAAATATGAATTGTCTATAAACATGTAAAATTTCAATTCGAAATTCTTACTTTTGGCCAATATATTGGCAAAAACCTACTTTTTGTTGCGTTACGTTTTTGAATCGTCAAAAAACGGTGGGTGGCCTCACTAAAACGGATATAACTTTTGTTCCGTTTCACATATGGCGATTAAATTTGGCTATTGCACGTAGATATGAATTACCTTCAAGCCCGTAAAACTGGATTTGAAAAATTCCTATTTTTGGCCAAGATATTGACAAAAACCCGTAAGGGATTACTTTTTTTGGCCCACCCTGTATATACGCCTTCCTACGTATTATAACTTGCATGCATCTGAGTGGTGTTTTTACCGGCCACAACTGCGAGGATTGTAAGCCTAAGCCTATATTTAACTTGTGGTTGATTTTCAGCTGTGGCGAACTGTATCGCCGAGTCTGGGCACCGACCTGAATGACCCGCTGCTGATGCAACTGCCAGGACCCCACGACTACAAATCCCTTCACGACCCCTTCGCCAGCGGTCACCTCCGTCGACCGGATCTTCAGGACGCCATCTACCGACACGGACTCGTCACTCGACATGGGTTCTGCCTCACCTCACTCAAGAATTTCAACAAATTCAGGGAATACCTGCACAGCGTCAACCTCAGACAACTCAAGCACAAACGGGTATAATGCAATTCGTATACACATTTTATATTATGTAGTACAAAAACAAATAGCCTAATTTGTGTGTGCATGTGTGTGTGTGTGTGTGTGTGTGTGTGTGTGTGTGTGTGTGTGTGTGTTTAGGTGTCTGCGTGTATGTGTGTGCAGATATGCGTGCGTTTGCGTGTTTGTGAGTGTGCATGTGCGTGTCGTCGAATGATAAACCTACATGTATGTTGTCATTCAATGTCAATATCAAATAGCTATAAAAGAATGTCATAATTATGGCCGATATGGGTCATAGCAGTACCGTATAGGCTAATGGCCCGGGACATCGATCTGTTCGACCCGAGTCTGGACAAGACAGTATAATGGAACCGCTGGAGGGGTCTGGGCGATTCTACCTTTCAAATAATTAAGCAGGTATATAATATAGTTATTCCATTACCTCGTTGGGATTCAAAATCTCTGGCTAGCACGGTCTGTCCACGGGAACCTAAATGGCGTGGCGACACTAATCGTCTTCGTTATGTCAGTGTCGTTAAACATGTAACAGTACTCGTTGCGTATTCAAAGAACCTTGGTATATATTTTTATCAACCTCTGTTGCCAGAATCTATTATTCTAATGAATGTTGTCTGCTAATATTATTATTATTATTATTATCATGCGTAGACTGTAGTCGAGAGACCGTTGAGGACTGAATACGAGCATCTGGCGATAGATGTCGTCAGAGAGGAACGGAAGAAGGAGGAACCGGAAACAGCCAATGAGGGTGGACCTGCTTTGTCAGCCAGGTATAGCCTGCTCTCAGTCTATATAATCTATAACCTATAGGCATGGGCGGAGACCTAGGGGGGGGACAGGGGGGACGGTCCCCCCAATGAAAGTGTTGGGGGGACGGCCCATGCATTTGTCCCCCCACCCAATGTTTGAGCGTCAAGACTTTTTTGGCGGCGAAAATGGAAAATTTCGTCGAGATTTTGGGCCGGATGACTAAAAAAAAAAGGTCATCAACTTTTTTGGCGGCGAAAATAACTTTTCCCCGAGATTTCGCCGGTTGTCAAAATTTTTTTCTGAAAATCTCGCGTCTTTCCGTCCCCTCAATTCTCGGCCCAGGTCTCCGCCTATGCCTATAGGCCTAGTCGCCACACGATGGAACAAACTCAGTTTTTTCAACTATATCTCTAATTAACCTCTCGCACTCTGGCACTCTGCCTCAATTGCATCTGCTGCTTAATGCTACGACCTCCTTCCGCTTGGTCTGGACCGGGAACGCCTCTGATTGGGAATCTTGAAGTGACGTTACCGGCATATAATTTTTTTAATCGATTTATTATTAGACCTGGGAGTCGACCCCAATAAGTCGACCCCAGTCGACTTGGTCATCCCAAGTCGGGTCGGGTCGTTTCTGCTCACCGCAACTGACCCCAAGTCGAATTTTGTAGAGAGAAGTCACTTGAACTTGTTTTTACCACAAGTCGACTTAAACCGACTTGAAACAC
Source organism: Lumbricus terrestris (assembly GCA_949752735.1). Classification (NCBI taxonomy): domain Eukaryota; kingdom Metazoa; phylum Annelida; class Clitellata; order Crassiclitellata; family Lumbricidae; genus Lumbricus; species Lumbricus terrestris. The sequence continues at coordinate 48,013,481 of OX457038.1, read as the reverse complement.
AAACATAGCTAATTTGTCACTTCAAACCAATGATCGTGAGACCAGGATAACATTTAAGCAGCTGTTGTAGTGTGTTTACAATAATGAATGAGTTCTTTGCTAAACAGAGACTTATACAGCTTACTGATTATTTTACCGGTAGGCTATCGTGCAGACTGCCGTCTGCCGATCTATTCATATATTTTTTCTGTGCTAAAGCGTCACGCTTAGGCAAGCGCTTAATTAAAATGATGAAAAAGTTACTAAAATATTAGCACGTGACATGAACATGAGCAAATCAGTGAACTTCTATGGTGGTCAGTGAATTCGGCACAAAGAAAGCTGGATCTAGGTCCTATATACAAGACCTATAATTAAATCGACAGCTTGGCGCTACTTTAAATTTGGTACGTTGCATCTGCAGTTGTCTGCAGACGGAAAACTATTTTAGGCTGTACGAGCCGATTGGACAATGAAAAGACTTTAGCCTACTGTCAGTGAATAGGTCGAGGCTACTATAGTAATAGCCTACAGCCGGATGATGCGCTTGCAATGCTATTTGCTAAGTTGCGGAATGATGTTAGTGGCCGAATAATAATATGAAAACAGAATTACAATTAAATCAGGCCTATCATAACACGCCATTCAGTGCATCCCCATCTTATCTTAGACCTTGCGCATTAGTTTCACATATTTATTTAATATTAATATTGATAATAAAAATAATAATAGCAATGACTGTAATCTGAATAATCACAGACAACGGACAAGCTAAAATTCATAGGCCTAATAATTTGCCGTCGCATTGTCTATAGGCTACTAGTTGACCAATAGCATAAAAAACTATTCAAACTGAAACGCAAACAGCCTGAAATGGGTTTAATAAAACTTTAACAAATTCATGCATAAATTAAGTGTTGAGGCCTCATTACTCATTGGTATGCCTATATGAAATTAATGCTTGCCAGGAAAAATTAGCTTGATTTCTGGCAATGGTAGGCCTATATATCCGCACGTAGACCTATAGACTAATGGCCATTACCATGTCAGAAGTCGACTTCAAGTCGGAAGTCGGTTGTTTTTCTGCCAAGTCGGGTCAAGTCTTTTTGACTCCAAGAAGTCGACTTCAAGTCGACCTCAAGTCACTTTAGGGTCAAGTGGGGTCAGATTAGCTGACCAAAGTCACTCCCAGGTCTATTTATTATGTAAGTGGAACCATAATCATGCTACTTTTTTTCTGTGGCTTATTTTAGAGATTTTAAGGTCATCCACCGTTTGCGCCTACATGGCATTGAAACAACCTCGAACTGTTATTAGACCCGAAAGATATATTAGAGTACGCCTACCGGTAGATCTTATTGTTAGGTGGATAGACTGTTGCACTTAATTTCGAGGATGCTATTTATTTATGCGTATAGGTATTCGGATATAATGCGAGATGAGGAGTCGAAGTTGCCGGACCAGTTGCCTGATTTCTACTCTC
>OX457038.1:47612019-48007019 GCA_949752735.1 Lumbricus terrestris | reverse complement strand
GTCTAAAAACCCACCTGGAATGGGAGGACAAAATATCACCACCTCTCTGGCCGACTTATAATAAGTTGCGTATTGAGGACTCTTATATATATGTACCGGTATATATATATATATATATATATATATATATATATATATATATATATATATATTTGTATGCTTAGACCTACATTATTGGAAATCATCAAGACAAGAGACCCCAGTTTATGTCCAAAGCGTTATAGCCACACTTCTGGCAACCATGGGAGATCGTTCTCCCAACCTGAGCAACCTCCCCATGCAGTCTCCACTGATAGACGCCACCGTTGCTGCTCTTCTTGATAGCGCGTGAGGGTGACCCACGTATACAGACTACAGAGGCAACGAGGCTACTTGAACCGGACTGATAGAACTTACTTGTACAACAATATTAACTTGTTAATCATTATGTATAGCTCTGAAATATATTATTGTTTCCGTATAGGCCTATGCAAACGACGATCGTTGTTAGTGACTTCGTATACATGATATTTTCAGTCGATGCCGAGATTCAGACGATGGCTGATGAGGACACCAATGAGTCGATGGATCAAACGATTCTTATCGACAGAAGCAGTGGACTCATCGACGACATCACCGATGGTTTTGTAAGTCACAGAATTATTTTCATAAATGTCACCTGCAGGAGAACCGCATCAAGTAGAGAACCTATAGTGATGTAGGATATAGTCCCAGGCCTATATCTACCTACCTACCTACCTACATGTACCTACCTATCCAGGACTGCTCTTAGGACAACCCTTTTGACTCAATGCAAGGCTCGTGATTAGGCTGGTGCCCCGTGCTTGGCTATCGAGTAGCGCTTTAGAAATTTAGAGATTGCGATTACGATTACTATCAATATGTGAAGTGACGCCGGGATATATATTGGTGTAATCTTTTAATGGGCGCATATATACGCTCACTAGGCTATCTAGGAAAGTAGCCCCATTATAAAAATTACGCCTATGACTATGGGTATACGGCTCTAACAAAACCTCGGGCTTGCGAGACTCGTTCTTGTAGTGTATACCATGACGGGTCTGGTCTTAAGGGTCGCTGTAGTAAAGCCAAGAGGAGCGCTGAGGCCCGAGGGGTTGTGACGCGCCCGCCACCCGTGCATATACCTTAAATCCATCATTGCGGTAGATGTGCTCATTGTAGAGTTGCAGTTGAGGTTAAAGAGTAAGAAAACACAATTTTGCATAATCTTAACGGTATACGATGTGCTAATTGTAGAGTTCAGATGAAGTCAGAGAATACGAACTTGCAGCCAAGCAGCTCGTTGAGTCAGCGTTGTTTGTTCACTCCGAGGTAATATTTTAATCGATTAAAGTTTGATAACTTGAAATCTTAAATACATTATACTTTGCTACGAACTCTGATGAACACTAGTTGTTGAATTTTGTTTAGCCGAGTCGTTAAAGCTTCGGGTTTGTACGGCTAGAGTCCTGGCTGTTTTAGAGCTAGCTAGCCTATACGTTTCGATTATAGTCTGCATTCTACTGTAACAGGTTTATCTGAGACGTCTAGAGTCCGGGCGGTTTTAGAGCTAGCCTACGTTTTGATTAGTCTGCATTCTACTGTAACAGGTTTATCTGCAGCGAAATGCCTGTATACCTGAGACGTCGTGCTAGCTATAGCGGCGCTACCGTCATAACCGCGTAGTGGCGTAGAAGAAGGATATGATGCCGTTCTCTTTCAGTCTCTCTTCATAGCGCACTGCCTCTACCGTATGGTGGTGTCGTACCTCATAGCTTAGTAGGCCTACTCGCGTTCCCTCTGCTCTGTAGAACACTGTAGAGCCGTTTGTCATTGAGGCGCTCACTGCGTCTTACGGCAGGAGGAACGATTCACCATTTAGACATTTAAATTTTTTATGAAGGAAATGTGTCGCCCTGCACTGACTTCCATGCCTGAATCACTTGCATACTGCAATTTGACCTTTCTACCGCTTCGTGCAAGATTAGGCTAGGGGTAATTTGTGAGCTCAAAAATGAAGTCGCTAACACTTCATGATCCATAACTGCCTCCTGGCCAGCTGAAGAGCCTCTCCCCTCCTCTCGCTTCCAAAACCCTCAGTCAATTCTGCAAATTGACAACTGGGGCTGAACTTCTGGAGTACCCGTTAAAGGGTTACTGTAACTTACTGGGGTGTTAAAACTGCCCTGGGTCGACAACTCGACATCCTCACTATAGATATACCCAGTAACTTAGAAGATGAGTATTGAGTAAGTAGGCTACTCATAGTAGGCTAACCATAACACAGAGACGGTCATATCTCAAGTCCCTCTACATAGAATCCAATCATGAAGACGATAGGGATCAATAGGGGCACGGAGCAAAGGAGGAGCGAGGAGTGGGAAGCAGCAGAGGAGGGGGCATGAGAGGGAGGAGAGGAGGGGGCATGAGAGGGAGGAGAGGAGGGGGCACGAGAGAGAGGAGAGAAGGGGGCATGAGTGGGAGGAGAGGCATGAGAGGGAGGAGAGGCATGAGAGGGAGGCGAGGAGGGGGCATGAGAGGGAGGAGAGGAGGGGGCACGAGAGAGAGGAGAGAAGGGGGCATGAGTGGGAGGAGAGGCATGAGAGGGAGGAGAGGCATGAGAGGGAGGAGAGGAGGGGGCATGAGTGGGAGGAGAGGAGGGGCATGAGAGGGAGGAGAGGCATGAGAGGGAGGAGAGGAGGGGGCATGAGAGGGAGGGGAGGAGGGGGCATGAGAAGGAGGAGAAGAGGGGGCATGAGAGGGAGGAGAGGAGGGGCATGAGAGAGGCGGAAGGGGCATGAGAGGGAGGAGAGGAGGGGCATGAGAGGGAGGAGAGGAGGGGGCATGAGAGGGAAGATTCGTGTGTCAGAAAAGTTCATATACAGAAAATCGCTGTTAGCGTACACGTTATTGTTTGTGTTGGCAGATACTTATTCCGGCTGCGAGTCGCTACAAGGAAGAACTGGAGAAAGAGGAAAAAGAGGCTGAACTGGAAATGGACGGAAGCGAAGAAGGAGGAGAAAGAGGAGGAGAAGGAGGAGGAAGAGGAGGACTCGATGTTGCCATTCAGACGTCCAATTCTCTGCAGCTACTGGATCCTATAACATACCGTCCTGATGAGATGGGGGTCCGACAGCCATCGACGGAGGTCTTGCTACGGATGGATGCTCCTGATTCCGTATCTCACATGGATCGACAGGCATCCGCGGAGGGAGTGCATGGCGATGGACCCGTCCTACCAGGTGGGCAAAGAAACAGCGTCAACGGTTTTTTCCCTGCTTACTTAGAACGAGATGTGCTTATGTAATAAAAAAAATACTTAGCCTATACTCCTGATGTCTAAGCCATTATAATAGTCAAGCTATTACTTTTTGTTTGCAATTAACTTTTCCAGTAGGCCTAGTAGGCCCTACATGTATATATATAAAGAAAAATGGAGCTTGCAGTGTGTGTTAATAATAATAGTGTATGTATATATGCGCACTTGTTATAGCGCCCATTCAAAAACTACTCAGATGCTCTCCCGACTACAGCGCGGACACTGGCGCCGTTACACGGCCATGCCGTTATTGGCCCGTTACAAAGGCGCTTTACAAGGTAATGTAATGTAATGTAAATCTTCGAGAATTTCTCAGCGCCCACAAAAGCCACGTCAGGGAGACCAGCTTATTCACCGGCGCTATATCAAATCAAGTCCGCAATAGCCAGAGCTGCCGTTTTCGTTCCGGTGCCAGGTCAAAATCCGGGGAGGTCAAGCCGAGGAGACAGCGTGGTGCTACGGTGGTTGTCGGTGATGGTTGGGTGATGGAACTTGATTGGAATCTGGATAGGATAGGTTGAAAAGTTCGGTAGTTATAAGCCTAAGGACTGTGCTGGTATTAGTTATAAGAATAAAGCATAATTATCGAAAAATATTTGGTGTTTCTAGCGTGCTTAGGTTTGATGACTGATCTAAGTTGATGCTTTGATATAATTATATCCTCAGAAGACGATACGAGCCGCAGGAGTCTGAGCAGCGCAGCCAGCTCGTCCTACAACACAGAAATCGTCTACTCCACCATTGAAAACGAAGTCATTCGAGGCAAGTATAGCATACAATATTCAGAGAGTACAGTGTATATATATATATATATATATCTATATATATATATATATATATATATATATATATATAACAATACCGGTATATATATATTGTCACTGGCGAGTCTCCAATAATTATTCATAGGCTCTATCCATACAAGGCAGAACAACAAAAACAATACGACGCAAAGTTTTTGATCAGGCTCAACCACAAGAGGCCAATCAATCAATCAATCAATCAATCAATCAATCAATCAATCAATCAATCAATCAATCAATCAACCAACCAACCAATCAACCAACCAGTCAATCAATCAACCAACGAATCAACCAACCAGCCAATCACTTATTCAATCAAGCAATCAACCAGTCAATCAATCCTTATTCATAATGTTATAGCAGTATTATTCATATTAACCAATTGAATTCAGGAATAGCCATGATCTCATTGATCTTGTGTGCATAATTATAGTCGAGCAAGACAACGATGAGTTGACCGACAAGGTGGAGCAGCTAGAGGTTGCATTAGAAGCGCTGGAAAGACTGGCCGATCGTGAGGAAGACCCTGAGGACTCTCCTCAATCGGGAGCGACCAATCGCCTGCTGACGTACGGCAGACAGGTTCTGGAGGAGGCGATCGACATCCGTCGCAACTCGTCTATCGTCGTCGCAGAGATCATTCGTCTGGCAATCGGTGACATCGCCCACCAACTGCAGCACACGACGGCAATTGGCAAGCAGCAGCAGCAGCAGCAGCAGCAGCAGAAGACTGAGGCCGAGGATCTGTTTCCGTCGCTGGCTTATCAGCGACGAGGAGGAGGAGGAGGAGGAGGAGTAGGAGGAGGGGGAAGACGCAAGGGAAGCAGCAGACGACAGTCGGCGGCATCGTCGAGAGCGTCGTCGTGCGCATGTCCTGCAGCTGATCTACTCTTCTACATCGTTGGTAAGGCTATGACGATGGTGGACCATCGTCAATCGGCTGCTGAAGCAGACGATGGTATTCAATCGAGCGAAAGACAGTCACCGGATGTAGAGGACGATGATGATGGCGGCGGCGACGAGTTCATTGAAACATTTTTGAGGCGTATTTGCGGTGGAGAGGAGGAGAAGAAGGAGGGGGATGTTGTAGCGACGCCACCGCCGCATAGGTTGAGTGATCTGATGATCGCCTGTGATGATTTCAACGACGCCCTAGCTGACAGATACGCCCGGATGGATCTGACCGAAGAGGAGTTCATCCTGCTGGCCAGGGACAAGACGATCATCGAAGCAAATAGACTGGTGACGATCAGCGTAAGGAAGGTGCTCGAGGACCTCGGAGGCGAGGGAGTTGAGACGAATGACACGGAGTCATACGTCGAAGCGACCCGGGCCATTGCGGAGGCCTTGCTCAATCTGACCTTGCACAGAGACCTTGAGCAGATGTCCAAAGGGTACACGGACCCACGCCAGCTCGTTGACCTCGTCGCTCGGATCGTCAGGGCGCATGGGTCGATCCGAGATTCACCCGCCTTAGCGTTGATACCGGTCGTTGGGGAGCATTCGTCGCGGACGCGTTGGCACCTGGCGTCCATTCTACTCACTCGCTTCATCAAAGCGGTTCTCGACAAACTGACAGCCGAGCAGATGACCTGCGAGCTGACGAATGAAATTCTCATCAGTTTGGCGGCTGCCGTCAATCTCAGAGGTCTTGCCACTAAGGTCGTGCTGCTTCCGCCACCGAAGAAAGGCCGAATGCGTCGTCGCTGCCCCCGACAGCCGCCTCTCATCGATCAGACGAAGTTCAGAAGCGCCATGATCGACAGTTTCAACGATCAAATGAAGCAGCAGCTCGTCGACTTGACTGTGCTGCCCGATGCCTGCGTCAACCACGCTCTCTTCCAGGCCATTCAGCTATCAGCCTCCTGCTCTCCGTCACTCGTGACGTCACCCAAAAGGCTTTCGCAGCAGGCGGCTGCTCTTCTCGTAGACGTCAAGCCGGTCGTGGCCGATGCGGCCAGGGTGTTGCTGCGCAGGACGGTCGGAACCCTGGCGGGTAGGTTTCGAGCGACGAATGACAGCCAAGTGGAATGTGTGCTCGGCCAGGTAGAGAGTGCGCTGCTAGACATCGACGGCTACGGTCTGGTGGTCAACGAGAGTCAGCTTGGACTGAGAGCAAAGAACTCCATCGAGCTGTCAAGAGAGCGGTTGAAGCTGATCAGTCTGTCGGCGCACTGGTCCACCACGGAACACTCCGCTTCGGACGAAGAGGTCCACGACCGCGTCACACGGAAGCTGTCCGTCAGCAGCAAAGTCGTTCGCCTGGCCCTCGTTCCGACGGACACCGACCTCATCCACGAACCGCATCTATCAACCGCAGAATCGGATGACTTCATTCAGACGCCCTACGCACACACCCAACCCCACGCCGCCATCAAGGCGCCGCACGAGACGTCGTCGGCGATCGATGACCTGGTGGACGAACTGAGCGTCATACCAATGTTTGGCAGCGTACCTGTGGAGATCGACCCAGACCTCGTCACGGAAGACCTGCTCGTGCTGTCGATCAAGCATGACGAGGATCTCGACAGTCCGAGTCTATCGATGCGTAACTCGTTCCGCAACATCCATCGTCCGGACGTGTCGGGCATCCGTCGCTTCAGCTCCTCATCGTCGTCGTTCAGCGGTGGGGCAGCGGACAGCATCCACGACCGGGTCAAGGGCGTCTTCGTCCAGCGAAAATCGACGATGGAAGACGAGGGTCAGGCGCCACGCCTCATTCCGAAGTCGGAGGAAGACTCCGAGTACGTCATCAACAAGGTCACCATTCCAGCAACGGATTCCGTTCCGGAGTTCTGGGCGAATGAACCCGGATATGGCGCAGACGGCGCACCGATTCAGTCGACCGTAACCACGGAATATTCAAAAGAATACAGTTTTCCTGAAGATGTCACTCCGGCGGGTATATTAGAAGATGCGATGTTCAGACCACCAGACAGTTTTCATGAAGACTTGGCACCAGCAAGTTTATCACAGGAACAGGTGTTCAGACTACCAGACAGTTTTCATGAAGACCTGGCACCAGCAAGTTTATCACAAGAACAGGTGTTCAGACCACCAGGCAGTTTTCATGAAGACTTGGTGCCAGCAAGTTTATCACAAGAAGAGATGTTCAGACCACCAGGCAGTTTTCATGAAGACTTGGCACCAGCAAGTTTATCACAAGAACAGGTGTTCAGACCACCAGGCAGTTTTCATGAAGACTTGGTGCCAGCAAGTTTATCACAAGAAGAGATGTTCAGACCACCAGGCAGTTTTCATGAAGACCTGGCACCAACAAATTTATCACAAGAACAAGTGTTCAGGCCACCAGACAGTTTTCATGAAGACTTTGCGCCAGCAAGTTTATCACAAGAAGAGGTGTTTAAACCACCAGGCAGTTTTCATGAAGACCTGGCACCAACAAATTTATCAGAAGAACCAACGCCAAGACCACCAGACAGTTTTCATGAAGACTTGGCACCAGCAAGTTTATCAGAAGAACCAACGCCCAGGCCACCAGACAGTTTTCATGAAGACTTGGCACCAGCAAATTTATCAGAAGAACCAACGCCTATGCCACCAGACAGCTTTGATGACGACGTGACACCAGCGAGTTTACCAGCAGAGCCGGTGTTCAGGCCAGCAGAGAGGGCGCTGGACGAAATCAGCATCATGTCCTACTTGTACGGTGATCCAGAGGAATTTCACCATCTGAAGATTTCCAGTATGATCGCCGACATGGAAATATCGTCGGAATTTATGCCAGAAGCAGCACGAAAGAAGGGCGGCGGTGGTCTGGCCACTCGGCCCCCTCGTCAAGTGGAGTCAGACGGGAAGTCAATTCCGTTGGACGAGAGCGACGAGGTCATCATAGCCTCGAAAGAGATATCTGGCGCCTTAGAACTCAACCGTGACGTCTCAGAGCGATCTCTAGCGCGCGACTCGCCGAAGAAGCGCATCGATGGCGCCGACGACATATCGCACGAGACGCCGGTTTCTATGGCAACCAACGAGCACGTGACGCTCAACCTTGAGGCTGCAGCGACCGAGCTGCTGAAGCACAACAGCAACGACAGCGCTTCCTCTAAGCGCAACGTCGTCGACAAGTCGACTGACTCTCTCGTACTCCCTCCCGTTCCAACGAATTCAAACGACTCGAGAAAATTTGAAATCACCGCAAAAACGTCGACAAGCGAAGGCGACGCGGGAGAGAGTAAAGAGTAACAAACGCACCATGCACAGACCTCGGGATATTTCTATATGTAATATCTCTCTCAATGAGCAAAACATTTGTTTATAAATGTTGTTAAATCAAACAATTAAAAGAACAAGTAGACTATATTTTTGCAACTCATGACTAATCTGACCAACATAGGCTTAGCATACTAGGTATACACGCAAGGCCTAGGGTATAGGCACGGCTTAGAAACGAAGGCCATGCACTGGCATATAATTATACCGATGCGTAAGGATGGTCATGTGAAGAAGAATGTACTTTACATCGCATATTTTTGATGATACTTTTCAAGTCTACAAATTAAAAACGTTTCATATGATTGTTACTGGTCGTGGTTTTCAGTGGCGGCGCTAGGGGGGGGCTGGGGGGCTAAGCCCCCCTACAGGAGGCTAAGCCCCCCCTAAAAAATGGCCATTTTAATTATTTTACATAGAAAATCCACGATTTTTGGTCGATGACTAAAAAAAAAAAAAAAAAAAAGTCGTCAGAAATTTTGGCGGCGAAAATGGAAAATTTTCACGAGATTTTGGTCGATGACTAAAAAAAAAAAAAAAAAAAAAAAAAGAAAAAAAAGGTCGTCAGAAATTTTGGCGGCGAAAATGGAAAATTTTCACGAGATTTTGGTCGATGACTAAAAAAAAAAAAGTCGTCAGAAATTTTGGCGGCGAAAATGGAAAATTTTCCCGCGGGCTTCAGCCCCTCCGAAACTGAAATCCTGGCGCCGCCACTGGTGGTTTTCTAAAAAGTGTCCCCTCCCAACAGGGCAGACACCCGCTAGCCAAGATCGAAGTCTTTTTTACAGATTGCGGAGCGAGCCCGCCCTAGACACTAAACGTTCACTTCCCCGCACTATATTGGGATCGGAGGGATTGACGTCAGAGACCAGGGCAAAGATCAGATCAAGAAAGCGCTTTCAGACCAGCACAGCAACCCTATATATAGGAGATGCGTTGGGATGTGAACCAGCGCAGTACATCCCACATACACCCTGTAGCCTAACGGGGGGGTCATGATCATCATGATGCACCAATAAAGCGGGCAGCTGAACGAAGGAACCAAGCAGTGATTTAATCTGCTGGAAATAAAGGCATGGATGACAGGATGAGGATCACAGCAGCAGCACTGGAAGATAGAGGGAATCATATTGTGGATAGTTGATTTCAAAGACTTGCAGTATTAACCTTAAACCTTGCTGTCGACTTGATCAGCAAGGCTACAAGGAAATCTGCTACAGTAGCCCTATTGTACACATATTTATTAATACCAGCTCAACAAATAGCACGGCCGAAAAGGTGCAGAGCCCAGTTTGTAAAGTTTGTTCAGGAAACTGATCAAGTTTACTGATGTCAGTCTACAGTGCACACTACATAGGCCTACATTAAAGCTGGAGGCTTGGAGATACGGTACTTGGGAAGATCTGTCACAGTTCCAGCAGATGATAAACGGGACAGTGAAACAAAACTGTCTAGTATGTCAATAATTACAAGCAACAACTATTATTCATTGTCCTAACATTGTAATCATCTTAGTGATCATATCTCACGGTCATAGTGGGACGTAGCCGCAAATATAGTAAGGAAAATATTTCATAGTCAAGTCAAAAAAACAACTATTGACTCGACTTGCCCAAAAAAAATGGCTGACTCGACTTGCAAATCGATCAAGTCATTGATTTTGTGAGTGACTCGACTTGACCGAATTACAACCAAACAATTAAGGGCGGAAACAGAAATTTTTGAAAGGGAGGGCCAAAATTTTCGGTCTTGGGACAGGGGAAAAATTTCGTCTTTGTCGCCGACAAATCTGATGACCTTTTTTTAGTCATTCGTCCAACCAAGGAAAAAGATACCGTTTTAGCCGCCAAAATAGTTTGACCTTTTATTATTTTTTTTAGTCATCAGTCTATTCTATCCTGGTCGAAGTAATGGCCTCTCTAGTATCCTGCTTTTCTCTCCTGCTGCATTGAGTTAATGGCTTGTTGAAACCAAATGGGGTGGGGACCACGTCCCATGCAGTGCCTAAAGTGTGAAAAAATAAGTGCCTGGACGCCCATTACCTTTCCAAAAGAAGTGCCTGGACGCCCCTTACCTAGCCAAGCTATACTGGCCAATAAGTGGCAGGACGGCGTTCAGATTTTAAAATAAGTGCATGGACGCCGTCCATGACCGTCCAGCCACACTTTAAGCCCTGGTCCCATGCACTTTTTAAATGGGGGACCATGGCTGGATTGACCCCCCTGGATCCGCCCCTGCAACCAAACTGATCGACTTACTCGATCAATCGCATTCAGATTCGCAGGGTTATAATTGCAGACAGACGCCAGGTCGTTCCTTGGTGGCAGAGTGAGAGAATGACAAATTTGAGATCGTTATTAATAAGCGGCCATGGTGGGCTGTTCGAACAAAGTCAAGGGTGTGGAAAAGACCATGCATGCCATAAATAAATGTCTGAAGAAGCATTATAAAAGATATATTTTTATGAGACTGAAAGACATATGCTAGGAAATGTAAGATGTTACATGAAAGGTGCACAATGCACATCTATGCATACACTGCTCTAACTGAAATTGCAGGTTTACTGTTAATACAGATTCATCAACTTGTTCTATTCAAATGTGATGTCGCAAATCAACTCATGTGTTCAAACTGGATCAGTCGATTAAGTCTATCAGAACTTTGAGAAAGCCTACTCTCATTTCACTTACATTCCTCCAAAGCTCGAGGGTACGTACCATACATATTCTATTTTTAAAAAAGTACGTACGTATTTTAACGTACCCTATTTTAGGGTACGTAGGCCCTAAACAATAAATAAAATACGTTAACGTCATTGCTCATTATAAGAATGCTCAATTTAATTTAAGCAAACACTCACCACCCAGTATACGGCGTAGTAAATTGCTGCAATGCAATATTGTAGGTATATGTTTATCCAGCATACATTGCACTTAATGCACTAATGTCAGTCAGTCGTCTCAGTTCTGCTGCAGCACTTCAAAGATGTGTTCTTGTGCGATTGCCTGATCCAACCCAGAACTGCTTGTCGAAAAAATTGCATTCAATCAAATAATAATTATTGTTTTCGCATTTTTGAAAACTTTCACGTGCGTCCATTACTTCCCAGGTTCTCTGGGCATCGCTGACTCGCTGACTGATGCATAGGCTATATAGATATAGCCTACTGCAACTTTCGAGTTAGGCTACACCAATTTGCAAACCAGCGACGTGTACTTAGCGCTCATCAGAAAGACAGTACAATTTGCATTAAATTAATTATAATCAAAGAATTATTTATCGAATTAAATTTACTGCTACGCTACCGGAAGTACCGTTTCAATGACGCATAGGCCTACTGTAACAGTTGTCAGATTATACGTTGGCTATGGGTCGCTGAGTAAACTCATGCATAAATAAAATTTTCGTGTATGGTACATGTACGTACCGTACGCGTATTCTATTTTTTGAAAGGTACGTACGTATTTTAACGTATTCTATTTTAGGATACGCGTACCCTCGAGCTTTGCATTCCTCTTTAGTAATTTTTACTTACCAAAACTCTAGGCCTAGTCTCTGAAATCATGCGATTATGTCAGAACATTGCAATTATTGACCTTGCTACACGTATGTATTATAATTGGTCTGCATTAGGATCTTTGATAATTAATTAAGTGGCCTTTTAATAATTCAAGACAAAGCTTACATTTTATATAACATAAGCAGAGGCATTTTAAAAATGCATGTCTCAAAATTGTCGCCATTACTCAGCCAATGACGCAATAGTTGCGCTGTTGTGCCTGCAAAACAGTGACTTCAAGCTTAGTTTAATGAAGGGCTTTGGGGTACCATTCATCAACAAGTTGTCAACATGAATGAAAATTTTTAGACAAAATTTTGGCTACCTATTATTAGTACTTCCCAAATGAAGATGACAGACAGGGTGCCACAGTTTTACTTACGGTACATACATGTAAAGGAAGCTCTTTTGAAATGCTTTAATGAGAGTGTGCTAAAAGCAACAGGGAAACCAATGCAGCTCACTGTTAAAGTGTTGAGCAGACTTCAGCAAAACCGGTCGCACAATGCTTAAGTTAAGTCTGCTATAATTGCGTGTAGCTACCAGTATGATCCTATTTTCACAACTTTTATAAGTAAATCCAGTTCAGGATTTTAGTCATAGAGAACCTGTTTGTCCTGCAGTTATAAAATAAATACATGCACATTATGCATAATGTTTTAAACTGTTGTTTTCTCACATGAAGTTATTACTATCGCTAAAAACGCATATTGCAGTATATGAAATTAAAGTTTATAACAACTTCAGTTATTACAGTCGAACAAAATTAATCATCCTACTTATTCGAATTGTAGATAGACTGTACTGTAGAAATTCAATACAACGATCTTTTACCATCTGCAATGTACATGAAGTACAGACGCAAGTCCTAATCTGATCATGACAACGTTCAAGTTTTCTTTAGTTGTCGAGCTTGTATAGCAGGAATGTTTCAAACTGAACAAACAAAGTGTAGTTTATACATAGCAATGTCTATAACTTTCACATATTTGATAACAAAACATTAAACATTAATATAAATGCTTCATAGGCTGGCCTACAGTCATATGAGTCTGCCAAGATGTGTAATTCGTAACAGCATGATCTGAGGGAAAAAGACAGGAAGTTTGTCGTAGAAAAGCAATGGCTCTTGGACCATGACTTTGGGACATTCCCAATGCTAAGTCAGGACCTCCGAAAAAGCTCTTGAATGCCTGCTTGCATTCTATATGCAGGACTAAACTCAATTCACTATTTACTCACTGTAAGTGCATTTACGCATCAGTAAGTCTGCCGAGGACTGATTAAACAAAATAAGCGAACTTTAGTAACAGTTCAAATATAATATTTTATTGGCTTTGGGCAGAAGCAGCAGTGAGCTGTTCCTCTGCATGCTGTAAAACCACATTAGACAAATTGGCTGAACCTCCAGAAGGAAGTCTCCCCCAGGACTAAGACACAGCAGCAGACCACAATCGCATGTCACACATGATTAATTAACAACGTTCATCATCATCATGGTTTCGATTGTTGTAACAGCTTTTCTATTAGTTCATTGTCTTTCTGCTCTAAATATAAAAGAAATTTGCCTATCCTGCTTTGTCGCTCAGCACTCAGTTCGTGCAGACGCTGACTCACAGCGGTAGAATTATCTTCTGGCGACTTTGAATTATTCGTCCTTTTCATTTCCTCTTCAACGAGTTGGAAGTCGGATTCTAACTGCAAGTGCTCCACTTTACAATCGTTTTCTAACTTGGCTTTCTGAAAACACAGCATTCACATCGAAAAGAGTTATGATGAAAGAGCTGGGAATCCGTACAGCACAATTCATTCATTCATTCATTCATTCGGACATTTATATAGCGCTTCAAGAAAAACTACTCAGAGGCGCTCCAAATATGATGCATGTGTAAATATACATACATATACCTAACATACATAGATTTGGTTACCATTAATGATTCTCTCCTACCACAGATGTGTATATGCAGTAACTGTCAACATTATGTTGACACTTACTTTTGCAACTTTAAAGTACTCCATACTATTCCTGCGCCAAGCTAAGCATTAAACTCATCAAGAACAAAAGTTACTAAGTGACTAGTGCTCAGGAAATGCAAGTGCAGTATGGTTTCAGCCAAAAAGTCCAAAATAAAGTTGTTCAGCAGGGTGCATTATAAAGAATGTAATCCCAGAGCAAACTGGGATAATTACAAATTAGTCACTCATAAAATCCAGGGTTTGATTTATTTCACAATAAAAAATTTCTAAGCAAATTATGGCAACGAAGAAGAGAAAAGTTGAGTCTGTTGAGCTCACATGAACTGCATCGTAGTTTCTCTGGTAATGGATGACAGCAGCGTAGAGATGCCAACGACTGAACTCGGGCCAAAGGACTTTGACGAACGACAATACAGAATAACTGCCCTGAAAACAAAACAAAAACCACCATGTTCTGAGCTATCCAACACAAACTTGCGCAGCTTCAACCACAATGAATACCTTTACTGCTGTGGAAAATAAATTTATCAAAATACGATGTTGTGGGTTGGAACATTGGTGGCATGAAAGACAAGAACCATGATCGGGTCTTTCATACAGCTGCTCACCTTGTTACTGGGCGCATCACAATGTGCAATATGTGTGTAAGTGTTTACATCAATCTATCTACGCATCATCTTGGAAATGTTTTAACTCTTTGAACCCGAATTCCCGCTATAGCGGGACGTTATCCATATAGTTACGGGAGCCCAGGGTTCAAAGGGTTAAATGTAAGCCGAGAAAATAAAGCATTTGAACGAAAGTCTGATGGGAGTTTCTTAGGACTACAGCCTACCTGCCATAAAAGAAAGTCGCTGAGGCGAACTTCACCCGAAGTCCGAATCAGCAGATCTGGTGGCGCAGATTTCTTTGTATAGAGGCATTTCTCAAACAGCGATTCTGTAATGTCACTGCAGAATTAATACAACCAAAATTACTTATCAGCACAGACCAGCAGCTACACAAACAATACGCAAAAAGCACAACAAACAACATCTAATTACATAACATCATAATAATAAGACATATCAAACATAACCCAACCATAGCAGTGTTTACATGATGATCATTATTATTTAAATGTGCACATATTTTACATCACTTTTATCTGTTTCTATCTTTCCAATAAACTTAATTGATATACTGGCTAGTTTTAAGCTCATAGCAGCATGCAACAGAATACAAACATGTCTACCTTTCTTGAATGAGTCCAAGAGTAACCCCTTCTGCAAGAGACTTCATAGCAAAACACATTTCATCCTGTGACGTATATGAGAAACAAACGTTCAAAATGGACCTGAAATCAGGAAAATCAGGCAACTGTACACACAAAGAATTAACAGATCAACGTCTGTCTGACTCTTAACACATTCACCGCCTACATGCCATGTTAAATGACTTGCTGTACTACGAGTTAACTCGTAGTAGGCGGCCAATGTGTTAATCAATAATCTCCTTATAATCAAATTCAATGTAATGACTTTCATAGCATTGCAATCACCAGTCACATGACATCAATTGAAAACTAACGTACAACCTGTTTCAGAAGTCCAATAGAAATGCTGTACTTACAACACTCTTAGCATGAATGTTTAACACAGAAGCTCCTTCCTATTAACAGTATATCATAGTGCAAATATGTTCCATACACACAGGTCATATTAATTAAACAGTATATCCCAATCAGTTTAGCCTTAAACGCAAAATGATAAAATTTTCAAACTGAATTATATCTTCAATCAGCTTGGCTGCAAATTAAGTTTCTAGCATACAACACTCCATTAGCAGTTTAGTAATGTAATAATTCTGACCTGTTGTTGTGTCTTGTCATGGCAACACCCTCTGCCATCATCTGCTGAATGTCGAGTGGCAACAGGCTCCAGTTGCCAAGAACACGGAAAGTCACGCCATGCCTTTCTATCATCTCCCTGCCAGAAATTCAAATTTTCATCAGAAAACTCCTATTCAGATAATTCAACAAATTCACTTCAGAAAGTTTTTTGCAATTGAAAGTACTGCATTACAACACCAATTCTTATGATATAATCAATTATATCGTAAACTGTATACACTTAATGTGACTCGCAAATTGGCAATCCAATAAAGAAAAATGTTCTATCTATCTATTTATTTATCTATGTATCTACTATTCTACCTGTTTATGTATCCATCCATCTGTGTGTGTCTATCTATCTATCTATCTATCTATCTATCTATCTATCTATCTATCTATCTATCTATCTATCTATCTATCTATCTATCTATCTGTCTGTCGGTCCCTCCCTCCCTCCCTCCCTCCCTCCCTCCATCCATCCATCAATCTTCTATCTATCATCTATGTATCTATGCAAAGATGGTGATGTGTCTGTCTCAGTGGCATAGCCAGGAATTTATGATGGGTGGGGGTTTATAGCCTGGCCAGACGCCCTTCCTGACACCAACAAAACAGTATTACAGTAAATAAAAAGGGAATAAAGTAACAAAGCGAATAAAGTAAGAAAAACAATTGCTACTACACTTTTTTGTTTTTCTTATTTAAGTGGATAAATAACCTTAAAAAAACTGTTTCCTAAGCCAATGGGGGGTAGGGTTAACCCCAAAATCCCCTTGTCAATGCCACTGGTCTGTCTGTCTGTGTCTATCTATCTGTCTGTCTGTCTGTCATCAATCAATCAATCAATCTATGCATCTATCCATCCATCTACATACAATCGTTGAGGCTGGCTATACATCACAAATTTAATACAATGCACTAGTTTGAACAGCTTAAATGTACACACAAATGTCACACATAATACAATTTTAGCATCCAAAATATAAGTCACCCATGAAAAATTACATAAATTAAGTAAGTGCAATGGAGCTTATTTCTTACTCTGACGTCAGCACAGCACACACCAGAGCTAACCTTAACGTAATATCACTCATATTTTATGAAGCAAAATCAGCAGTTGACTACTACTACACTGTGTCCGGATGAAACGTTTTGACTGAGTTATGACACTTTTTTTGTGTTCTACTTCTCATACGGACACAGTGTAGTTAACAGACAGCTGTATTGGTTTGCTCACTTTTCAGCCATGAGCCGAGCGAACTTTTCTCTTGCCAGTTCCAGCAGACCATCCACTTCTTCTTTGGATCGCTTGAAATTCTCAATACTAAACGCATAGACTGTCACCTCAGTAATGCCAAGGTCTAAACACCATTCAAGAGTCTGAAATGAAAATAAACACTTCCTATTACTGATGTTAACACAGTAGCGCATTGGATAACATGGACGCGTGATAGGCTACTACTGGCACCATGTATTGCAGGCTGTCTGTTCTGTTAGTAGCTAAGATTGAAGTTAATTAAGATTGCGGCAAAACTTGTACATGTACAGCATAGTGCGTTTGCAGGCGTTTCATTAAAGAAAAAATATTATTATTATAATTACTAAAAGATATTTAAAAGTTGATACACATTGACATCAATTTGCTAAATTACTTTGCAGTAATTCAACAGAAACTCTATCAGAGTAAATAAATCATGCTCTCTCACCTCTGCTAATTTGTCAAATCCTAGAAGATGACCTTTCGCACGATCAAAGTTGTTCTTCTGAGCAAACCTCCGATTGCCATCCATGATGATTGCAATGTGACGTGGAATCGGACCACAATTCAGCACTCGAACACAGAAGTCGTGAAATCGTGACTTTTGGCTTTCGCGAATCCATGACATTCTTTCGACGCTTCTTCTGAAGACTGAAATAACACAGCACACTAAAGAATTTACCAATAAACTGACCAACCTTAGGAAATTATTACACATCACAAACGATTACCATGATTTTCTAAATATTTTTAGTTTCTTATCATTTGCATCATGCAAATAAAAAGTTTACATTAACTTTGATTCAATTTGCTACTTTCACCTTAAATCGTTTAACCCTTTGAATTCGGCGGGCCACAAAACCAGGCTATGTAAACCAGGTGCATATACTAAAAAGGCAAGAATACCGTTCTGATCATCTATCATGATTTCCTGATGGGCCGGTAAATTCGCCTTTACATAATCATCACTCACATGGGAATGCTTCTACTGTATGGTGAATTTTATATAGCTAATGATAGAAGTCATAGATTTTCTAACATAAATAATTATAAATATTCATGTTTTTGTGACTGCATTTCCTTTAAGTGAAAGTAATAATACATTGCATGTCTTAGCTAGGGCTTAGCTAGTGTCATAATTTTTTTTAATGTATATAATAGTTTTATGCAGTGTAATGCATGTGCGTTTGTCAGATGCAAATAAGGGCTACTTACTTACTTACTTACAGTACCTTGGTTTTGCCACAACACAGCATCTTGACCATGTATTCTCATAGTCCTTTCTGTGGAAAAACTTTTCAACTATAACTTGTGATGAAACCTTATTTGGAAACACTGTTTTTCTGCCAATCCACCCAAGGTTTTTCTCTTTCGAGCAGTAGTTCACTCTCTGAGCATATCTGATTAGTCTGTAAATAGAATCTAATAGATGAATAGAATGTGTGAACATAGGGTGTCTGTGTTTCAGTCCTTTTCGAGCTTCGTACACAGCAGTTCAAAGCAGTTTCAGATCATCGGATGATTGCCTTAGGTGAATAACTCATGATGGAAAGCTCAAAAACCTAACTCTGACCAGTTACCTTACATTTGAAAGGTTGTTGGACATTTTATATAACATAAGCAGCTCTAGCATTTTTAAAATGCCTGTCGCAAAATTGGCGCCATTTATTCAGCCAATGACACAATAGTTGTGCTGTTGTGCCTACAAAACAGTGACTTCAAGCTTAGTTTAACTAAGGGTTTTGGGGTAGCCTACCATGGTGGTGTAGGACTGTAGGGTGCATGTTCGGTGTCTTGGAGCCGGAAGGTTGCTGGTTCGAATCCACCTCACTCCACCACGTAGGGATCAGGGACCTGGAGCAAGTCCTTCACTCGTAATTGCTCATGGGCTTCGGCGTGAAACTCCGTGTACGCGCTGTAGTCCTGAGCAACTCTGAGTAGATACCTTGAAGGTGATGTAAGAAGTAGGCCTACTCACACAATACATAATTTGTAATCAGGAAACGTGGAGAAAGAGTCTGTCAGTGTCTGATCTCTACTGGAACCCTTATGCAACAGTTGAGAGCGAATATATTAGACTTAACATATGACGCAAACAGTTTCACCAAATAACGCAACACTTTCCAGCTGCTGGCAATCCAAACTAGTACAACAAGCTTTAAAATACATGAGGAGGCTGCAGGCGGTTCTTACCGGAATGCGTTTATCATGTGCCCGTTGCAAACTGCCACAAAATAGGCTATGCTATTTAGTCAAAGCGCTAACACAGGAACGAGACTTAAGTTAAGTTGAAATCAACTTCTTACAATAAACAATGAGTCAGATTTTAGCCCAGGTCACAGAAAATAGAACTATTTACACTACAATCCAGAACGGCCACGACGTTAACGTCGCCAACTCTTCATCATCACATGTGGCAGAGATATGCTACCAAATGACGTCATTTAGTCCCCTAGTAATCGACTGTAAAGATATAAATGGAACGTCGACCACTCGACTAATAATTTTTGTTTATTGAACAATAATTATTAATAATATTTTCTTTTTAATAACTCAATCTGACACACCGCAGAACGATCACAAGTACATGTTATACGAAATACGCTATTGGTCCGGTTGACAGACCGCAACAGGCTACACTATTACCAAAGACCTTAGTCTACGACTGCTAGCTATAGGCTATTACAGTGTCCAGTTATGCAGTTATCTTAACATCAGTCAAGTTCTTAACTAAACTACAAGCCTGCAATGCAATGTACGGCGCTAAAGCGACTAAAAGCAACCTACAAACTCGCGTACACGTAGCAAAAGAGGGGAGAGGGAATCGCGGAATCGAACTCAACGTACTCCGCTGATCAATCTCTATGCCAATGCATGTGTTGGGGGATTCGTAGCTCAGTTGAGAGAACATCATCATCATCATCATCATCATC
This sequence comes from Lumbricus terrestris, assembly GCA_949752735.1. Lineage (NCBI taxonomy): Eukaryota > Metazoa > Annelida > Clitellata > Crassiclitellata > Lumbricidae > Lumbricus > Lumbricus terrestris. Next base: position 47,987,061 of record OX457038.1, on the reverse strand, counting down.
ATTGCTCTCCTCCGTCCGGCCGCGCCGACGATGAGGCTTTTACATGGCGTCTAATTGAGAGAACGCTGGTCGTTAAACTATAAGTGTCATCCACGCGACCCGGGCTCAAGTCTCGCTCAGGGCATTAATTTATTAAAGTTTCTGTTAGCTACCAATGGCGCTTTGCTGTTGGGTTGTTTGACTCGGGTTCTGCTGAAAATAAGATAGCCCTCCCACTTCTGGCTTGGCCGAACCAGGAGTGATCCAGCACTTCGGCTATTAGTGTTAAGCTAGATATCGAACCCAAGTAGGCTACTGCTGTAAAGCCGACCTGCGTGTCGTGCTATAGCATATATAGTGGACCGTATTTCGTATAACCTGTAATCATTCCGCGGTTTGTCAGATTGAATCATTAAAACACGAAGATTATTATTATCCATGCGCCCCCGGGCCCCTTAATCAAGTCGAATAGTATATATTATCAAAGATTTTAAAGTCTTCGACTTTCACGATGCCTATTATAGCGCTGCTATAGTCAGTGTTACAAAAAAGCTTGGTAGCCTGAGGGTTAAACACTGGCCAAGGTATGAGACAGAGAACCAAGCTTTGTCGCTTATGGACAAAGAGCTAGATCGAGGTCATATCAATGAAGCAGGTGAAAGACTGGAAGTTTTTTGCGCTGAACACGAGTTGGTTCATGGTGCGGCCAACTAAACCTTCGGTTCGAAGTCGGTTAATATGGCTTCCCACCGTACCAATATTTGACGTCATTAGGTACCTTGTCATTTCTGGGAATAATATGTAGTCTGCGATTCTACTGCTGGTAAGTCTATCGACGCAGAAGATGGTTCGTTTATTTCTGACTTTAATTCTTATATTCTTATTTGTGTGTTGATATAAATTTATTAATGAGTTTATCTTTTATGATCATCGATATGATCCATTTGATCGCGGATTGACTCGCAGGTGCGATGATTTTTTTTAGATGACATACTTCGCTCTGTCACCTACTATAGCCTACTTGTATTACAAACTTGTAGCAACTAGTCAAGGGCTAAAAATAGTGAAGTTAGTCCATAAGTGATCTTATATTACTTCCACTAGAAGATATAACACTGACGCTCACAACGATAATTTCAGTGAGGTAGTGGCTTGCATCCGCTCGGTCACCGATATGCAGTGAGTAAACAAATATGGCCGCCACAGATCGGTGCAAATAGAGAGAGTGCTCTGAACCAATTCTTTGCTCTGACCTACAGTCTAATATTTCCCCGGGTTAAACTCTATAATGACTCGATAGCAAGTGAACAATGTGATGGCCACAGATCAGCGCAAAATAGAGCGCTGTCACGTGCGGCCATCAATAACCCAATGTATCCAACAGCCTACGGCGATAAATAGCCCAATGTTTTCAACAGCCTAAGGCGATAAATAGCCCAATAATGAGAAGTGTTATAATTTTACAAAACATGAGATTTGGATGCATGTATTTTAAACCTGAAATGGAAGCTGGATGCATATATTTTAGACCTGAAATGGAATCAATCTAATACATATAATTTGTAACACGTGTTTAATTGCTTTTTATTTCGTTTGTGAAATTACGCGTATCAATATGGGGGGATGCCAGGGGGTAATGGACCGGGGGTTAAGTCCTAGAATCATTATTCTCATGTTTTGCAAAATTATAAATCTTTTCATTATTTACTTGTAATTATTAAATGAGTAAAATATCATTATTCTGAAGTGCTTACTTTCGCGGAAACATTGGGCTATTTATCTAGGCTGTTGAAAACATTGGGCTATTTTTTGCCGTAGGCTGTTGGATACATTGGGCTATTGATCGCCGCACGTGACAGCGCTCTATTTTGCGCTGATCTGTGGCCACCATATTGTTTACTTGCTACCGAGTCATTATAGAATTTAACCTTTCCCCGAAATTAAGTAAGTAAGTGAGCTATTTGCATTAAAAGAATCATGAAGGCAGATGTCTATGGACGACACAGTCGGGGACAACAAAAGAAGAGATGGGAGGTTGCGATACAGGAGGACATGAAACACCTCAAATTGAAAAATGAAGACACTGAAGATAGAGGAAAGTGGAAGAGGAGGATCTGAATGGCTGACCCCTTCATAGATAGGGCTTAATTCAAGTCTGAAGGAAAGGAAGAGGAAGAAGATAAACTATTTGAACTAGCTATGCTTATGCACACAATTAACCTCGCTTGTTTACTTACTGTCGTGAGAATATTAAGCTGTAAGGTCAGAATGCTCTCTTCTGTTCCAATCTGCTGTGACCATATTGCTTATACGTTCCATATCGGCGACCGAACTTAAAAAATTGGCTCGGCAAGATATATTTGTGCACTTTTCACAAATTCTTATTAAGTCCTTATATCAAAGAGAGCAAATGTTACTTGACCATGCAAATCTATGCAATGCTCGGTACTGAGAACTGAAAACCAAATGAGTGTAGCTGTTCTAGATCAAAAGTTATTGAAGTCTGAAAATGGCAAAATATTTTGGCGCAAATTCGCATTCAAAATTCAAGAATAAAAAAATAATTTAATGAGTTAACTGGCGATTACCATCAGGATATTATTATCAATAGAAAAGTTTTTCTTCCAGCTTCCCAATGATGCATGTTTGACTTGTTTATCAGGTGTCCCACAGGCCCACTTGGTTAGTTGAAAGTGACCACTGTCACGGAGATGAAGGGTTTTTGGCAAGTTGCTACAGCAGTTCCTGTAGACCAAAAGACAAATAAATTGCACATTTACAACTACACCAGTAGATGAATAAAACCACAAAAAAAATATTCCTTTCTTGCATGTCTTGCCAGTGTAGTGTGTCTGCAAACATGACAAAAATGGACTCGGCAAGAAATATTTGGACACTTTCAAAAATTCGTATTAATTGCTCATATCAAGCAGAGCAAATCGTCTATTCAGAATGACAAGGACGTATCCTATATTTAGAAAAATATACGATACGTCCTTGTCATTCTGAATAGACGAAATGTTACTTGACCATGCAAATCTATGTTATACACATTTATAAGGCAAAACAAAATAATGCTGTGTTTCCGGTAACAGAGCTCTGAAAAATTGGGTAGGTAGGTCGAAAATTATTTTTATTTTGGTAAAATATTTTTATACAGTGACTATCCGAAAAATTATACCCAACTACTCTTTTTGCATAAAGGTACACGCTGCAACAAACTACGTGTTCTAAGCAAGAATAAACTGCCTATTTCCTGACTGTCTGTACCTAAGATTGCTCTAGAAAACAATTCTATTAATTTAATTTTGTTGACATCTATTCTGGTAAGATAAAGTGGGAAGGGAAGGGGAAGATTATGTGCGAACAGAACATCGCTGTTAGGGGTCGTTCTAGACTGGCCAAGCCAGTGACTAGTTACACCTAGAGGTTGCTAGATTTATTTTCCCTAGTCACCGTTAGAGGTGGCTCAAGTGAGAATGATAAGGCTAGAGGTTTTTCAAGACTGGCAACCAGGAAGTAGTTAGGCAGGTGTGAAACTCTAAGGCAATGCCACTGTAAATAAAAAAATTGCACAAAATTTTCCGAGTCTCGGCAATAAAAGTGAGTCGGTCTGGTTACCAGAAACACAACATGTTTTTGGCCTAAGATCCAACTTTATACGGAAGCAATGTCACCATACTATGGCAATAAAAGTGTTTTTTAAAGTTAGAAAAATTTTGAAAAAAAATTTTACATAATTTTTTTTAAATAACTTTTTTTACAAAATTGTTTGAGTCACGGCAATGAAAGAGGGTCGGTCGGGTTACCGGAAACACAACATTATTTTTTTGCCTAACTGAAAACCAAATGTGTTTAGCTGCTTTAGATCCAAAGTTACTGGCATCTGAAAATGACAAAAATTTTGCAGACGCAAATTTGCATTCACTTTTCGGCCTACCCACACCAACTTCAGTACCCCATAACTCAGTAAATTTTTGCAGTAAACACTTGAAACTTTCCAGTTCTTCATGCCAGATGATAATTGATTTTTGGCAAAAAAAATCAAGAAAATCTGAGTCGGAGTGTGGGGAAAAGTTGAAAATTTGGTTGATTTGTCACGGAATGACAAACGTTTTCAGGTACAATGGTACATCTATTCTGCAGAGTCAATTGTCTTTTCATGAAGTCAACTTTGTTTCTGTGCCATGCAACATAAAAATGTGCATGCCTTTCTAGAGTTTTGCAGTTTTTGGCTTGTGGTGCAAGGGATTTTTAAAGTGTAATCTGAACTTTATCCAAGTTTAACATTTTGTGTATGACTTGTTCTGTTAGAGTAGAATGACAGAAGATGACATAGATGGCTGATATGAACAACAAGATAACTACAAGCACATACCAGTATGAATATCAAGGTTGGAAAAGTGACTCTAACATAATAATATAAAATATTAATTGACTTTTGAGACTGAAGTATATTTTTGATTTTATATCTGTGGTTCTGTTATTGCACTGTACATCAGAATAGTTTCCCTTGGGTGAGCTGTCTTTATCTATTGCACATCTGCTTCTAATAGAAACTGCTGCTTGTTAGTCGGTCTTTGGTATAGTGTTTCAGCATAAATCATTTAGAGACTGGCAGGTGATGAATGTCTGAACTGAATTTTCTTTTTCATTAGGAACTTTCTCGTGGGATGAATATCTCAAAGAGACCAAAGCCAGACCTGCACCCGAATCCTACTTCAAGCAGGTTATTTGATTGGCATTTTGCTTAATTTGAATCTCGTCCCTTTATAAGGTTTCACCTCTCAGCCTTAATTTATTTTAATTTGAATGGTTATGTGGTCGAGGTAATGTGATTTAACTTGTCTATAATTATATTTATGAAAAATTACATACTCGCTTGTGTCTGGTAAAGAATGATAACAATTATGTTTTTGATAATGAAGTCAGGTTTTGCAAATGGACTTGTAATAAACATAAATTCTCATTCTGTTTTGTCAGTAGGACATTTCAAATAACTAAGAACTTTTCTTGATTCTTCATCAGTTATCTTCTCTTAAGGAGTTCGAGCAATCTGTGCTGTACCTTGTCTTCACTTCTTTGTAACCTTCTGAAAAACCTGCTATGTCTTTAAACAACAGATTCTTCTATGGGCTGGAATGTAATCAGCACACAGAGTGAAGACAAAAGCTGAAAACGATGAAATCACACAAATCACTTATACTGAAACAGTGATTTATAGTCTACTGAATTAATTAATAAGCAGTTTTTCAGAGATATATTTAACGTAAATTATGTAAAGTTGAGGTTGTCATATAATGTGTGTTTGATTCATTAACCCCTTTAGCGTGTATTAAAATTTTCAAAAACTCTCATACAGTGTGTAATTTTTTTTCAATTTTTTTTCTCAATTTTTTTTTCTATAATGACCAACTGATTTTTCTGGAAATTATCATGCTAGATTTTGATGGTCGCCGCCCCCCCCCAAAAAATTTGGGGGGCGAGAAATTATTTTATTGAAAATCACTTTTCTTCAATTTTTTCTTCAGCGACGATCACCCTCTGACGTAATTTCTGGATAATACGAGTTCCCGGCAAACAAGGCTGCAATAGGGCTGCTAGGCCTACATGCCCATTAGGCCTAGAGGGCTACTGGGCCTAATGGGCTAATAAGGGCTGCAGTAGCATGTGTCCCGACACCATCTGCACAGCGACGATCACCCTCTTACGTAATCCCTGGCTAATACGAGTTCCCCGCCAACAAGGCTGCAATAGGGCTGCTAGGCCTACATGCCCATTAGGCCTAGAGGGCTACTGGGCCTAATGGGCTAATAAGGGCTGCAGTAGCATGTGTCCCGACACCATCTGCACAGCGACGATCACCCTCTTACGTAATCCCTGGCTAATACGAGTTCCCCGCCAACAAGGCTGCAATAGGGCTGCTAGGCCTAAAGGGCTGTTAGGCCTATAGGCCCAGAGGGCTATTGGGCCTAATGGGCTGATAAGGGCTGTACCAGTATGTGTCACGATACCATCTGCACAGCGAAGATCACCCTCTGACGTAATCCCTGGCTAATACGAGTTCCCCGCCAACAAGGCTGCAATACGGCTGCTAGGCCTATAGGCCTACTAGGCCTAGAAGACTACTGGGCCTAATTGGCTGATAAGGGCTGCTCTAGTATGTGTCACGACACCATCTGCACAGCAACGATCACCCTCTGACGTAATCCCTGGCTAATACGAGTTTCCCGCCAACAAGGCTGCAATAGGGCTGCTAGGCCTAAAGGGCTGTTAGGCCTATAGGCCCAGAGGGCTATTGGGCCTAATGGGCTGATAAGGGCTGTACTAGTATGTGTCACGATACCATCTGCACAGCGAAGATCACCCTCTGACGTAATCCCTGGCTAATACGAGTTCCCCGCCAACAAGGCTGCAATAGGGCTGCTAGGCCTAAAGGGCTGTTAGGCCTATAGGCCCAGAGGGCTATTGGGCCTAATGGGCTGATAAGGGCTGTACCAGTATGCGTCAAGATACCATCTGCACAGCGAAGATCACCCTCTGACGTAATCCCTGGCTAATACGAGTTCCCCGCCAACAAGGCTGCAATATAGCTGCTAGGCCTATAGGCCTACTAGGCCTAGAGGACTACTGGGTCTAGAGGACTACTGGGTCTAATGGGCTGACAAGGGCTGCTCTAGTATGTGTCAGGACATCATCTGCACAGCAACGATCACCCTCTGACGTAATCCCTGGCTAATACGAGTTCCCCGCCAGCAAGGCTGCAATAGGGCTGCTAGGCCTAAATGGCTGTTAGGCCTATAGGCCCAGAGGGCTATTGGGCCTAATGGGCTGATAAGGGCTGTACCAGTATGCGTCACGATACCATCTGCACAGCGAAGATCACCCTCTGACGTAATCCCTAGCTAATACGAGTTCCCCGCCAACAAGGCTGCAATATAGCTGCTAGGCCTATAGGCCTACTAGGCCTAGAGGACTACTGGGTCTAGAGGACTACTGGGTCTAATGGGCTGACAAGGGCTGCTCTAGTATGTGTCAGGACATCATCTGCACAGCAACGATCACCCTCTGACGTAATCCCTGGCTAATACGAAATCCCCGCCAACAAGGCTGCAATATAGCTGCTAGGCCTATAGGCCTAGAGGACTACTGGGTCTAGAGGACTACTGGGTCTAATGGGCTGACAAGGGCTGCTCTAGTATGTGTCAGGACATCATCTGCACAGCAACGATCACCCTCTGACGTAATCCCTGGCTAATACGAGTTTCCCGCCAACAAGGCTGCAATATAGCTGCTAGGCCTAAATAGCTGTTAGGCCTACAGGGCTGTTAGGCCCAAAAGGCTGGCTTAGGGCTGTCTTGTATGTGCCTTGGCACCCTCTGCACAGCTACGATTACCCTGTGACGAAATCCGGGGCTTATACCAGCTCCCGGCCTACGTGGTCGGAATACGATCTTTGCCCGAGTATACTCGGGCTACACGCTATGGGAACGATTTGCGCAGCCCGAGTATACTCGGGCTACACGCTAAAGGGGTTAATAGTGGTTTGCTTGAGCACTGGTTTTTGGAAGACTATTGAGTGCATATGTCTTTTCTGAGCCCTTTTTTTTGTTGTAAAAATTAGTAATTGATAATTGATATAATTTAATTTTTTTGAAAGTTTTTCTTGTATGAACGGATTTGATTTAAAGTTATCATTAACTCGACACTGAAACATGATTTCTGTAGTTTGTTTGTTTGCATGTGCTATTGTTATAGCGTTCCTTCACGCTCTCTACTCAGAGGCGCTCCCGACGACAGCGCGACACTGCATTTGGAGTTTCACGCTGAAGCGCTAAGCAATTGCGAGTGAAGGACTTGCCCAAGGTCCCTACCCGGCAACTTGAGGTGGATTCGAACCTGCAACCCTTCGTCTGCAAGGCAACGAACATACCCACTACACCACTGCACCCCACAAATTAGTACATTGATCTAATGGTGTACTGACAGTATTTCTATATGTAATTTAATGTTTTCGAATGTATTTGAGACATCAGCATACACGTTGGATTGTACATGATTATCAGTCTTTGAAGCTCATTATTTGTATAAAAACCTTAGAATAGAACCTATTTCTTAACATGCTGGTTGTCATTTATTACTGTTGTGTAATCCGTTAAGTTTGCTCATCTGACATATCATATAACTATTCATTTAGGGTATAAAACAATTTTTTTCCTTTGTTTATATGTTAGGCTCGTGTTCCACCAGTAAATGAATTCAAGGTTGGAATGAAGCTGGAGTCATTTGATCCACGCAATCTCACATCCGCTTGCATTGCGACTGTCGTCAGTTTCCAGGGCCCGAGACTTGGTCTGCGACTTGATGGCAGTGACGATAGGAATGACTTCTGGAGACTTGTGGACTCCGGTGATTTGCATCCAATTGGCTACTCGGACAGAAAGGGTGAACTGCTTCAGCCTCCTTTGGGTGAGTAGCAGTGACTTATATAGCTTAAATTGTTTACAGCTTTAAGTTGATAGTTTTTAATGCACCTGAGGTTTCAGCACTCATTCGAACTTCTTATTTAAGTTAAATTAGTGTGTTGCAAGGAGTTGTTTCAATGTTATGTATGTGAGTAGCTGCTTGTTTTTTTATGATACTGGCAGGTCCCATAGTTATTTTAAAACCAGTTCAATGGTCTAATTCAGTTCTGGAATGGATCTTTAGAATACCATGCCACATGACATATATTTAGGAAATGCCACATGACATATATTTACGAATGCAAAAATGGATAGTTGGGTATCCAGTTAAAATGGACAGGGGCATGGCACCCTTGGCCACACTTACTTCTGCATTAGTTATGAAAATAATTCTGATAAAAATGGCTGAGAGACAGCTAGTGAATTGTGTAAATGCTTTATGTATAAAATTTATCATTGTATTACTTATAGAGCAGAATAATTCTTTTGTTTTTAGGTTTTCGAATGAATCCATCTTCATGGCCATCCTTTCTTCAGAAGAATCTCTTAGGTTCTGAGTTTGCACCAGATCACTGCTTCAAGAGGGTAATGTATTGAACGTTGCAAAATTAAAAGATACAGCCGTATATTGTTTGTGTGTGCACTTGTTATAGCGCCCCTTCAAGCTCTTTACTCAGGGGTGCTATGTATTGGCTGCATGGATTGCAGATTGATAGATGTCATAATTGATCTGGGTATCTGGGTACAGTTGTAAATAGGTCTTAACTACTTTAAGTGCAGTCTACAGCAAGTATTATTTTTCAAACAATTGAATACAGTTTTCGAGTACTAGTTGCATTAGGTCCTTAGTCCCTCCACGTGTTGTGCACACATTGGGCATTAGGTGCAGTCATAAATAAGTTAGACTTGTCTGTACAAGTCTTAGCTCCTTAGGATGTAGTTTCCCCCCTGGGCAAAATATTCATGCCATACATAGTGCCATATGTGGGATACCAATTGGCTTGGGGTCTAGAATCTTGTCAGACCATGTTTTATTTTATGATCTTCATAATTTTTATTCAAGCTGACATGATTGCAAGTCAAAAGTTATTACAGAATTTGAATTTGACTTTTTGACAGCCATGCAAGGCGCCCATCATGTCCTACTACTCGGCTTACCAATGCCATCTGGTGAGTGAAAGGCTGAGTCGGCTTTTATGAGGGTAGCAGCCCTGTGGATGTTCTGCTCTTTGTGTCAGAGGGTTGCCATGTTACCCTGAACCAATCTGCTATTCAATGTGTGTTTATTTGAATAGACAGCCAACATATACTGTCCACAAGGAAACTGCACTAGACTTTCCAATTTGCTTCAGACTCTTATCAGAAACTACGATGCATCCAAAGGTGTGATCGCACAATCGCACGATACCTCATCTTGAAGACTCTGGTCTTGCTAAGGTTCTTCACAGTGGATCTTAAAAACATGGCTGGAATGTACTGCATGTGGGATGAGTAACTGAATGGTGCTTTGTTTTGTTGGTTGATTAAAGGAGCCGTCAACACCTAGAACGAATGAATTCAAAGTTGGAATGAAGCTGGAAGCTGTGGATAGAAAGAATCCACGCTTGCTGTGTCCAGCTACGATTGGTGCAGTTAATGGGGATCAGATTCACGTCATGTTTGATGGTTGGAAGGGTGCGATTGACTACTGGTGTCGTTACGATTCAAGGGACATCTTTCCAGTTGGCTGGTGTGCTCTGTCAAACCATCCACTTCAACCTCCAGGCCACAGAGGTCATGCATCTACCAAATTAGAATCTTAAAAAATTAATTGCGTTTAATTTAAATTAATATCGAATGCTAATAAATAATTTATTATCGTTAAAGAATTGTTTTATGTATCTTAGAGGTTCCTGTGTGCTGTACTGATTGAAAAATATTAAACACAGCAAATTACAGAAGCTCATGTGAGCAGTCACCAAATTAAATTCACTTTCAAAATCTGATGGATGCAACTCATTCCTGACAAATCCAGATTTTTTTGATTTGGTTTAAATTCTGTTGACGACTGCAGCATTATGGTGATTGTCACTGAATGTTCTTGTTCTTTATGTGATGTTGAGATAAAAAGGTTGTTGAAGCGCTCCCAGTGTTTGCAAGCCTGACAGAAAATGCAGGACTTGAGTCAAGAGAAAGACGAGAAAAGACTGCCAGAGAGGAGAGAGAGTTATAGAGCGGGTCCAGTGCATTTAACCAATTTTCTATCTTGTTATTCCTGCATTATGTTTACTTATGCCATCCACTGTTTAATTCAATTCATTTATGTAACCAACAACCATAAATCCTTTGTATTTACACAGTACTGAGCTGAAATTATGGTTTAATAATAAATAATGTGTCTGAATGATGAGTTTCATTTTTTACTTCAATTTAAGATATATTTGAGTTTGTGTTGTAAAAACATATATTTGTTTGTATGTGCACTTGTTATAGCGCCCCTTCAAGCTCTCTCTCTACTCAGAGGCGCTCCCGACTGCAGAGCGGACACTGCATTGGAGTTTCACTCCGAAGCGCTGAGCAATTGCGAGTGAAAGAATTGCCCAAGGTCCCTACACGGCGACTTCAGGTGAATTCGAACCTCGAACCTTCCGGCTTCAAAGCAACGACGCCACCACTACACCACCGCGCCCCACAAATATATATATGTGTGTGTAAATATGTGTGTATATATATATATATACATTATATTACAATATATGTACTATATGTATATATGTGTGTGCTGGTGTTCATTAGATTGTGGTATATTTACCTGTTGACTGCAGATAAAGATAGAAAACTGAGTCTGTTGCCTTCAACAGGTGTTTCCAAATCAGAGTCAGTTCAGAGTTCCAAAGAGGCAGCAAAACAAGGTTATTTCAGTTTGGTTTACTTCGGCTGTCAGAGTTGTGCGTCAATTAGTTAAGTTTTTAACCAATTCTTGAAGATGATGCATGCTTTGTAAACTGTATAAGTACTATATATCTGTGTTTAAAAATAACTTGCACTCAATGCACTGGAATACCGTACTTCTTGCAGTCATGTTCCGTGAAAGGACATCAACATTACAGAAATTACCATTTTTTACATTTGATTTTGACTAGATTTCAACACTGGGGAGGGGTTTGGGGTAATGTTAACATCTGGCATGAAGAGTACATGAAGAGTGGGATTGCTTCTCGCTACCCTCCCAAAGGTCCACTCAACCTTCCATTCAGTAGATGGCATTGGGAAGATGAGCAGCAGGACACGGTGGGTGCCTGCGTGGCTGCCGATGGTTCAATTTGATGGCGGTAATGATTTGCGATCATTCATTCGTACTATGACTTGTAATCATACTGCGTTGTGTCAGTTTGAAATTAGAACAAAGATTTTTATTATTATTACTAGCTTTTATACCCGGCTTCGCCCGGGTTCCGTCAATTTTTTCCCCCAAATTTCCCCAACCCCATCCTCACCCCCTCCACAACACGTCACCACTAACTCCGACCTCCACCGGTACGCCACCCGTGAAATTTTGGTTTTCGGGAAAAAAAATTCCCCCAAATTTCCCCCGCCTCCCTCCCCACCCCCTCCACAACACACCACCACTAACTCCGAGCTCCACCGGTACGTCACCCGTGAAATTTTGTTTTTCGGTTAAAAAATATCCCCCCAAAATTCCCTCCCCAAAATTCCCCCTCTCCCCACACCCTCCACAACACGCCACCACTAACTCCGACCTCCACCGGTACGTCACTCGTGAAAATTTGGTTTTCGGGGAAACATTCCCCCAAATTTCCTCCCACCCCCCCTCCACAACACGTCACCACTAACTCCGACTTGCACCGGTACGCCACCCGTGAAATGTTGGTTTTCGGTGAAAAAAATTTCCCCCAAAATTCTTCCCCCCTAAAATTTCCCCTCTTCCCACCCCCTCCACAACACGCCACCATTAAATCCGACCTCCACTGGTACGCCACCCGTGAAATTTTAGTTTTCGGAAAAATTTTTCTCCCCAAATTTTCTCCACCCACCCCCTCTCCCACCCCTCCCCAACACGCCACCACTAACTCCGACCTCCACCGATGCGCCACCAGTGAAATTTTGGTTTTCGGAAGAAAAAAAATTCCCCCAAAATTTCTTCCCCCCACCCCACTTTCCACCCCCCATCTACCACCACTCCCACCCCCACCCTCACTCCCCCTCCCCACAACGCGCCACCACTAACTCCGACCTCCACCGGTGCGCCACCCGTGAAATTTTGATTTTCGGGGAGGAAAATTTCCCCCAAAATTTCTCCCCCCACCACCCCCCTTTCCACCCCCCCACCTACCACCACTCCCCCCCACCCTCACTCCCCCCTTCCCACAACGCGCCACCACTAACTCTGACCTCCACCGGTGCGCCACCGGTGAAATTTTGGCTTTCTGGGACGAAGAGTCAAAAGCGAACAAACAAACAAACAAACATATGGAAAGTGTTTCAGAATTATAATATAGATTAAAATTATTAGAAGTGACCAGGGCTGTTTTTAATGAATTTTTAGAACTGCACAACCCCTTCTTTCCTTTCCCATCCTCCATGGTAAATTACTTCCAATCGGAAGACAATGACCTCTTTTGCTAGTTTTAACTGCATAGAAGTGCTTCTACAACTGCACAAATCCATTTAGAACTGCACATTTTGGGTACAACTGCACGTTTAAAAAAGCCCTGGAAGTGACAATTGTCTGGTGGTCAATTTGGTATTGCCTAAGGTGCAGCTGAAACCTAATTCGCACGTGAGTGATGCAGTGCACTGTTTTGCGGCATGTAGGCTGATAATTTTGCTATTGTGTTGTCCTATCCTATTTTGCTGTTGATATGAGATTCCAAATATTTACTCGTTCACTTAAGATGGCATTTAGCCGGAGTAAGTGGTCATTTCTGTGAAGTTGATGTGATGTTCTGTTAGCTGAAATGTAATATATATGATAAAATAACTGCGGTGAAGATATGTGGATCTTTCTGTATTTCTTTTACTTTCTGCTGTCAATTTTTATAATTAAAATCTTGTTCAGGATATGGCTTATGAGAGTTGAAGGCAAGTGAAAAAAGTGACTTCAAATATGGATATAATATTTTTTTCACTAGTTTAAATGTTTAAATTCTAAAAATTCAGCAAAGTTGTTGAACCTATGAGTGAAACAAGTGTGTTAATAGTAGTTGTAGGTATGGTAGCACTAAACTTCTACCACTGTATAATGTATATTGCAGTTGGTAAGGATGGAGGTGGTGGTGTCCATGGTAAATTAGCCAACTGAGGATAGAGTGGAAAGAGTGATTAGTTGTCTAAAGATGTTGTCACTTGTTGTGTTTACCGGTATATTAAATTTTAGAGTGAGGACAATTGTCTATGGTAGTCAATGGTCTCCGGTCTAAGGTGCCAGCTGTTCTGTATTAAGTTGTGATGTTAGGGTGTGGCATGAAAAGCTGTTTGTTAAGCATTTGTTTGTCTTTTGTGGGTTAAGTCTTTAACACAAGTTTATTTGTTGTAGGCGCTAGGCATTTGAAAAGCCATATTATTTCCCCTTCAACTGATGAGGAGCCAAAGAAATTGAAAAAGATTGCAAAAGCTGAACCAGCGGATGTGCCAACAGACCAGTCCAGTTTGAAAAGAACTGCACCTGTGTCTGCTGCTTCTGATGTTAAATCCGCTAAGCTGGACTTGGAAAAAGATTCATCGGCTTTGAAAGTGGATTTGTCAGAGGCAGAGGAGGAGAAAGAGGTGGCACAACAGTCACTCATTGTAAAGAGCAGTGCAAAGGTTCATGCTGAACCAGATATCACAAGTTCCACTTGTGTGCAAATTGAGGGCCAGCTTAAAGATACAGCTGGTAGCACTGGTAAGTGGCATGTGCTGTGTATAAGGGCTTATGATTGATTACTCGAATGTGAGTTCGTATCATGCATCATATTACAAATTGTTTTTGACCAGCATTTTACGATAGATAGTGTAACGAAAAGGGTTTGCGTCATTGTAGCTAAACTTTCTGCGAATAAGTCGGCCATGATGATGATGATGGTGATGATTGATGATGATGATGATTGATGATGATGATGATGATGATGATGATGATGATGATTATGATGAATTAATGTTTTAGGAGACCAGACATTGAAGATCCTTTGTCCTCAGAAGTCAACTGAAAAAAGTAATTATTTTGAATGAATTGTTTGTCATGTGCACTTTGCTCCTTTTTGTCATCTCTTTGGATTTCCTAATGGTAATGTAATGTCATGTAAATGATTCTTTTATAGCATTGCTACAAGCCCATTGTCAGAACTCCCCCACAACAATGATTCTAATTGCATTGCGAGAATATGTTATCTACACTGATGCTGTTTATTGCAGTTTCCTTGTTATTATGAGATTCAGCAACTTTTGAAAATCTATCTGTTGTCTGTTAGCAAAAAGATCACCCTAATATGTTTCTCTTAGTAAGTAATCTGTCTTATGATCCGAATTTAGCAAAGTTCACATTCCACTTGTATATTTTTTATGTGAAGAGTGAGATAATCAAACATGTCTTTTAATAACGGAGGCTAACATGAAATTTGATTCGTTGACCTAAACTGCATTGCCATAACTGATCTGCGTCAAGCATGTAGGCTGGTGTGGGATACATGTTTATTCATTAATTCATTCATTTCAACAATTAATATAGCGCTTCTTCAAGAAATCTACTCAGAGGCGCTTCCAGCCCAGCCACAGCTAAAAAGTTAGATTTGCGCAACTTATAAAAAGCAGGTGAATTTAGCCTAGGCATAAGCTGCAAGGTTAGTGGGAGGCCATTCCAGACAGCGGGACCCACAATAGAAAAGGCTCGGCGCTGTCTGGTAGAAGTGCAAGCTCGAGGAACCAAAAGCTCCCTCGTTGTCGCAGAGCGAAGAGTTCGACAGGCTGCAAGGTCGGAGACAGGTCGACAAAGGCTAGACAGGTATGATGGAGCACAAGAAAGAAGGCATCGCCAAACAAGTGCAGCAACTCGGTAGGAGATGCACTGTGAAACAGGGAGCCAGTGAAGGATGTCACGCATAAAAGCAGAGACGGGGGCATATTTAGGAATGCGGCCAATGAAGCGAGCATGTATGTTCAAGCACAAGAGGTAGGTCATGCTAAGAAACGCACTGACCATAGTATGTGTGTGTGTTCATTTGTCTGATTCTGCAGTCTGTGTGTACGTAAATCATGGCTGTTACTGTGGCAATGCACTCGTCTCTCATCGCGTCGCTCAGTTGCCGCAGAAGTTTGGGCCGTCTTCGATATGTCGGGTCCTTCGGCAGGCGGTCCAAGGTCTGGTCAACTGCTCAGCTGGCGTGGACTCGATCTTTAGCCTTCTTCCAGAAGGACATGGACGAGTTTTTATAAGTGGTAAGCTCACTTATCTGTGAACTTTAACATAAATTCAAGCTTGTCAGCTTAGATACTTTTTTGTTGTTGTGCACAGAATCGATGCAACATCCATCGTATCTTTTTAAGCAAGTGTCTTTAGGCAGTATATGTTTAGTTTGTTTTGGATGGTGTTATGGTTTGATGGTTTTATTACAGGATGAACAATTTGGTTAAAAATGCTGCTCTACTTATGTGACAGATAGCATGCTCTTTGCTTCTCTGTCATTTTCAGCAACATCAATTGAAGGTGGCGATAAGAAACAGCTGCCAGTGATTCGCAAGGTGGCCTCTTGTTTCCAGTTCTTGGAGTCTCTTTTGAAAGAAATCGGATCCTGTCCAAACCTGCTTTCTAGTCAGCAGCAAAAGGGACCGTGTTCACAGTGTGGACATGCGACAACATCCCTTCGTTCAGGTGATGAATGGATGTGCAATATCTTGCTCCTGGTGACTTCTTTAAATAGTGTTCGGTGCGTCATTTTGCTAACTGGTAAGGCTCCAGTTTTCAGTGACATTTTGCATCGTTATAAGCTAGTGCCGAGTGTGCCCCAGATTATTTTCTCTGGTGGAATTATATATATATGCTTACTTGCAGCTACAACGATGTAAACATTGACTTTGGCTTTTTTAACACTAAAAACCAACGTGATGTATCAAACTTGCTAGTTCATCGCTTAGCTCTTTAACGACGGGCTGTATTAGTTTTAAAGTCGGTTTTAGTAGACTCGTGGTTAAAGTATATAGCCAGCTTCATGCATACTGTTTGTCTTATATGTCTTGTTAGAGACCAGCTATGTTGCGGACATATGTAGACACTAGTCTCTGACATACTAAAGCCGTGTTGAATGTTGATGCATATAATATGGCGTTTGGTGAAGTGTTTGGTGGTCTTTGTTGTGAATCACATATTTCCTATTGAAGTTATGATCAGTGTCAATGTTTGCTCAATGTTTGCTTGCACTGTAGTGTATGCGGTTGCTGACTACTGCTGATCTGTCATATTGTGTGTTTGTGTTGTCTTCTGTTTGTTCTTGGCTGAATTTTATGATTCGTGTTTTCAATTTGTTGGTTATGATGTTTTATAGCCACCCTTGCAGTCCCGCCGTTGCCTTCTGCAGCTTCCTCGTCCACTTCCTCATCAGCAGCATCTCTTCCACAGTCTTCCACTTTGCCAGTGCCAGAACCTGTACAGGACAGCTGGAAGCACAAGAAGTTGCTGGAGCCTGTCTCACGTCCTCTACCACCACAGGGTGCAAGGGAAGTGAGCAGTTTATTACATGCCAAAGGGGATCAGCCGAGACTGTCTGTTCCAGGCGCCACGTTAATGCCAGTTACTCCAGAGCTCAAACGCTTTCCAGCGTCAAAGTCTGAAGGTCAGAATTGCATGACCTCTTTTAGATTTTCTCATACTACAATGTACTTTAGTGTGTATCTCTACAGAAACTCACATAATAGCATGGTCAATGATCACATGAAAACCACAGCAGTTCCACAACAATGCACCTTTTTGATAATAATGCCTGTTTGTTAGATCTGCTTCTTTAAATTGTTGACAGCAGTTTTATTGAAATTGACTGTTGTGACTCATTCTCTAGATTTCATTTGTATCTGAATGTTCAAGTCATGCCGTTTTTCGATGACTATGAATCTGTGGTTTGCAGTATACACGTTATGTTGTTTGAAGTTTGTTGTGGTCTATGGGATTGTCTGACTTTTAAAAGAACCTTTAGAGACTTTTATGTGAAATATACTTTGCAAATGGCTGCTATGAAATTTCTAATGCCCATCAATGCTATTGAAGTTTAGAACTTGTCCTATGAGTACTGTCTCAGTTTCAGTGTTTAACATGAAGTTAATTTTGGGAAACCATTGAAAAGAGAGTTGCTCTAATTCATTTATGTAAAAACTAGGGTAGTGGTCCTTATATGAGGACTTAAACAAAACATCACTCATGTACCATGTAAGTCTTTGCTGTTGCCAAGAGCATTATTGGAATATTCACATTTCTGTTAACTTGAATAAAACTGCAATGAAAATAAACTCAATTTAGATGGTTGTTTTTTCTGGGATAAGGCTTGTGGATGTCTCCTATATGCTCTATGGTGGCAAGTGGGGAATTTGTGTCTTTAGGCATTAGCACACTTTCATATTCAATGATTATTCATGTTCCTAATTTGTGCGTATGCAGATTATTTCCGAGTGCTGGTTATAAGTGAAAAAATACATACTTAGTCATGTAGTAAGATGACCCTATCTTACTTTTACAGCAAGTTCAACAACTGAGGTGAAATGTGTTGCGTCGTCTGATAATCCGGTTCATTGGTCGGTTGATGATGTCGTACGTCGCATCAGTGAAGCGGATCCTACACTTGTCCCCTATGTAGGGCACTTCAGAAAACATGTAAGTCATCTGCAGAACATGGTTTTGTATTCTCTGGCAGTATCTGCTGTTTGGAGGATATTTTAATTTTGTTTTGTTTGTAGGTGTTTTATATTCATTCATTCATTTCAAAAAATATTTTAGCGCCCCTTCAAGTTGTCCACTCAGAAGCGCTCCCAGCCCAACCACAGCAATATAGATTAGATTTCAGCAACTTGTCAGAAGTATTGGGATTATTTCTAGAGAGTAGGCACACTGCCAATCAGAGTCCATTCCAAGTGGATGGGCCAACAATCGAGAATACATGACGCTACCTAGTATAATTAGCCAATTATTGAAACCATCAGTTTCATCAATAGTATGTTGCACTGGATTGAGGCGTGTAATGGGTTCTAGGAAATTTGGTTAAGATACAAAGTTGTGCCTTACTCTGTTACTTATAACAACGCTGTAACTCGTTTAAGCATAAGGTTATGCTTTAAAGAACTACCATCTGCTGAACAACTGCATTCTCGCTCCCTTGTCGATAACTTTTGATAGGGAGAGAATGTTTGGTGTTGTTTGTATCTGATCCTGTCTTGATGCAGACAGTCCTAGTCTTGCTCATTGACCATCTGCAATGCCTTTAATTCTTATCACTTTGTGCTGTGGACACAATTCCATACTCTTTTGTGCAAAGGCATCCTGCATCAGCCATATTGATGTTTTCCTGTGATGACTCGCAGGTTACTGTAGGTGCGTAGTATCATGATGGTTGTCCTGATTTCAGGAGATCGATGGCAGGGCGTTGTTGCTGCTGACAAGTGAGATGATCATGAAGTACATGGGACTGAAGCTTGGTCCCACGCTCAAACTCTGCAACATTCTCGAGAATCTCAAGTCACGGATTCAGCGCCATGAAAGTGGCGCAGGTTTCTGAGCACCTCATTCGCTCTTCTTGTTTTCCAAGAGCCTAGATCATGGAACAGAGGATGCTTTGCTGTTCAGAGATATGTTCAGAGTGTGGAGGAGCAAGTATTGCTACACAGGGTTTTTTTAAGGTGAAACAACCACCAGTCTTACTGAAGTCACTTGGTTCATCGCTGCGAGTGTGTAAATAGGAAAACTGAATGCCCCTCTGTGTTCAAGTCTTTCCTTATTGTTGCATAGTCCTTTTTTTGTATGCAACCAATTACCATTGCAATGTATGTAAAACACAACTTAATGAGTTGTTCTTGTACACTAACAATTGTATAGTTTTGTCAGACAGGGTCAGAAGAAGACTCCATTGTACTCTAAACACCTATGCAGTTCCACACTTTTATGATACATGATCAATGAGCGAAGTTGCAAGATCAACTTAAGTTCAGATGTTGGTTCATTTTAAATCTAATTATGACCTGACAGTAGAAGAGGTACCAAACCTGGGACTTGTATTTTTTTGGGAAAATTAGGTTTGATTACAGTTGGGATGAATTTGCACAAATAGGGTCTTTGCTTGTTTCAGTTTTAAATAATAATGGGATTTAAAATTATTATTTATATTGAGAATATAGCCTATTTATAGAGCATAATAATGCATTAGAAATGGTATCATAGGTGGGTGGGCCATGGCTTATTCTTTTCTTTATTTGTTAATTACATGCTTGGCAGTGTGTAGTTTTAAAGACACAGAACAAATTGCTGATTTGATACAGTTATATAAATATTCAATAATTCAGTAGCTCGTGTCGGATAGCGCTACATTGACGACCTGCAGCTCAAGGCATGGGCGTACGGGAGATTTCAGCAGTGGGGAGGGCAAAGATTTAACTTCTGCCCGAAAAAAAATCCTGAAATCTCGTGGAAAACTTTCTCCCGGAAAAAGTTGATGACCTTTTTTTAGTCATTTCCCGGTCTGCTTGCCCGAAAAACACACTTGCCCGAAAAGTTGAGGACTTTTTTAGTCATTTCCCGGTCTGCTTGCCCAAAAAACACACTTGCCCGAAAAGTTGAGGACTTTTTGTTAGTCATTTCCCGTGTCTGCTTGCCCGAAAACCAGTTTTGCCCGAAATCTGGGGCATTTCCCCCCTCTGGACCCCCGCCTCGTACGCCTATGGCTCAAGGCTCCTTAGGGCTTATTTGGTCCAACTACACCAGATTGGGTACGTCTTCTCCAAGTGTGCTCCAATTGGTCAATGCCAGAAGTCTACTAACATTCCACAGCACAAAATGCAGTTTGCCTCTGAAACTTGTATCTGTCAATCACAAGTGATGCTGATAAGTCATATGGTTATTGCCTGGTGGATATGAATCAATGAACTATTGAATATATGAACAAAGATGTTACAAGATTGATGACCTAAAATGACATTTCCACAGTATGTTGATGGATCGCTCTGTTTAGTTATCTTATAGTTGCATTAAACCAATTAATAATTTTTTCTGTGCGGCAAATTGTTATGGCTCTGAAAGCCACCAATATACAGTATATGATTTAAGTGCATTAGTAATGGCACAGATATTTTTGGTGTTAAAAACTGTGTTTAAACTTTGTTTAACTGATCATTATCAGTGTCTTTAATTTTTTTCAGACATAAAAGAAACATTTGTCTGTATTTTGAGAACAAAGAATTTAATTATCTGTCTGTGGTTCACAGTAGTTGTTTGTACTCATCTGTGAGGAGTATATACACAGGAGCAGGCAAGTTACATATCATACTTAGCCTAGGGACCTACAAAGCTTCAATATTTAATTTAAAAAATGAATAGGACATCATTATTCATTCGATTCCATTCAATGAATGAATATGATTCGAAAATTATTAGCACATTTGCCTGCTGTTGCGTTGCCATAGATATATTAGTCACTGTTATCCAGTTACTGTACGACTACAGTTTTTGTTATACAGCGATACAGCTGTCCATTTTATAGATCTTTCAACAACAAGCAACTGTAAATCTCTTGATGTTCAGCGTTCCAGTTTATTCAGTTTTGCTGACTACATGTAGTTGTGACGTTTTTCTTTTTATGAGTCTATTTTATTCGAGATATCGATATAATTAAATATATATAGTCAATGAAAGCCATATAAGGAAATCGTCTTTGACTTGACAATAAGTATTCCTGTATATGAGTTGCATTACCGATTGTTTTAATTTGCGTTTTCTAACCATTGGAGGCCATCTTATTTGAACGAGGTCATTCTGGAAAGTTGAAGACAAGGCAGAAGGGGGTCTCCAGGTTTCAGTGTTGTTTCAAAAGGCTAAAATGAATTGTTTTGCTGTTTCTCATTTCAGCATTCAAACCATAATAAAAACATTATGGTTGCAAGTGTTAGCTTTGCTGGTTGTGGTGGGGCTTATAAGTTAACGAGGAGCTGTGGTACATAAATTTTGCGTTACATTATTATGCAGAGCAGTTGCACTGTTGAATTGTAGCAGATTTTCACTTGAATACGATGCACAGTGTGCTCATTAATTAATGACCGCCTCTGTTGCTGGTGATAAAAAGTTAAACTCTTTTTTCTCACAACTTCATTTTGTGCTTTGTTTCGTAGTCAATAGCATTATTTATTTGACAGCTGTTGCATTTGTCTTCAAGTGATAATTAATGAATTTTATGTATATTAGAAAATTGTCGTCTTGAATTTAAAAATCTCTAACGATTGGGCATTCTACCCGTATTTGTGCATAGTTTCTTTTTTCATCGTGTAAATAAGTATCTGTGTGCGCCAATGCTTTTGAATGGTTCGTCTACATTATGATTCGTCTGTGTCGGCATTTTGTTCGTTTGCCATACCTCTAGTCTATTGTACGCAGAAAGTTTCTGAGTAAAAGGCTATTGATTGCTTTTGGCATTGGCTGTGCAGGCTAACTTACGTACATGGCACTCCATTAAATTTTTTTTTAGTATATTCTGAACTTTCACTACAAGCATAGCTAGAATTGTTTCAAAGAGGAATTAACGTCATAACACCAGAGCCTCAACTTGTCAAAGTTGAGGCCGTGGTCACGATATGATGCTGCTCGCCTGTTTGATTGAAGGATCGGTTCTCATAGCTGTTCATTTAAGAGAATTTGAAATAAACTTTAAAACTAGATGAATTAGCAGCACAAGGCTATTATCAACTTCAGCAAGGAGTCCCTGGCATCGCAGATCACCTGGATGTCCTTTGTGGAAAGTGCGATGAAGTTTGTCCCCCCACCATATTTCACATCCTGAAAAGGGATAACATCTATGCCAAATGGAAGCTATGCGGCCAGTCTTCGTGGATGCTTGTTGTCTGCAAAGAAACAAGAAAATTGCAGCGACATGCATGTCGTATGCTATGCTGTGTTGAACTGGCCGCCTGTTAACTTTTCGGTGAGGGTAGTAATCCAGGCTGTAGCAAAACTTTTGATACCAGTACTTAAAATACTATATTATATGACATATAATAAGTGTACATCGTAATCAAATGAAATAATACTGTTTGAAATCTACTTCACGAACTTCCAACGATATAAATTCGTCTGAAAACATGTAAATTAACTGGACTCCGTTATCCATTACTCCATCATGTATATTAACTATAATTCATTTAAAATTCTACCATGTATGTAAACGAAAATGCGATTAGCAATTGGTGAATTAAAGAATATTCTTATTTTATCTGATCTGAACTGTCATCATTTGATGCTGTTCTGTAGAGTTTCAATTAATCAAAAAGAAGCCCAGTATTTAACTTTTGCAAGCAGATCAAGTCAAGATAGTAATGCCAAAAATGGCAATTGTCCACCGTTCTATTTAAATGTGTAATTTTTCGTATAAAGTTGCTGTCCCGTTTTTCTAATAAGTGCCTCTCACAGCACACACCAATCAGAGCCGCTCCCAGTGTGAAAGACCCAGAGAATAGAAAGTAGTTTTGAAACAGCGAAAAGATGTGCTTGTGGTACCAGTTAATAATGAAGAATGCGGATTCCAAAGTGCAGGACCAATTAAGGCAAAAGCTCGCGTTTAGGCCAAAGCAGTCTGCTCACAGGACAAGATCACGTTAGTCACCGCATACATGTGCGTCAAACTTCTATAGCCATTGGTCATTTGAATATTATTTGCCATTTGTTGCAACTGAATCAACTGAATTTTGTGGCAAGTTAGTTGTAAAAGTTCTTTTCTAGTTTGATGCCCTTCTTGAGTTTTAACTATTCTGTTGAGTTTTTGTTTTTCTGGTTGTTAGAATTGGCTGTGTTATGTGTTTGCAGATTTTAGACGATGATTATGCTATTCTTGTTATGCATTGTTCCTTGCTTCATTTTTATTCAGTCGCAGTATATATAAATTCTTTTGGACATGGACAACTTCACTGGAATTTGAGTTCAGCTTTGGTATTCAAGAAACAAATGTGTAATCATTATAATAAATTCAAGATGTCTGCCTTTCACAGCTTGCATGGTTTTGGAATAGACACGCATGATCATGACTCTAACATGAATTGAGAGCAGTTTTATTTGTTTAGCTTATAGTACCATAAAAGATTGGACTCACCGTGATGTCCTTAGCTCTGCCAGTTTATAGGGAGACCCATATTTTTAAAACACCTTCATATTCGACTGCCGCATTTTATGATTTCCTGAGGAGAGAAATTTTTGTTCTTTTACTCATTGCGAACTTGACAATGCAATTTCATGCTTTTTTGGTAGTGGGGCATCTAACTGGAACAGACTCATTTGGATATGGGCAATGCATGCCTTAGACCAGCTGTCTGCTGGATTCCACAGATTCTCAGTTTCATCACCAACTGTTTTCTTCAAATTCCTTTTTCTTACTATCTGCTCTAGTCGTTTACTTGCACTCCCAATTCCCCTAGTATCACTTCCGTTTGTTGCACAGCTTTCATTTCAGCAATAATCTTGAGATGTAATGAAAATCTTTCTTTACCTTATACATGTATTTCTATGACCCTAGCACACATATCAATGCATTGTTTCCATGTCATTACTCACTGACAGAGTTAATACCTCAGTGAATTTTAAAAATGCTCTGCTTTTGTTAGATTAAAAAGCAAGCTATAAGCAGTACTATTGATCAAAGAGCTACAAGCATTTGAGATTTCAACAGGTGGACTTGTTAACCTGTACAGCAATGTGAGTTTTGTCAAAACAGCAGCAGTCTGAAACAATTCAGGATGAAGCAGCACTGGCAATGATATTGTTAATTAGCAATGTCTAAAGAAGCATTGTGCAATGCACAATTAAAGGCATCAACCAATGGCACCTCAAGGTCAAGCACCAATCACATCAACATTCACCAGTGTTTAATCTAGGGACATGGTAAATTGCTCCCCACTCAGGAGCGCTCCCAACCCAACCTCGGCTGAAAAGTACTGCTTTAAGGCCGCATCAGAGCTTGAGCAAATAAACAGACATTGGGAGGAAATTCAAAATCTAAGTTGAGCAACTGAAAAAGTCGATTCACCACTACGGTCACTTGTTCAAAGCATCATC
Source organism: Lumbricus terrestris (assembly GCA_949752735.1). Classification (NCBI taxonomy): domain Eukaryota; kingdom Metazoa; phylum Annelida; class Clitellata; order Crassiclitellata; family Lumbricidae; genus Lumbricus; species Lumbricus terrestris. The sequence continues at coordinate 47,962,362 of OX457038.1, read as the reverse complement.
TTCCTGAGGCCAACCCTACTTTCGAACAATTATATAGAACAATGGACTGGATGGGAGTCTGTGCACAAAGTGTGGTATAAGCAGTTGGTCATAATAACGAATAAACTTTCTTTCTTACTTATTTAATTAAAGTTGTGGCTGGGCCTATGACTTTAAAGCACACTTTCACAATACATGTAGGAATAGTTTAAAGGATAAAATTTCTATTCTCAGAAAGAAGGATTAGTATACAAACTCTTACAACTTTGGTTTAAAACAGAAAGTATACAATTACAGAAAGCAATTAATTTATCAGCTTCACAGGCATCAACAGGACCAAGTCATTCTGTATCAGAACGAGTTATTAATACATCAAGGCCTTTGTATGCATGGCAAAGGTATTGAGTTGTTTCGAATCAAACCCAACGTATCAAGAAGCCCGGAAGAACATTAATGGCTACATCACATGAACATTAAGATACTCGTAATAACAGTTTCAGAATCGCATGAAATCAAATATTGAACCCTGAAATGCACAGACTGAGTAAATTCAAGCACATCCCTGTCTCTAAACAAAAACCTACCTGAGTAATATTTCAATGGGGGGAGCATTTTAGGAAAACAGCTTCCGACCACGAAACTGATGAGCACACAGAGATGAACAAAGTAGGTCAGCCATGTTAGTTTTAACCTATACCAAACCAATTATAAAGCGGGCAATTGTTGCATGAAAGAAGGCCAATGGATTGGCAATACACAGCGGATGATAATACAGAATACGTTCCAACGCAGAATGGCATTCAAATTTACACAACAGCAACACAAACGATCAACAAAAAAACTTACCTTGCCAGATGGCTAAAAGCCGACCAGCCTAATAAAATTGAAATTGATAGTATAACAGTAAAAATACCAACCAATTCATATAAAAGCACAAAAACATGTTAAACAAAGTAATCTACTAGACTGCCTCCCTGAAATTCCCTCTGGGAGACGCATTAACAAATACTTCTCAAACATGTGGCTACTAACAGCTCCCAAAGCATCAAAGCAAACTCGGTGAAATACCGGTGTGTACATTTAAGCAACACAATATTAAATAAAACTTCACACTTTCAATTAGATTCACAAAATCAAACCAATTAGCAAGATGGATCGCTCGGCTTAACAGAACATTTTTAACTGATGAAGTACACGTATCAAACGATCAATGTTTTAATTGCTGCACAAACGACCTAGAATGCAAGCATGAAATCTAGTCTAAGGTGCACAGTGCAAATGCAGTTAATATCAGCAGCTATTAGTAAGACCGGAATTACAGTATGTACAGCTGATGGTCACAATTCATATACCTCACCTACTGCAAGAAAGAGACTTGGTAACTTTTCATTAGCCTACTTACAAGAAATTGGCACCCGTTTCTTTTTCCTCTGAGAAAATGGGAAGACAAACTCTTTTGGGATTGAACCTGCCACGCTGCATCTGCGGCAAAATGACCATATTGTACAAAGTCAAGAACAGTCGCATTTTCTCCATGGACTCAAATTCATTGTTTGCGCATTCCATTGATCGCTTAAATACTTATCAGAAATTAGAGATAAAAGAAAATTGATGCAAGAACTGTAGTTGATGCATGAATCAAGATTACTGTAATCCTGTGGTGTTCTTTTCTGAATAACAGAGGGGAAAGGGTGCAATGCAGAACAAAGCTATGATAAGTGCACATAACTGCTTGCTTGGCTCAACAGAGATATGATTTCACTGAAAAACACAACTCACATGCATCTCGTGCACTGAGATTCAAGCAAAAAGAGACTCGATGCATAATTCACGCATCAAACTCGAAAGGCTTCAACCCTGCCACTTGCTGTCGCACCAATGAATTGACATGCAATTATTTAGTCACTCAACCAAAATGAATATCAAGCAGCACTTCAAGCAACACATTTATAAGCAGTAAAATAACAACTTTATGAAACAGAATATGTGCATAAGTACAATTTTAATCACACATCAGTACCGGTACATGCTTTCTTGAGAAGAATCCTTGCACATGTCACCTACATTTCCTAGTAAATGTCTTGCAGCCTCAGCTTTAAAATTTGATTTTAGAACACCTCTTAAAATATACATGTTTTGATTTTCTTAGTAATCAGTTTTAGTATTTTTTAGTAAATAAAAATTCGCGCACAACAGATTCATAACTGCCTATTTAGTCAAATGGTTTCACATCTGAAACTAGTTTAATATTCAAGGAAATTATCATATATACAAATAAGTTACTCACAAATACTTGAATTTGTACAAACATATATATTCAATAAAAATTTATAAAACAGAGCATGTTTCATCAAAGAAAAATCTAAAAGGGCAGTGATAAGAGAAGCTGAATGGCACTATCTGCTTCAATTTCCAGTAATGCAATGGTAATCCCCTGAAATAGCAGTACTCTTACTATTGTAAAAAACTATTGGCACATTGTCACTTGATACAGTAGTGGTGTCTGCACACAAAATTATCATGATCATAGCTTGGGACTCTCAAATTAAATCAATATGCACGTATAAAGATACAACACAAAGCAAGAACTGCACCTACGTCTGAAACAGATGAAAACTGGCTTAAATTGCCTTCTTCAAACTGCAATCCATAATTTTAAAATGTGTTCAAATTACAAACAAGTTCTAAGAAACAAAAAAACAGACAAATATGATATCATCAAAATGAAAGTACAGCTGTAAGCATACTGATGTGAGCAAGATGTCTGCCATGAGAATTGAGATTTGCATTTAAAATAGCAAACCAGTTTTGATTGCATGAAAGCACATAAAAAGACAAATAATAGTTTCCCGTGCATCATCAGTTAACAGCAAACATTTATGGCACAATCTATGAATAAAATTGAAGCCCAAAAAGAACACCAGACAGAGTAGTAGCGCGAGTACGTTAACCTCATCTGATAATTCTGAGATATTGATTGACCTAAAAATGTAGAAAACGACTATTAGACTAGAAACATTTTTGTGATTCAACATTTCTAAACTATCTACATTGGAAGGCAAATGGAAATTTTAAACCGCTACAGAGAATAGTAAGGCACAACATGATAAAGGCCAGTGAATAAATACACCTGGAAGAAAGTTTAATAACTCTGGAAGAAAGTTTACTTACAGGATATGCATGTTGCAATGGGACATGATAAGTGGCCATGAAACGCATAGAAACACCTGATGCAACAATGGCTGATAAAACACTTTGCAGGAACTCACAACAGTGACATTTTGAACAAAGAATTTGCAAAATTGACAGGCAAGTTCTAAAAGACTTTCAAATACTGAAAATTTCAAGTGATTGCTAACCAAAGTGCATGAGAAATTAAAAAATTTTTAACCATACAAAATCCTAGTCAATATGAAATCAAGAACGGTAAAGTTGTCAAGATTTTAGAAAACTGGAACTTGGTTAGTGAACAACTGAGAATAACACAGCAAAAGGAAAAACCACATGGCATGAGGGAAACAAATCTGCACTTGAAAGCAATTCTATTCTATGACACCCTTCTAAATCGCTGGAAGAGGAGCCATGAGGCGAGAAGTGTTAACAAAGCAAGACCAACAAATGCACCGGACTGCGTAAGGACAACAGTGCGTCTTGCAGATTCTGTCTCATCCATGTACTGCTGGCTGTTTTGTCGCAGCAGAACAATGTTTCCTTCAATGCTTTGATCGGGAGGAGGCTGATCTGCGTCAGGGGGAGTTGATACAGTCATTCCCTGCAACAATGCGCTGTCTTGCAAACTGAGATCAGCAGAAGGTGAATAGACCTCCATGTTAGGCTCCACAGATGATAACTTGCTCACATCCTCATGGATGGAATCAACTTGCACCTGGTCATCTGGATAAAAGGTTTCTTGAAAACTCTCAGATGCAACTGAATTGCTGAATGGTGTTTCTTCCGATAGAGCAGTACTTACTCTTCCCAGGTATGACTCCATGCCATCACCTGAACTGCAGTTAAACTCTGGGATCAGCTTGTAGTCAATGTCCGATGAACTGAGTGACGCTTCAGTCTCTGTAACTCCCATATCACTAATGGAATTCTATTGGTCAAACAGAAATATCAATTTCAACTGTAAGTTAAACTATCATCCTGGGTAAAGCAACAAGCAGGCACAAGGACACTCTACAGGTAAACACTTTCAAAGTAGTTGAAGAGGTGCTATATAAATTCTTCAATGAATGAATCTAATATTATAAGTCCGAAAGGTTGTCCTTCTGTTTGTATTCCCTCTGTTTGTATGGATATATTTTGAATTTCTTCCCAGAGTCTGCTCGGAAATGACAGCGATTCGTTCTAACAAAATTTTTGCAATTGATTCTTACCCAAATTTGTAGTTCAACGTGACTATTTTCAGCTGTCAATTCACTTTATAAGTTACTAGCTGGGGTACCCGGCGTTGCCCGGGAAATTTAGGATTTGACCCGCTCCCAGCCTCAACCACACCATGCCCCACCCCTTCAACCCCCACCCCACAGCACTCCGACCTCCACCGGTACACCACCCGTGAAATTAGGGTTTTCGAGAAAAATTCCCCCTGACCCCACCCATCACACCCCCACCCAACCCTACCACACCAACCCACCCCTACCTTCGCCTCCCCACCCCACCATCATCCACCCCACAACGTCCCGTCTCACTCCAACCTCCACAGGTACGCCACCCATGAAATTTGGGTTTTGGGACAAATTCCACCCCACCTAACCCCTCCCCCTATCCCTCCCCACCACACTCCGACCTCGACCAGTACGCCACCCTTGAAATTAGGGTTTTCGGGAAAAATTCCCCCTCCCTCACCCCATCCCACCACACCGACCTGCACCAGTACGCCACCCGTGAAATTAGGATTTCGTGAAAAATACATCACTTGTGCTCGCCATTTATATAACTACCATGCAAGCGTTAAAAAGGTGTTTAAGAAACTGTCATCTCAGTGTTTTCGGCCCCCCCACCCTGGCCCTCTTGGTGGTAGAGATTCGCCAACCACTGATTCGGGTGGTTCTGATGGCCCTCTATCTAGGTAAAAAAAATCATATCAATGGCTGCGTTTTTTTTGAAAAAAATTTGGGGGTTTCGCCCCCACCCTGACCCACATGGTGGTAGAGAATTGCCAACCCCTCGACTTTGTGTCTCCTGCTGAGACCTACACAGTAGTGAAGGTTTGGAGTGAAAAGCTCAAAAACTGTGCATCCGAACAAACAGACAGACAGACACACAGAATCTTCTCTTTATTTATATAGATAACTCAAGATGTCAACATTTTAACTTCCACTGCTCAGTACCTCATTTAAAAGCAGCAATGAATAATTTAGCCTAGAAATTTTATTTGCAGAAATTGCTCTAGGTAAATTCTCATGAAACATTTGCCATTCACGTCAGGCATGGCAATATTTTACATATGCCTTTTAAAGCCAAGCGTTGAAAAGAAATGAATGACTCAAAACACTGAGGAGATGTGAGGCAGCACTTACCCATCCGCCATTATTGATGATAAAGTCAGCTGTATGGTCTTCTACCAGCTTTGCTGTAAATTCTGCCATACGACCGATTCCAGTATATCCTTGTCGCAGGAGCTCATAAACCAAATGTTGACCAAGAAGCATCACCAATGCTACCTAGGAAAGTATTTTATCCATACACTTGTAAGTAATACAAATATATTTGCATATTACCATAAAATAAGACATAGGATCAAAATAGATGCACATGAAGTATAAAGGCTGCCATGGACATTATTCCATCATGGATGGATAACTATGATTGCATCACTGTATGGCTTGGACACCATCCTATAGGCCAGCGGTTCTCAACCTATGGGTCGCGACCCCCACAGGGGTCACCTGACGTTTTACCAGGGATCGCTTGGACCATTCAGAAATTAACAAATTCAATTCTATTAACTACACTATAGCAACCTAAAGTAAATTGTACTTTTACTTTTGCTATGATTTAGTTGTTAGATTGCAGCAGCCTGGCTAATTTAATTTTTGACATTTCAGTTTTCAAGTGTAAATTCGACTTTTCTAAAAAATAAAACATTTTTCGGTTTGCTCAAAGTCTTTGGCTGTCAGGTAGTGAAACATATACATGGGTGGAGACCTTGAGTGACGTGGGGGACGGTCCCCAAATTGCAGTGGGAACCGGGCTGCTTAAATCCCCAATATTTCGTAAACATTAACAAATTTTTACAATGTTATCCGCTGTTTATCCACAATTAGCAATTCTGTTAAGATGCTAGTTGAAATTTGAAAATGCTATTACCGTGTGTCAATAAAAAATATTTTTCGAAGTCTTAAGCCAGCGTTTCCCAAACTTTTTGGGCCACGGAACCCTTCACGCCCTAATATTTTATGGGGGAACCCCAATCTCAACAAAACGCATCGAATCACGCGGGACGCACTGGAAGCAAAGGTTAGGCCTGCTAATAATTGTATGCGTACATGCCTATTAAAGATTTTAAATTACAGAAAGTCTATTTTTCTTACAATATCATGAAAGATTAAATTGCACTCTGAAAAATCACGATTTGTGGATCTTACTGAGAGTATGCCCTACATGAGGTTAGAATGTGAAGGTTCATTGAAATTCTGCTTCATTCGTGATAGGTCAATTTGGAAGTTCGTAGTTTCCGTTAGAAGAGTTGGCTGCTTTTCACCTTCATTGAGAGGTTTCGTATCCTATTATCGTAATTAATGGAAAGGAAGCATTTAACCAAGTTCGCTTTCAGGTCGTGAATATTATTCGCAATTTCTGAACTATGGTTTCCTCGAGAACCATTAAAATTTGTGTGAGTTTGGAAAACGTTCAACGTTTCTAAATGAAATAAAGAGGTTAGAACCCTAGCAAGCCTACGTAGAAGTCACTCAATTTTGGAACATTTTCACACAACCAAATTAAAATCACTATTTGCTGCTTTTGCTACAAGATCCGACTTGGCAATTCTTTCTAAACATGCGTTTTACGGTGCTCAGGCTAGTTTCGTCAAGATAACGATAACAAAGATGACTGCGTCTCTGTTCAGACTAAGGCCTAAATCTCTGACCTACGTTACGTTCAGCAGTGATGTCTAAGCTTATACAAAGTTTACAAACTACATACTAGGCCAATTATTGGATTGCTAACAATTACTAAAAAGTCGTGTGAGGACAAAACACAAAAGACGATTGACGCTAGTTTCAAACTTCCAGTGCATTTTCAAAAACTGCTTGAAATGTTTTATTGCAAAAAAATTTCTCACAAAAATTTATTTTTTCTCAACTTCTCGCGGAACCCTTGTGCTCGCCCCGCGGAACCCTTGGGTTCCGCGGAACCCACTTTGGGAAACGCTGTCTTAAGCAATGAGCAATTGATGGCACTGTTGCTCCAATGCACGTCAGTTAGACTGCTTTTCAACATAAACACCAAAACCTCCAAGAACTACACTTGAAACTGAACGCGATAAGCAACAAATGAACAAATACCAATATTATGTACTTAACCATAGAATACAAAATTATATTTATTCACTAAAAAGATCAAGTTTTATTCAATAGGTAATTAAACAGATTCTCCTGACAGCATGTTTCTTAATGATGACACCTTTAGACAACTGATTTTTTCGTAAAATATGACAACAGTTGGGAGAAGTGATGCACTTTTCCCCAAAAGCTGCACTAGGTAAACTTTTGGCCCGAGAAAGACCACCTCTGATGCTGGTTTCCTCTACAATTTCCACTCACCCGTGTCCATCCTTGCTGAGTCTGCTGCAGCAACTGTGATGTCAGATTCTGTACAGTGTTGTAATTTAGAGTTGGACTTGAATTCGCGCCCAGGATGTCTTGTACGATTGAATTCAGACGCGAACCGTACTCTTCCTGGATGCGATCACCGAGTGCACGCAGACTGTCTGCTACTTCACTTTCTGGAGTTTGTGCCAGGTCGCCCACGCTCGCATTCAGACCTGATCCAATGGAGTCATCACCTGCAGCATAATCCACTTTCTCAAACATAGCTTAGATGCATCAGCACAACACAATCAAAGCAACAAGGACATCTATATCTATAAGGAAGGATGTGACTATGTTTGTATGTATGTATGTATGTATGTATCTGACTTTGTCCAGAATGCACGCTCACAGTTTTTGAGCTTTTCACTCCAAACCTTCACTACTGTGTAGGTCTCGGCACGAGACGCAAAGGCGAGGGGATGGCGATTCTCTACCACCATGGGGGCCAGGGTGGGGGGCGAAACCCCCAATTTTTTTTCAAAAAAACGCAGCTATTTTTTTTATTTTTTTTTCCTAGATAGAGGTCCATCAGAACCCCCCGGATCAGTGGTTGGCAAATCTCCACCACCAGGGGGGGGCCAGGGTGCGGGGGGTCAAAAACACTGATTTTCGCTAAAAATTTTCATTCGCTTGCCACGTATAAATGCAGTAATTTTAACCATTTTAGAGGTGTCTAAAGTGGAGTGGAGGGGTGGGATGGAGGTGAGGGGTGGAGGTGGAGGTGGTGGGGTGGCGTAGGGGTCGAGGGGTGGGGATGGGGTGGGGATGGGGTGAGGGAGTGGGTTGATGTGGGGTGGAGGGGTGGGTTGGAGGGGATGGAGTGGGAGGTAGGGTGGGTGGAGTGGGGTGGTGGGGGTGGAAGGGGGTTGGGGGTGGAGGGGGTGGGGTGGGATGGGGTGGAAATTTTCATCAAACCCAAATTTCTCCGGTGGCGTACTGGTATAGAGGTCGCAGTTTGGTGGGGTGTTGTGTGGTGGGGTTGTGGCCGGAGCGGATCGAATCCTAAATTTCCCCCCCAATTTGTTTTCAAAAAAACCCAGCTATTTTTTTTATTTTTTTTTCCTAGATAGAGGTCCATCAGAACCCCCCGGATCAGTGGTTGGCAAATCTCCACCACCAGGGGGGCCAGGGTGCGGGGGTCAAAAACACTGATTTTCGCTAAAAATTTTCATTTGCTTGCCACGTATAAATGCAGTAATTTTAACCATTTTAGAGGTGTCTAAAGTGGAGTGGAGGGGTGGGATGGAGGTGAGGGGTGGAGGTGGAGGTGGTGGGGTGGCGTAGGGGTCGAGGGGTGGGGATGGGGTGGGGGTGGGGTGAGGGAGTGGGTTGAGGTGGGGTGGAGGGGTGGGTTGGAGGGGGATGGAGTGGGAGGTAGGGTGGGTGGAGTGGGGGTGGTGGGGGTGGAAGGGGGTTGGGGGTGGAGGGGGTGGGGTGGGATGGGGTGGAAATTTTCATCAAACCCAAATTTTGCCGGTGGCGTACTGGTATAGAGGTCGCAGTTTGGTGGGGTGTTGTGTGGTGGGGTTGTGGCCGGAGCGGATCGAATCCTAAATTTCCCTGGCAACGCCGGGTTCCCCAGCTAGTAGGCTATAAATGCTGCATGCTTATTATAGTCCAGTGCCGAAGCATTATTCCAGTTGTAGGCCTACAGAACACAATTCAATCTCGAGCAGAAGCGTTGAAACTTGCTATCCAAAGCTTTGACCATTTGAATGAGTTTACTTTGCCTGTTCTGCAGGGACCACCACCTAGTAATTATATAAGTAAAAGCAAGCAGCTTTAATTACGAATGTCCCAGTGCATGTTTTAACATTATAACCACCGGGAAAATGTCCCAGTAGTTTTAAGATTTGTCCCAGTAGTTTAGGCAATTTTTCCCAGGTATCATTCAACTTCTAATGCAAGTTAGCCTATACCTGAAAATCGAATCGATGTACACTATTATTACAGAAATAATTTATAGTAAACACATTACACACAAGTTAACCAATGTCTCTGGGACAGGTGCTCACTAGGTTTTATGCAACTCTATCTGTAGACTAGCTGACAAAAGATTACAATGACGTGAAAAATAGCGCAGTACACGAAGAATCGCTGTGTTTTCAATTCTGGTTTTACCATTTGAGAAACAATTTTAACTAAATATATAGTCATTGCACAATTTGCATGTGTTTCTTCCATTATCTAACTACATTGAAAACTGATATTGGTCATGCCTGCAGAAGATAAAGGAATTATTGTTTGCTGTACAACTCTAAATGGATTCTCAACCCAAATACCCAAACAACACCAACCCTAACAGCAGCTCTGCATCCTCTACCACATCACAGGCAATAAGCCTATCAAAGACTCATACATATAATAATTTTAATCACATAACTGATCTAATTTTACCATATTTTAAAACTTCTGTGCATGGATCAAAGCCATGCGTAATAATAAAAAGAATTCTGACATGAAAAACTGAAATGGATATTTAACAAGCTGCATTTGCCAGCAAAAAGTGTTGTCTGCTGGGTGAAAAATAAGGAGCTTAGGACAGGCTGCACTTGGCAGAAAATGTTCTAAAATGCGTTGCTAGCTGGGGCTCTGCTCCAGACCCTGCTGGAGAAGTCCATGACGCTTCCCAGAACCCCTAGTCACGGCAGACTTTGTTCCAGTGGCTCAAATTCATGACACATGTAGTGAATCATTCCCTCAAATATGTTGTTCATTAACAAATCTTGTCTGTTGATACAAATGCATAAATATCTTTCATTCCAAGGATCATCTTCATAACTTATAAGTTGTCTACCAGATAAATTCAATTAGAACATAATAAATTAGCGATCTCCTTACACCATACAGCCATCACAGAGCATCTTTGCTTAGCCTACTATAAAAGCATTAATGAATAACCTGGTGCCCTAACGTTAGCTTTTAAGTAGGCAATTATGCCAAAGGTTGCAATTCCAATCAGCCTAAGAAAACTATAACCATAAAACCAATAGTATTTATAGTGTCAAAATTAGCAGTAAACTTAGTTAGTGACCTGCATCCAAAAATACTGCTAATAATAAAGATAATAAATCAGTTTAATGCACAGCATAACAATACTGACTTTGCACAAAGAAGTAAAGCAAAGTTAACAAAGAGTAACAAAGGGTCAAGTACAAACCTGTCTGGTAGCTTTTTTCAAGTTCTTCAAAGGCAATTGACAATTCTCTTTTGAGTGGCACAGTAACAGATGGCAGAGTTCTGGACTTGACAAGGCTCTCGACATCGACCTCAGTGATGTCAATGTAGGTGCTGCATCTTCTGCTGGACCCCGACCCCCTGCTGCTCTGCCGTTCAATAGAAATTGGTGTAAGAACAGCTGACGGCCTGGGAGTGAAGTGCATCGGCACTGAGGAAGCGGATGCAGACATAGGTGCATCCATGTCTGAAACACCATCTTCCTCTAAGTCATGGCCGTTGGTTTCATCCGACTCATGCTCTTCATCAATCTGTGAAAGCATCTCCCTTGAAGGCCCTAACGCCATTTCTGCCGATGGAGTTGAACTGGAAAGAAGAGTTGTTGGTCTTCTAGCAGTGGACGTCGTCCTTCCACCAAATGGAAACCCTACACCAGCCTGCGCCGAATGGAGTTGAACGGAAGACCGGCCAAACGGCATCTCAGATGATCTTGTGGTTGCAGCGATTGGAAGCGACAGACGACGTCGAATGTCTGCCTCCTCAACAGATGTAATCGATTCTCCAAGAATCTTGAGTTTGTTCCTCTTCTGAATGATGGTGATTGTTCCAGCCGCCATCTCTTCACTGCTCCAATCATTGGGGCTTCGACTGCGATCAGGAACCTTCTGCCTCAACTCGTTCAGCACAGCCTCATGCACCTTCTCAAAATCCAGCTTCTCATGATGTTTGTTTTTACGTCTCGCATCCTTTGATGGCTCTTCACTCGTTCTCTTTGACGGCTGCTGCTCAGAGGAAACAGGCTCAACACGCTTCACTCTGTCTGCAACCTCATCACATACCATCCTCATTCTCATCTGCTGGTCTTCTGATTCACTCAGTCGATCAATCAGTGATACTCTTGGCAGTGTTCCAAGGGCATTGTTCCATGGAGATGGAGGTCTGCCATCCTGAAGCTGCTGCTGCTGCTGCTGTTCTGCCTGTGAACCTTCAGCATCATCGTCAGACTGAGACGGTGCAGCAGGTACAAGGCCAAGAAAATTGTACACCACTAAGCGAGTCCGATATGCAAACTCGTCTGAGCTACCCGAAATGGACATTATCACTGTTCACGTAAGACACAAAAAGCTAAAAGAAACACAAATAAAACACAATGTCATCAGTCTATCACCATTTGCTGTGGTTTCAAGACAGTCAAAAGTCCACTTACATCGCCTAATATGGTAGGCTGAGAGTGAAACACACCTCAAAATTTTCTTTTCACCTTGTCTCCAAAACCTCTGTCTGCACACCCTCATCGTTCAATAAGGAGTTTACAATTGACGTTATAGAGTAAGCGACTGACTTTATGGCTTGGTCGACTACCGGCAAGTCACTCACATGCTTATCGACTAAGTCACTTAGAGACTCATTCACTGATTTGGCATTGATTTCTTGCATCATCAGGTATGTTTATTAGTTACACAACAATACAATGCGTGTTACCACACACTCTACTGATTGTGCTATCATTTCTACAAACCCGTATTGGTTCCATAAGAGTTCAATATGGGAATAGAAAGTCCTGCATGGGCTCCACTTCATGTGGACATGCTGACATTGTACAGACCATTGTAGTCCTGCAAAATGTCTCACTCTGGAGCAAACAAGGCCACCCATTTTCTCAAAATTCACAAACATAATAAATTATCAATTTTCCCCGCTTTATCTGCAGTCATATTGTTGTTTAAAGACATTGAAGCAGCCTTTCTCAACAATATGCTTGCAACAAAAGACACCATTTCTCTATAAAAGTGCAGGACGTCAGGTAAAGTGACAGAATCTGAGTGCTCATAGTAGGAGTGCACAATGATCCATCGATGGTTCATGTTCATGCAGAGCAGTGCTGTCCCATCTGTAGCCTGCAGGTCGCATGTGGCCACAGACTGATTTTAAGTGGTCACCTAAAGAAGTGAAATTTTTTAAATTTTGAAGAACAAAAGTTCTGAGATTGTGCCTATTCGATGTTCCCGCAGTGAGTTTGCAGTTGGTTCAATAAAGAACATGCTTACTTACTTACTTATGTCATTTGATAAATGGGTGAATTATGGTGCATATGGCACAGTGGCTAGGACTCCAGCCTTTTACTTCAATGGCCCTGTTTCAATTTACAGTAGTTCCAACACAAATTATACGTGGTTCTGAACCACTTAAAAATTTTCTCATGCTATTTAATTTGTAGTTGAGGATAGGGGCAACTTGAATCCCTGAAACCCGACAAAACCGAAAACACACAAAAGTCCAATTTCGCGAAAACAGTTATAGGCTATAGAATGCGGGGTAGAGTTCTATAATCACTCGGTAGACGTTCTAGAATGACTCGGTAGACACCAAGAACTAACGTTGCAGCGTTGTTGTCTTTAATAAATCCAACTTCTAGTTTGCCGAGAATCCTTTTAATCGATCCAGCTTCTCTTTAGGCAAGAATTTGTTCGATAAATCCCGCTTCTATTTCGTCAGCAAATATTTTTCAGCCATTTTTCATTGAAAATTATTGTTCATCAATCCAGCTTCAGAATGACTGCACTAACCCTAAAACTAACCCTAACCGACCCTCACGACGCCTAACCTGAGCCCTAACCGACCCTCACACGATAAATCCCGCTTCAATTTCGTCAGGAAATATTTTTCATCAAATTTATAAAAAAAGTTACTTGCTACCGAGTCATTATAGAATATAACCGAATGCGGTTTAAAAATATTCAGATTTAAATTAAATACATGACGGTGGTCATGTATTGGTACTATAATTTTAATTCACCTTTTTTTTCGATTTAATTTCGCCAACTTCTAGTTTGTCCAGAACCATTTTAATCGATCCAGCTTCTGCTTAGACAAGAATTTGTTCGATAAATCCCGTTTCTATTTTGTCAGTATATCTTTTTCATCAATTTTACATTGAAAATTATTCTTCATCAATCCAGCAGAATGACTGCACTAACCCTAAAACTAACCCTAACCGACCCTCACGACGCCTAACCTGAGCCCTAACCGACCCTCACGCGCTAAATCCCGCTTCTACTTCGTGAGGAAATATTTTTCATCGAATTTCTATTTCTGTGGGTCGTAGGCCTACACGAAACCTACATCGACACGCGGAAAATAAAAAAAAGGTGAATTAAAATTATAGTACCCATGTATTTAGTGGTCTTGTTTCATTAACTCAGATTTTACTGCTGCTTGGGTTTCTTAAGTGTCAAGCCTATGGGACATCAAATTTAAGAGATTAACATCAAATTTATCATTTATCTGCTCATGCACGCATTTTACCCATACCTTCTGCATCACCTTGAGTCTGTTAAAAACTTTTAAAAGTAACAGAGTGCTCTCATCACTCAACTTAATATACCCAGTTCTCCAAAGTTAGAAACGCTCCGTTCTAGATTTATCGAAATGCAGCACCGGCCAAATAATGTTGTACTTGTTTAGCTCACTAAATCGATGCTACTAGAAGTTGGCTCAGCATTTCTTTCGGGTAATATAACTGTACCAACTACACAATCTTAGAAAACTAAATTCCCAGTCGTTCAGTACTTTGGCAACTCCAAGCGCCAAAGAAGTTGTTGCTTATTATATTCGAGTTTGCGGGAAGCACCTAATTGCCTAATTACAGTATATCAGTTCTAATTAAAAACAAAGTTCAGGGTAATCCTCCAGTTTAGGTACTTTTATTATTTTGCATTGCTTTCTTCAACACTTAGTCTTTGGTCGCTGTTTTGGGGCGAGAATGTTTTTCGTTTATCCAGCCTCTATTTCTCCCGCGTTATTTTCGTCAATCCAGGTTCTATTTAAGCAATAACACACCTTCATCATGCTTCCAGTGTTAATGTGTTATTTTCGTCAATCCAGCTTCTGTGTCAGGTATAAAAACACCTCTATTCTGCTTATATTTTTTAAGCGTCTTCTTCGTTCATCCAGCTTTGATTTCACCTAATATCTCCATCATAAAATATAGAAAACCTTCATCCAGCTTCCATTTTTAAAGCTTTTTATCATTCATCCAGCTTCTATTTAAAATATAGAAAACTTTCATCCAGCTTCCATGTCTTAAGCTTTTTATCATTCATCCAGCTTCTATTTCATATATATAAAAACCTTCATCCAGCTTCCATTTCTTAAGAGTTTTATCATTCATCCAGCTTCTGTTTCAGATCAGTTAAAACATTAATCCAGCTTCTCATGCGTTTTTCATTAATCCAGCTTTTATTTCAGCTTTCTTTTATAGTTCAAAGGGGAAAACATTTTCAATGTCTTCCTTCAAACTATTGCCCGTATAACAGTGCAAAATAATAAAAGTACCTAAACTGGAGGATTACCAAGTTCAGGTCTACTAAATGGCTTAAATTTGATTAAGTGTGTTAAACCTGCGATACGGCGATGAATACTTTCATTAATATAAAACAAAACATTTCTTCTTAAAACCATATGCAACAACGCCTAACAAACTTAACGCAACCTATCGCTAATAAAGCACTTCGCACCTCGTGAGGTAAGACGGAAAGACGATAGTACAAAAATAACGTCTGACGTACGTTTCATCGTACTCAGAGTGGCATAGGCCTAGATCATTACAGGCCTATTCTATGAGTGTAGGCTAATAATTGTACTCTTGAAGTCCGTAGCGGAGGAACAATAATTATTAAGCACAGGAATGAGTGCAGAGGTTGTACCAAATAATTATGTACGGATAATGCCCGTGATTATAATTATGCCGTCGGTGGTGTACGTGGGTTGAACTTCCGTTGTAGTCTGCTATCTGAAGTTCTGAACACATAGGCTATGCGTATATATATATATGGAGCAATGCGATTTGAACCGGCTCTGCGCAGGAATTCCAAGAAGTAAACGGCGTGCCAACGTGTACGAGACAGTCTCTGTCTGGAAATCAGAGCGGGATTAATAAACTTTGTGGTCATTGATCTGCAGCGGAGTGTATACATGGGTGCGGACGTTGCGCTCTGTGGATTCGGCCATTCATATCGTATTACTCAACTAATTAATTCATTCATTTCATTCATTCATTCATTTCAAGAACATATATATATATATGAATATATATATAATATATATATATATATATATATATATATATATATATATATATATATATATAATACTTGCACTCGTAACCTGCCAATTCTTTCGATACCAAAATAGGCTACTCAATTGCACCCACACCCCATACACACAAAGGCGGACACAAAACTTTTCGAGGGGGGGGCAAAGTTTTCGGTCTTGGGACATGGGACAAGGAAAAATTTTCGCCCTGGTCACCGAAAAGATCTGCATGATGACCTTTTTAGCCATTTGTCTCGAATTTCCAAGGAAAAGATATAATTTTATCCGCCAAAAATAATTGATGACCTTTTTTGTCGTGCGGATCGACCTCGTATGCGGGCTCGTTCGAATCTTAGGCGTGGGAGGGGCCTGCGGAACTACTCAACGCAGCGCTCGTGAATAGGCTGGTGCCCCGCGCTTATTGGCTTTCGAGTGGCGCTTTAGAAATTTCGAGTTTACGATTACGATTACTCATGGGGGAATGATCTGCCTCCTGAATTTCGATCCTTTTCAGTCCCTCAATCGATCCACCACCATTACTAATCACACACCACAACCTTCCTCGATCAGGCTCATCGAGATCTATCCATCACACCTCGGGCTTTCCATTCGAAACTTAAGACACTCCTTTTCACGAATTCTTACCATGTCTCATCTGATCCTCCACCCTCCAATTCCTGGCCCAGACTACATGCATCCGCCTTAATAGCTGTCCCGCCCCTCTGATCTTATGGTAACTCGACCCCGACCACCACGGACTACTCTCACGGACAACCCTTCTAACTCAACGCAGCGCTCGTGAATAAGCTGGTGCCCCGCGCTTGGCTTTCGAGTGGCGCTTTAGAAATCTCGAGTTTACGATTACGATGGGGGAGGGGGCACGTACGTCAACTTTCCGAGTCAAAATATAGCTGGTCAATAATAAAGAAATTTCTAAATGGCCGGATTGGCCGTGCACCCTGAACCAGCCCCTGCATACACGTACCTTGACCTTGACCGATTCAGACATCTGTGCATGTGTATGCATATATGTGTACCAACGATGTAGGCTAATAGAAGAACGGTATGTGCGTGGTCCGTTTAGAGGCCGGTGGCCTACCTATATTAGTTCCTGGAGTGCGTAGACCCTATAATCAGTTGATGCTATTGGAGCAGCGCAGCTGTGCAACATTTTTGTTTTTATACTCCCGACCAGTGATTCCGTTAACGTGCGTCCGTGCGTCCCGGACGCACAAATTTTGACGCCGGACGCACAAAAATAAAGGCGGTGCGTCCATGGACGCACTGAAGTTGTGGATGGACGCACAAATATATTAACGATGCGTCCATGTGACACCAATAAGAAATACCGCGGGTCTCAGTTTATGCATTGCGTATTAACTGACTGGTTAGTTGTGAATAATTTATGCAATGACCTATATATGAATATTTCATTTCTTTGTAAGTGAGTGACAATTATAGCCTACATGCAGGTCTAGGCCTAAACCACCTGCATGGGACTAATAGGTTCAACCGTTCCCATGAGCTGGCTTAAAAAGTAATGATCGTCGTCGGATAGCTCCTGAAATCAAGAAAATTAAAAGAAGCACAACAATGCTAAAATATTTTTTCTTGGAAAGTATAAAATTTATTATCGTCCGGAAGATTGCATATGGTACTATAGTTATAGGTTACAAGCCTATATAGTGTCCTAAAATTTTCCTGTTTATTTTTAAAATGATGTAATTGTTAACGACAATCGCATTTTAGCTCTCTCAGGCTCTGCCTTCATTAATTAATTTCAATCAGTTACATATAACACCTCTACAAGAAGCCCTCTCAGAGGCGCTCTCCAGCCAATATTAGTTCAATGTAGGCCTAAGATGCAATCTGATATGCTCTAACACCAGCTTTTGCTTCTAAATGGCTGTTAATTTGTTCTCAAATCTTAAAAACTAAAAACTTCTACTTATCGTTGGCTTAGGCTATATCCTATAGGCCCTATAGGGCCTACTTGACCTTTCACGATTCCACGATACATGCCTATATTTCATTCCAATTCTGCCTACCTCTGGAGAAGCTGGCTGTAATTTATGGGTTTAAGACGGTTATTTCTGTATTGGTATCGACAGCTTCAGATTTTAACACACAAAAAATAGCCAACGGTAGGCCTAAAATGAATTTTATAGCTGACTTTAGCTATATAGCCTAAATGAACTTTTGTAAACGGAGGAGGGCTAAAGCTAATTTTTGCGTAAGCATGTGGCTGTTCACAAAATGTACCGTACGAGCTGCAACAGAATGAGAGGGTAAAAAATACGAATTTTTGCATAGGTTACGTAATAGTAGGCCTAATGTTTGGGCCCTTTGTCGCCTATAATATAAGAATTGAGTTCGGAATTTTTTACATTTGGCCTACTATAACCCGATGGGACTCCAAAAATGGATGGGTGTGGAGTCCATGACTCTTATCCATTTGGCGTGGACTCCAATTCTTTTTGTGTGGTGCGCGTCCATGACTCCAGGAATTCAGACCTTAACGGAATCACTGCTCCCGACCAATATGAGGCCAAACACCTAAAGTCGTAAAACCACTGATGTTTGTCATTTTCGCTCAACTGTTGAAAATAAACTATAGGATATATGCTATATTTATCCTGTGATCAGATGTAGACTATGTAGTTAATATATTTATATATTATGTATATTCGTTTAATTCAATAAACAACAGACAGAACGCTGTAGGTTTACATTAACAGTAGGCCTATGGCTGCTTAAAGCTTATGGTAAAAATAGTTAGTATACATGTTTTTCAAGTTTTTTAATAACATATTCTTGGGATAAAGTTTAACGAGTCTTTATATTGGGGAGGATTGTAACGCCCGCCCCTATCGGCCTCCCCGGAGTCGCCACTTCCGGATCCTCGCTCGATGGGACCGCGTGCTGCTGTGGACGAGCTCTAGAGATAGAGGGAGGACAGGATGAGGTGACCTCCGGGTTCGAATCCCAACGATGGAAAGGCGGCCAGTTATTTCGACTGCCGGACTCCCTATATGAAATTGGCGGCCTACTAGCCAATCTATCACTTCTTCGCAATATACCAGGGTGTGCGAAATCTTTAGGCCTAGCACCCAAAGTTTCTTCCAGGCCGATGGTCGAGTGGTATGGCGCGTCCGCAGTGGTAATAGCGGTGGGGTAACCAGGGTTCAAATCCACAGCAGGCTTGGGTACCGGCGATGCCTCTAGCCTCTCCAATCGTGATACAACTTCCGTCAGCGCTTCCCTGACATTATCTCTTACAGCCGAGATCTCTTCTCTGATCTCCTCTCTTACATTTGATTGCACCGCCAAGACATTGAATTCTACCGTGGAAATCGCCTCCTGTGTGTCCCTGGCATGCATCTGCATAGCTTCTTGTGAAGACCTAGCATGTGACTGGATTGCTTCATGAGTTGACTTAGCATTAGTCTGAATGGCTTCATGAGTAGACCTAGCATTAGTTTGTATTGCCTCGAGCAATATCTCCATAGAAGAAGGGGGCCTAGAAGGCTGAGCAGGAGTGACTGGCCTAGACTCCTCCATAGCGCTATAGAAATGACTTCTATCTTTATAGCTCACAATCAATCAAGTATTCATTCAACGTCAGTTGCATTCAATGCCATCAATGATCAAAGTCAGAAGTTTAATTAATATTTCTTATTATTCACAATCAATTGAATCTTCAATTGACATCAATTATGTTCAAAGCAATCAACATAAAAGTCAGTAAGTTTAATTATCAGTTCCTATCCTTTGTAAAGACATTCAATGAAAATCAAATGCAACAATTCAATGCAAACACCTATCAACCGGAGTATGCCTAAATTAAATCCCGATTGACTCTCAAGTCCCACAGCCAATTTCAGTTCAGCCCAAAATATCTTAATAACCGATCGTATTAATTCCCCAATAAAGCGTACCTTATGTCCGAAGACAAGGGACAAAGCCGATCGTGTGCGAAGAACAGCGACGAAGACGATATCCAAGAGATGCGACGAAACACACAGAAAGGCGTCGAGTTTGAAACGCCCGAAAAGATCAGCTAAATCCGTCGCTGATTTCACGCAATGAACAACAATTTCGGCTATGTATCCAAGCCGTTTGAGAAAGACGCCCTTAGGCAAACATACGAACAACCGCTTCGCAACACAATTCCGAAGCACGAGAACAGAGCGCTGACGATTCGAAGCCCACGATAAATCACTCCGTGTGACAGGGCGAAGAGAGGCCTTGACCGATTAATCCAGGAGTAGATCCAATGCGAAAGCGAAGGCAAAACTCGCAACAACGCTGATATATTTCTCGCAACAAACTAACTCTTTTATTAAATCGACTCCATGTCGAGAGAGAATGAATCGACAACAACGACGCAGAAGACTAGTGTAAGCGGCGCTTTATCCTGGCCACGCTTCACCAACTCGATCGAGCCTAAGACTACCAAAAGCCGCAATACATCCAATTGCCTTGAAATCCTGTGCGCAACTGTCGATATATCCGCTGTCCTTGAAATCCTGTGCGCAACTCTCGATACATCCGCTGTCCTTGCAATCCTGAGCGCAACTGTCGATATATCCGATCACCCTGGGATTCGGTCAGCAACTCTCCCTCTCAACGTTGCGCTGCTCTTTTATAACTGCCTGACAAGGAGAGCGTCCCCCTTTCTGCGCATGACCAGCAAGCGAGCCGCGCGCGCAAACCCAGCAGCAACGCAGCTGTTTCAAGGCGGCAAGAATTAGCTGCCAGCTGCGGCCTTCCGTGTATGTCTGTCGTCGGTCTGTAGCTCACTGTCTTTTCCCTTCTATCTCTCTTTCTGAAAAGCGCCCTCTGACGTGAGATCACGTAACCTCAAATGCACTAATTCAACCTGAGGAAGCAGAGAGCTATTAACACATACACAGGCCAGCACGTCCTCTTCAGGGCGTCTCTTTGTCTGTCTGTCTGACTGTATTGCTCGCTCCCTCCATCCGTCGGACCACCGCAGAGAAGCGTGCGAAAGATTGCCAGTCCGTCGACAGCAGAGCGGCACGCTCTTTGAAGACGGCCGAGGCGTCGATTGCCTTATCGTGGGAAAATATACCAATTAATGACGCAGCAGCGACTACACAGGCGGTCGCGGTGACCCGTGTCAAACACGCATCAACATTAAAATCTAGGTCACACGAAGCACCGAAATAAAACCATATATATATATCAGATCTCTGAAACCCCATTATAATCGATCAAAAATTAAATAAAATAATAATAGAATATTATTATCGACCAGAAACCTGTAGCGTAGTCATACGTCGCTACACTGTCTGCGGCCACCCCCAAATTTTAAGATTTCTTTAAATGGGAAAAGACATCTTAAAATTTCTAGTAAGGCCATACTCCAGTTTTTACATCAAGGATTCAAATGCAAGAATAAAAAAATATATGCAATGAACAGTCCTCAACGTAAGCATCACAAAGTTCACATTTTAGCGTTAAATGTCAGTTCCAGCGAAAGAAATAAACATTATTATAATTATAATTTTATCATTACATTTATATAGCTCCATCGCTAAGAGTTCCGTGAAGCTCAAGAGCATTCATGTATATAGTATATATAAGCTTCCTTCAGTTCAGCCATACACAGAGTATTTTACGGCGAAGCATGACATAAGCCTACAGACAGGAATATAGACCCGACCACACAGGTCATCAAGATTACCAATAGGCTACCACCTATTTACAAGACCCCGTAGGTTTATCCTGTGGTATCACTTCTGCATTTACAGATCTACCGAACAGTTCACCTAGGCCTGTGATTCTTTTAACATCACCAACTAGTAGAGAACACCGCCATTAATCGAGCGCGTCCCAGTCTAGTTTGATACTTTCCATGCGAGACTAAATAAGCACACAGCTAAACTCTCTACGAAACCATATTATTATTATTAGGCCCATTATAACTGTTGTAGCGTATATCAAGATTCACCATAAAATAAACACAGTGCAACTTCAACCTAATAGGCCTAGGCCTGCTCTTACCACATAACATCTATATATTCCAGAAGGCCTACCATCATAACTAAGCAATTCTATTTATTATTATGCAACCTACTAGGCGTAGAAACCAGCTTAAATAGGCCAGCGTAACATTAGGCCTATTAGCCTGTCTCGGTTCCAGCAAACCAAATTAAAATGCACAGAATAATTACAATACAAAAGCTTAACTAGGTCAACTTAATATACTGTAATTAACGCTACAATAAGCTTACAGGCTACACTTCTTGTAAGCATCTTTCACGATATAGTGTAACCATAAAATCATAGGCCTATTGAAAAGACCATCATGATTTCAAAACTAAGATAGTCTACGCATGAATCTATATATAGTTAGGCCATTTTAGTCTGTTTTAGTCCACTATTAATCCTATGCATCACTGCATGGCATCTCTTAGCATAAATCAACAGGCCTTGTCACTGCGCAATTATGTCGTCTTATTTTCAATCCATCATTGATGCGACGTAGACTACGGGACCACCCAAGCGCCTGGGAAACGACGATCGCTAATTAATCGCCGCTCACTATTCTCCCACGCCATGCATCTACAGCGTGCTTTTAACCGTGGAAGTTAGGCAACTACCGACCATTATGTAGGCCCAAGTGCATCATACGACTAAGGTCGCGCTGACCTGCACAAAATTAGGCCTAATTAGCGCTCATAAAATTATGATATGCATTAATCGGTATCCCAAGCATGCATTAAAAACTTACATTACCCTCCTAGGTAACAATACAAAATTATATTTCCGCTGACTTCTTTACGTTGAATCAACCAATAACCTGGCCATTCAAAGTGACCTTATATACACTGATAAATCAAGGCCAAAGACGATCGCGGGCGCCTTTAATGTGTCGCCTCGTTCTTCCCCTCTCTCTACAATTGCAGCTGTAGGAGTCGTGGGAACTGAACCAGCAAAAACTCGCATCAGTGACATTGCAAAATTAGGCCTCAGAACTAGGTCAATCAACAAAACTTAGCAAAACCTTTTTAAGCTAGAATTATCGATAAACCTTACATGGCACGTTTTGCCTATAGCTCAAATAGGAAATTGAACGGCCAGCCTTTTTCATTATACACAAAAAGGATCCTAATTATTATTATTATTTCTAGCCCTAATTAATATTATTAGGCCTCGCAGTTTAACCATATAATTCCAATGCAGGCGGAATCAGGCAAAACCGCAAAACTAGGCCTAATGCAAAAATTACA
This sequence comes from Lumbricus terrestris, assembly GCA_949752735.1. Taxonomy (NCBI): domain Eukaryota; kingdom Metazoa; phylum Annelida; class Clitellata; order Crassiclitellata; family Lumbricidae; genus Lumbricus; species Lumbricus terrestris. The sequence goes on along the minus strand of OX457038.1, from coordinate 47,939,030 downwards.
CAGCATAACTAAATTATCGCCTATTCCTCCGCGCTAGGCTATTAAAACAAGTAGGCCTACATTTTAATCGATGCAAAATATATAAACTGCCGATATTTTCTTCAAATCCTCAGAATTATAAGGGCAAACTATATATATGTAATCCCGACAGATAGGCAGAACCTCAAAGATGCAGCGAAGCGCTATATGGGCCTCAAAGCATTCATTCAGCGCCTCTTTAAATCATCAATTATGCGTCTACATACTTAATATATACATAAACGCTATATTGGCCTACCAAATCTTTTATGTAGCGCCTCAATAAAATTAATATGCATCTATACAATTATATATATACGATGACACTATTTACGCATATATAAAAACTCTACACACGGAAATAAGGAGCGTTTAAATTATTTGTGAATAATCATATTGTAGATAAAGCGGAACATAGCCTAATGCAAATTTCGACTTTGAGCGTTATCTCACAATTACTTCTTAGAGACATAGGCCTACTATTTTAACGCAGGTCATAATATCACATAATCACATCATCATGGCTAATTCCACTACAAGTCTAAGTTCAAGGTCACATAATCGTGATCAATAGCCTTAACTAAAATAGGCAACCTTATATATATCTACAGGTCAAATCAATATTTATGTAGCGCAATGCAAGGCACTGACAGTCCAGTTTTCTGTCTACAGCAGAGGCAATACTGAAATTGTCCAACGCTGGCATACAATGCAAGGCAATACAAATATTAATGCACAACATACAATGCAAAAATACAGTTATTTACACAGTAATACACACATGTAAAGCCTTCCACATGTAAATCAAAAATGTATTCATCAAAATCAAAATAAAACAGTGTTACAGGTGCTTCCTGCATTCAAAATGGCCGCAAATTAAGCGGTCATTCAACAGAGTTACCCAGCTGACGTGAAGTTCTCAGGCGGACGAAGTCCGGTCGGTTCTCCCAGCATCCTCCAGATCCGGTCCTCAGGGGGTCCATTGCGAAGCGGACAGCTCCTCAAAAGGTGCGAACTGTCGTCACAGTAGAAACAGCGTCGCTCCTCTCTTGGTGAGTTCCGACCACTGTCTCGCCTCCTCGACGATGATGGCGACCTCCGCGACCGACGCTCCTGGTTCTGCCCGTTCCGCTGGTCCCTGCTCGGCGCTGGAGCGGACCGAACAGCGAACACACGGCCAACGCTGGGGTTGTCGTGGTCATCGCCCACAGGTTGTCCAAGGTTGTCGCTAGGCGAAGCCTGCTGCTGTTGTCGAAGAGGACAGAAGCGTGCTATGTGGTCCGTTGCTGAACACTCGAAGCATCTCCGCGCCGATCGTCCAGCTTCCGGTTCCGCCGCCTGTCGGTATCTGCAGGTATAGCTCCAGTGACCTGTTCTATTACAAATCGAACAGCGTTGATTGTTCCGCCAGCTATTTCCGTTGGCGTTGTACCGACCATTTCCGGTTGACCCGTTCTGACTTGTCCACGACCCGCGATTATTATCTCTGTACACGGGCCCGACTTGTCGTTCTAGTTGTCTCTTTATCTGCTCCACCTGCCGTTCCAGTTCTTTCACTTTCGAATCCTCCTCTTCCTTAATCACGTTGATACGGCCATGTCGTCGGTCGTGCTGTTCATGGCCGCCGGCTTCTGCTTTCTGATAGCCATCCAATCGCATCGCCACCTTGTAAGCTTCATCCAATGATTTTGGCTCTCGCTCTCGAATTTTCAGAGCAAGAGTTCTATCTCTCAGGGCATCCAAGAATGCACGAACAGCAATTGCCTCGCTGTGGACCGTTGAAGAGCCAGGATACGCCCGCGTGGTCAGACGGCGCACATCATCGACCAGCACTCCCATGTCCTCATCGGCTTTCTGCTTTCGAGTGCTCAGTTGTGTTTGGTACAGGGCTTGTTGCTCAGCATTTCCATAACGTTCTCGCAGTCGCTGAACCAAAGCCGTCCAAGTGTCCAAGTTATCCGCATTCGACTCGCTCAGCAAATGAGTCGCCGGTTCAACCAATGAGACTACTAATTGGTCCAATCTCTCCTCGTCCGTCCAGTTGTTATTCCTGGCGCACACGGAGAACCTGCGTAAAAATGTCTCAACGTCCGTCTTTCCGCTGAACGACCCGAGTTTCAGGAATTGTTTTGGCTTAGGAGGAGAAGTCGATGTCTGTTTAACCTCGCCCTCTTTAGCTGTTGCAGACGCGGTCGGTTCAGTTTCTTTGACTGTTCCCTTTGAACTGATCGACGGTAGCTCCCAGTCGCCGGTCGTTTGCGTTGCGACGGTGGTCGTCGGGACTATTTTGATAGGACCGATCGAAACGTTGGTAGGCGCCAGTGCTTTCGTTTCACCAACCGCAGACGTCGCTTTATCCCCGCCCGTCGTTTCATTTCTCTCCAGAGGTGTCGACTTCATTACCGCCTGACATCGCGGTAGTTCGGCATCACGGCTAAATCCGAAGTTTTGCGCGCCGAGGCATGAACTCATCCTCGCCGATTCCACGACCGTTGGCCACCGAGGAAAGACGGCGTCGCTTGGTCGAAGCGGGTCGAGACAGCGAAGCGGGTCAACCCAAACCCGGTTGTCGCTGCTACCGTAGAAAGCGCTCGGAGTGTAGGTCGGAGCATACCTCCACGGCATGTTTGAATGGTCGGGTCGAGCGTATGGTTGCATCCAGTCGACCGTTGCCATCGCCGCTGGTCCAGGAGGAAGGTCGGGTCGAGCGTAGTCTCGACCAACCATGGTCGAAGTTGCACGACCGTCGAGGACGCAGTCAGGCATTGACTGATAGGTCGGCATTACCGACGCTGGTTGTGTAAAGTCGACCCGACTCGGTGCCATTTCCACTCTTTGTTGATCGACATGTGCGAGCGACGCTTGCATTCTCCATTGTGGATCCGGTCGAGGATACTCGACGAGAGGAAGGGACGAAGAGGCCAAAGGGACTGGGTTGACCTTATCACCCCCCTCCCGTGACAATTTATTAGCGATCGGTTTATTCACTTCAAAATTTCTAAACTCCGGTTGCTGTGCTGCATGCATTCTGTTATCAATTATTTTAACAGTTTTAGGTCTAGATTCCATTATCTTGCTGATCTCAACGTCTACACTACCATCATCAGACATTATTTCCACATTATCAGCAAATTCCCTTTCCTTCCTTCTTTCAAAAGAAATTGCCATTTCGCCTGTTCCAGCATAATCAGTTTCCTCTTCTAACCTATCATCACCAAAATCTCTAGAACTAATTTGACCCCACTGGCTGGGACCAATTGTAACGCCCGCCCCTATCGGCCTCCCCGGAGTCGCCACTTCCGGATCCTCGCTCGATGGGACCGCGTGCTGCTGTGGACGAGCTCTAGAGATAGAGGGAGGACAGGATGAGGTGACCTCCGGGTTCGAATCCCAACGATGGAAAGGCGGCCAGTTATTTCGACTGCCGGACTCCCTATATGAAATTGGCGGCCTACTAGCCAATCTATCACTTCTTCGCAATATACCAGGGTGTGCGAAATCTTTAGGCCTAGCACCCAAAGTTTCTTCCAGGCCGATGGTCGAGTGGTATGGCGCGTCCGCAGTGGTAATAGCGGTGGGGTAACCAGGGTTCAAATCCACAGCAGGCTTGGGTACCGGCGATGCCTCTAGCCTCTCCAATCGTGATACAACTTCCGTCAGCGCTTCCCTGACATTATCTCTTACAGCCGAGATCTCTTCTCTGATCTCCTCTCTTACATTTGATTGCACCGCCAAGACATTGAATTCTACCGTGGAAATCGCCTCCTGTGTGTCCCTGGCATGCATCTGCATAGCTTCTTGTGAAGACCTAGCATGTGACTGGATTGCTTCATGAGTTGACTTAGCATTAGTCTGAATGGCTTCATGAGTAGACCTAGCATTAGTTTGTATTGCCTCGAGCAATATCTCCATAGAAGAAGGGGGCCTAGAAGGCTGAGCAGGAGTGACTGGCCTAGACTCCTCCATAGCGCTATAGAAATGACTTCTATCTTTATAGCTCACAATCAATCAAGTATTCATTCAACGTCAGTTGCATTCAATGCCATCAATGATCAAAGTCAGAAGTTTAATTAATATTTCTTATTATTCACAATCAATTGAATCTTCAATTGACATCAATTATGTTCAAAGCAATCAACATAAAAGTCAGTAAGTTTAATTATCAGTTCCTATCCTTTGTAAAGACATTCAATGAAAATCAAATGCAACAATTCAATGCAAACACCTATCAACCGGAGTATGCCTAAATTAAATCCCGATTGACTCTCAAGTCCCACAGCCAATTTCAGTTCAGCCCAAAATATCTTAATAACCGATCGTATTAATTCCCCAATAAAGCGTACCTTATGTCCGAAGACAAGGGACAAAGCCGATCGTGTGCGAAGAACAGCGACGAAGACGATATCCAAGAGATGCGACGAAACACACAGAAAGGCGTCGAGTTTGAAACGCCCGAAAAGATCAGCTAAATCCGTCGCTGATTTCACGCAATGAACAACAATTTCGGCTATGTATCCAAGCCGTTTGAGAAAGACGCCCTTAGGCAAACATACGAACAACCGCTTCGCAACACAATTCCGAAGCACGAGAACAGAGCGCTGACGATTCGAAGCCCACGATAAATCACTCCGTGTGACAGGGCGAAGAGAGGCCTTGACCGATTAATCCAGGAGTAGATCCAATGCGAAAGCGAAGGCAAAACTCGCAACAACGCTGATATATTTCTCGCAACAAACTAACTCTTTTATTAAATCGACTCCATGTCGAGAGAGAATGAATCGACAACAACGACGCAGAAGACTAGTGTAAGCGGCGCTTTATCCTGGCCACGCTTCACCAACTCGATCGAGCCTAAGACTACCAAAAGCCGCAATACATCCAATTGCCTTGAAATCCTGTGCGCAACTGTCGATATATCCGCTGTCCTTGAAATCCTGTGCGCAACTCTCGATACATCCGCTGTCCTTGCAATCCTGAGCGCAACTGTCGATATATCCGATCACCCTGGGATTCGGTCAGCAACTCTCCCTCTCAACGTTGCGCTGCTCTTTTATAACTGCCTGACAAGGAGAGCGTCCCCCTTTCTGCGCATGACCAGCAAGCGAGCCGCGCGCGCAAACCCAGCAGCAACGCAGCTGTTTCAAGGCGGCAAGAATTAGCTGCCAGCTGCGGCCTTCCGTGTATGTCTGTCGTCGGTCTGTAGCTCACTGTCTTTTCCCTTCTATCTCTCTTTCTGAAAAGCGCCCTCTGACGTGAGATCACGTAACCTCAAATGCACTAATTCAACCTGAGGAAGCAGAGAGCTATTAACACATACACAGGCCAGCACGTCCTCTTCAGGGCGTCTCTTTGTCTGTCTGTCTGACTGTATTGCTCGCTCCCTCCATCCGTCGGACCACCGCAGAGAAGCGTGCGAAAGATTGCCAGTCCGTCGACAGCAGAGCGGCACGCTCTTTGAAGACGGCCGAGGCGTCGATTGCCTTATCGTGGGAAAATATACCAATTAATGACGCAGCAGCGACTACACAGGCGGTCGCGGTGACCCGTGTCAAACACGCATCAACATTAAAATCTAGGTCACACGAAGCACCGAAATAAAACCATATATATATATCAGATCTCTGAAACCCCATTATAATCGATCAAAAATTAAATAAAATAATAATAGAATATTATTATCGACCAGAAACCTGTAGCGTAGTCATACGTCGCTACACTGTCTGCGGCCACCCCCAAATTTTAAGATTTCTTTAAATGGGAAAAGACATCTTAAAATTTCTAGTAAGGCCATACTCCAGTTTTTACATCAAGGATTCAAATGCAAGAATAAAAAAATATATGCAATGAACAGTCCTCAACGTAAGCATCACAAAGTTCACATTTTAGCGTTAAATGTCAGTTCCAGCGAAAGAAATAAACATTATTATAATTATAATTTTATCATTACATTTATATAGCTCCATCGCTAAGAGTTCCGTGAAGCTCAAGAGCATTCATGTATATAGTATATATAAGCTTCCTTCAGTTCAGCCATACACAGAGTATTTTACGGCGAAGCATGACATAAGCCTACAGACAGGAATATAGACCCGACCACACAGGTCATCAAGATTACCAATAGGCTACCACCTATTTACAAGACCCCGTAGGTTTATCCTGTGGTATCACTTCTGCATTTACAGATCTACCGAACAGTTCACCTAGGCCTGTGATTCTTTTAACATCACCAACTAGTAGAGAACACCGCCATTAATCGAGCGCGTCCCAGTCTAGTTTGATACTTTCCATGCGAGACTAAATAAGCACACAGCTAAACTCTCTACGAAACCATATTATTATTATTAGGCCCATTATAACTGTTGTAGCGTATATCAAGATTCACCATAAAATAAACACAGTGCAACTTCAACCTAATAGGCCTAGGCCTGCTCTTACCACATAACATCTATATATTCCAGAAGGCCTACCATCATAACTAAGCAATTCTATTTATTATTATGCAACCTACTAGGCGTAGAAACCAGCTTAAATAGGCCAGCGTAACATTAGGCCTATTAGCCTGTCTCGGTTCCAGCAAACCAAATTAAAATGCACAGAATAATTACAATACAAAAGCTTAACTAGGTCAACTTAATATACTGTAATTAACGCTACAATAAGCTTACAGGCTACACTTCTTGCAAGCATCTTTCACGATATAGTGTAACCATAAAATCATAGGCCTATTGAAAAGACCATCATGATTTCAAAACTAAGATAGTCTACGCATGAATCTATATATAGTTAGGCCATTTTAGTCTGTTTTAGTCCACTATTAATCCTATGCATCACTGCATGGCATCTCTTAGCATAAATCAACAGGCCTTGTCACTGCGCAATTATGTCGTCTTATTTTCAATCCATCATTGATGCGACGTAGACTACGGGACCACCCAAGCGCCTGGGAAACGACGATCGCTAATTAATCGCCGCTCACTATTCTCCCACGCCATGCATCTACAGCGTGCTTTTAACCGTGGAAGTTAGGCAACTACCGACCATTATGTAGGCCCAAGTGCATCATACGACTAAGGTCGCGCTGACCTGCACAAAATTAGGCCTAATTAGCGCTCATAAAATTATGATATGCATTAATCGGTATCCCAAGCATGCATTAAAAACTTACATTACCCTCCTAGGTAACAATACAAAATTATATTTCCGCTGACTTCTTTACGTTGAATCAACCAATAACCTGGCCATTCAAAGTGACCTTATATACACTGATAAATCAAGGCCAAAGACGATCGCGGGCGCCTTTAATGTGTCGCCTCGTTCTTCCCCTCTCTCTACAATTGCAGCTGTAGGAGTCGTGGGAACTGAACCAGCAAAAACTCGCATCAGTGACATTGCAAAATTAGGCCTCAGAACTAGGTCAATCAACAAAACTTAGCAAAACCTTTTTAAGCTAGAATTATCGATAAACCTTACATGGCACGTTTTGCCTATAGCTCAAATAGGAAATTGAACGGCCAGCCTTTTTCATTATACACAAAAAGGATCCTAATTATTATTATTATTTCTAGCCCTAATTAATATTATTAGGCCTCGCAGTTTAACCATATAATTCCAATGCAGGCGGAATCAGGCAAAACCGCAAAACTAGGCCTAATGCAAAAATTACACAGCATAACTAAATTATCGCCTATTCCTCCGCGCTAGGCTATTAAAACAAGTAGGCCTACATTTTAATCGATGCAAAATATATAAACTGCCGATATTTTCTTCAAATCCTCAGAATTATAAGGGCAAACTATATATATGTAATCCCGACAGATAGGCAGAACCTCAAAGATGCAGCGAAGCGCTATATGGGCCTCAAAGCATTCATTCAGCGCCTCTTTAAATCATCAATTATGCGTCTACATACTTAATATATACATAAACGCTATATTGGCCTACCAAATCTTTTATGTAGCGCCTCAATAAAATTAATATGCATCTATACAATTATATATATACGATGACACTATTTACGCATATATAAAAACTCTACACACGGAAATAAGGAGCGTTTAAATTATTTGTGAATAATCATATTGTAGATAAAGCGGAACATAGCCTAATGCAAATTTCGACTTTGAGCGTTATCTCACAATTACTTCTTAGAGACATAGGCCTACTATTTTAACGCAGGTCATAATATCACATAATCACATCATCATGGCTAATTCCACTACAAGTCTAAGTTCAAGGTCACATAATCGTGATCAATAGCCTTAACTAAAATAGGCAACCTTATATATATCTACAGGTCAAATCAATATTTATGTAGCGCAATGCAAGGCACTGACAGTCCAGTTTTCTGTCTACAGCAGAGGCAATACTGAAATTGTCCAACGCTGGCATACAATGCAAGGCAATACAAATATTAATGCACAACATACAATGCAAAAATACAGTTATTTACACAGTAATACACACATGTAAAGCCTTCCACATGTAAATCAAAAATGTATTCATCAAAATCAAAATAAAACAGTGTTACAGGTGCTTCCTGCATTCAAAATGGCCGCAAATTAAGCGGTCATTCAACAGAGTTACCCAGCTGACGTGAAGTTCTCAGGCGGACGAAGTCCGGTCGGTTCTCCCAGCATCCTCCAGATCCGGTCCTCAGGGGGTCCATTGCGAAGCGGACAGCTCCTCAAAAGGTGCGAACTGTCGTCACAGTAGAAACAGCGTCGCTCCTCTCTTGGTGAGTTCCGACCACTGTCTCGCCTCCTCGACGATGATGGCGACCTCCGCGACCGACGCTCCTGGTTCTGCCCGTTCCGCTGGTCCCTGCTCGGCGCTGGAGCGGACCGAACAGCGAACACACGGCCAACGCTGGGGTTGTCGTGGTCATCGCCCACAGGTTGTCCAAGGTTGTCGCTAGGCGAAGCCTGCTGCTGTTGTCGAAGAGGACAGAAGCGTGCTATGTGGTCCGTTGCTGAACACTCGAAGCATCTCCGCGCCGATCGTCCAGCTTCCGGTTCCGCCGCCTGTCGGTATCTGCAGGTATAGCTCCAGTGACCTGTTCTATTACAAATCGAACAGCGTTGATTGTTCCGCCAGCTATTTCCGTTGGCGTTGTACCGACCATTTCCGGTTGACCCGTTCTGACTTGTCCACGACCCGCGATTATTATCTCTGTACACGGGCCCGACTTGTCGTTCTAGTTGTCTCTTTATCTGCTCCACCTGCCGTTCCAGTTCTTTCACTTTCGAATCCTCCTCTTCCTTAATCACGTTGATACGGCCATGTCGTCGGTCGTGCTGTTCATGGCCGCCGGCTTCTGCTTTCTGATAGCCATCCAATCGCATCGCCACCTTGTAAGCTTCATCCAATGATTTTGGCTCTCGCTCTCGAATTTTCAGAGCAAGAGTTCTATCTCTCAGGGCATCCAAGAATGCACGAACAGCAATTGCCTCGCTGTGGACCGTTGAAGAGCCAGGATACGCCCGCGTGGTCAGACGGCGCACATCATCGACCAGCACTCCCATGTCCTCATCGGCTTTCTGCTTTCGAGTGCTCAGTTGTGTTTGGTACAGGGCTTGTTGCTCAGCATTTCCATAACGTTCTCGCAGTCGCTGAACCAAAGCCGTCCAAGTGTCCAAGTTATCCGCATTCGACTCGCTCAGCAAATGAGTCGCCGGTTCAACCAATGAGACTACTAATTGGTCCAATCTCTCCTCGTCCGTCCAGTTGTTATTCCTGGCGCACACGGAGAACCTGCGTAAAAATGTCTCAACGTCCGTCTTTCCGCTGAACGACCCGAGTTTCAGGAATTGTTTTGGCTTAGGAGGAGAAGTCGATGTCTGTTTAACCTCGCCCTCTTTAGCTGTTGCAGACGCGGTCGGTTCAGTTTCTTTGACTGTTCCCTTTGAACTGATCGACGGTAGCTCCCAGTCGCCGGTCGTTTGCGTTGCGACGGTGGTCGTCGGGACTATTTTGATAGGACCGATCGAAACGTTGGTAGGCGCCAGTGCTTTCGTTTCACCAACCGCAGACGTCGCTTTATCCCCGCCCGTCGTTTCATTTCTCTCCAGAGGTGTCGACTTCATTACCGCCTGACATCGCGGTAGTTCGGCATCACGGCTAAATCCGAAGTTTTGCGCGCCGAGGCATGAACTCATCCTCGCCGATTCCACGACCGTTGGCCACCGAGGAAAGACGGCGTCGCTTGGTCGAAGCGGGTCGAGACAGCGAAGCGGGTCAACCCAAACCCGGTTGTCGCTGCTACCGTAGAAAGCGCTCGGAGTGTAGGTCGGAGCATACCTCCACGGCATGTTTGAATGGTCGGGTCGAGCGTATGGTTGCATCCAGTCGACCGTTGCCATCGCCGCTGGTCCAGGAGGAAGGTCGGGTCGAGCGTAGTCTCGACCAACCATGGTCGAAGTTGCACGACCGTCGAGGACGCAGTCAGGCATTGACTGATAGGTCGGCATTACCGACGCTGGTTGTGTAAAGTCGACCCGACTCGGTGCCATTTCCACTCTTTGTTGATCGACATGTGCGAGCGACGCTTGCATTCTCCATTGTGGATCCGGTCGAGGATACTCGACGAGAGGAAGGGACGAAGAGGCCAAAGGGACTGGGTTGACCTTATCACCCCCCTCCCGTGACAATTTATTAGCGATCGGTTTATTCACTTCAAAATTTCTAAACTCCGGTTGCTGTGCTGCATGCATTCTGTTATCAATTATTTTAACAGTTTTAGGTCTAGATTCCATTATCTTGCTGATCTCAACGTCTACACTACCATCATCAGACATTATTTCCACATTATCAGCAAATTCCCTTTCCTTCCTTCTTTCAAAAGAAATTGCCATTTCGCCTGTTCCAGCATAATCAGTTTCCTCTTCTAACCTATCATCACCAAAATCTCTAGAACTAATTTGACCCCACTGGCTGGGACCAATTGTAACGCCCGCCCCTATCGGCCTCCCCGGAGTCGCCACTTCCGGATCCTCGCTCGATGGGACCGCGTGCTGCTGTGGACGAGCTCTAGAGATAGAGGGAGGACAGGATGAGGTGACCTCCGGGTTCGAATCCCAACGATGGAAAGGCGGCCAGTTATTTCGACTGCCGGACTCCCTATATGAAATTGGCGGCCTACTAGCCAATCTATCACTTCTTCGCAATATACCAGGGTGTGCGAAATCTTTAGGCCTAGCACCCAAAGTTTCTTCCAGGCCAATGGTCGAGTGGTATGGCGCGTCCGCAGTGGTAATAGCGGTGGGGTAACCAGGGTTCAAATCCACAGCAGGCTTGGGTACCGGCGATGCCTCTAGCCTCTCCAATCGTGATACAACTTCCGTCAGCGCTTCCCTGACATTATCTCTTACAGCCGAGATCTCTTCTCTGATCTCCTCTCTTACATTTGATTGCACCGCCAAGACATTGAATTCTACCGTGGAAATCGCCTCCTGTGTGTCCCTGGCATGCATCTGCATAGCTTCTTGTGAAGACCTAGCATGTGACTGGATTGCTTCATGAGTTGACTTAGCATTAGTCTGAATGGCTTCATGAGTAGACCTAGCATTAGTTTGTATTGCCTCGAGCAATATCTCCATAGAAGAAGGGGGCCTAGAAGGCTGAGCAGGAGTGACTGGCCTAGACTCCTCCATAGCGCTATAGAAATGACTTCTATCTTTATAGCTCACAATCAATCAAGTATTCATTCAACGTCAGTTGCATTCAATGCCATCAATGATCAAAGTCAGAAGTTTAATTAATATTTCTTATTATTCACAATCAATTGAATCTTCAATTGACATCAATTATGTTCAAAGCAATCAACATAAAAGTCAGTAAGTTTAATTATCAGTTCCTATCCTTTGTAAAGACATTCAATGAAAATCAAATGCAACAATTCAATGCAAACACCTATCAACCGGAGTATGCCTAAATTAAATCCCGATTGACTCTCAAGTCCCACAGCCAATTTCAGTTCAGCCCAAAATATCTTAATAACCGATCGTATTAATTCCCCAATAAAGCGTACCTTATGTCCGAAGACAAGGGACAAAGCCGATCGTGTGCGAAGAACAGCGACGAAGACGATATCCAAGAGATGCGACGAAACACACAGAAAGGCGTCGAGTTTGAAACGCCCGAAAAGATCAGCTAAATCCGTCGCTGATTTCACGCAATGAACAACAATTTCGGCTATGTATCCAAGCCGTTTGAGAAAGACGCCCTTAGGCAAACATACGAACAACCGCTTCGCAACACAATTCCGAAGCACGAGAACAGAGCGCTGACGATTCGAAGCCCACGATAAATCACTCCGTGTGACAGGGCGAAGAGAGGCCTTGACCGATTAATCCAGGAGTAGATCCAATGCGAAAGCGAAGGCAAAACTCGCAACAACGCTGATATATTTCTCGCAACAAACTAACTCTTTTATTAAATCGACTCCATGTCGAGAGAGAATGAATCGACAACAACGACGCAGAAGACTAGTGTAAGCGGCGCTTTATCCTGGCCACGCTTCACCAACTCGATCGAGCCTAAGACTACCAAAAGCCGCAATACATCCAATTGCCTTGAAATCCTGTGCGCAACTGTCGATATATCCGCTGTCCTTGAAATCCTGTGCGCAACTCTCGATACATCCGCTGTCCTTGCAATCCTGAGCGCAACTGTCGATATATCCGATCACCCTGGGATTCGGTCAGCAACTCTCCCTCTCAACGTTGCGCTGCTCTTTTATAACTGCCTGACAAGGAGAGCGTCCCCCTTTCTGCGCATGACCAGCAAGCGAGCCGCGCGCGCAAACCCAGCAGCAACGCAGCTGTTTCAAGGCGGCAAGAATTAGCTGCCAGCTGCGGCCTTCCGTGTATGTCTGTCGTCGGTCTGTAGCTCACTGTCTTTTCCCTTCTATCTCTCTTTCTGAAAAGCGCCCTCTGACGTGAGATCACGTAACCTCAAATGCACTAATTCAACCTGAGGAAGCAGAGAGCTATTAACACATACACAGGCCAGCACGTCCTCTTCAGGGCGTCTCTTTGTCTGTCTGTCTGACTGTATTGCTCGCTCCCTCCATCCGTCGGACCACCGCAGAGAAGCGTGCGAAAGATTGCCAGTCCGTCGACAGCAGAGCGGCACGCTCTTTGAAGACGGCCGAGGCGTCGATTGCCTTATCGTGGGAAAATATACCAATTAATGACGCAGCAGCGACTACACAGGCGGTCGCGGTGACCCGTGTCAAACACGCATCAACATTAAAATCTAGGTCACACGAAGCACCGAAATAAAACCATATATATATATCAGATCTCTGAAACCCCATTATAATCGATCAAAAATTAAATAAAATAATAATAGAATATTATTATCGACCAGAAACCTGTAGCGTAGTCATACGTCGCTACAGGATGAAACTGTGAGCCCTTTCTCTAAAGTTATATAATGGTTCACGTTGTAATAGAAAGAGGTTACGGAGGACATGAAGTTCATTTCCCTGAACAGCTTTGAAAAGCACCTTATCAGCCTCTTGAGCTAAAGTTTCTGATGTAAGTGTATCAGGATGTAAAATTAAGTAGCCGGCTCGTCTAAGTTTGTTTATGAGCACTTATAGCGCTTATCATCTTTGCTTATAATAGCGCCGGTGAATAAGCTGGTCTCCCTGACGTGACTTTTGTGGGCGCTGAAATTCTCGAAGATTACACGCATGCGAATTCGTAGAACATACATGGATACGGGTCTTAGTGCACTTAATGGGGCGCGGTGGTGTAGTGGTGGCGGTGGTGTAGTGGTGGCGTCGTTGCCTTGAAGCTTGAAGGTTCGAATCCACCTCACGTCGCCGCGTAGGGACCTTGGGGAAGTCCTTCACTCGCAATTGCTCAGCGCTTCGGCGTGAAACTCTGATGCAGTGTCCGCTCTGCAGTCGGGAGCGCCTCTGAGTAGTGAGCTTGAAGGGGCGCTATAACAAGTGCACATACAAACAAACTTCGTATGGCCATCGATTAGGCCTACAATGAACCTTCTTCGCAGCGCGTATTTTTATTTCACGTTACTTGAATAATAATTAGGACTAATTACTAAAATTTCTAAACGCGCTCCGTTCGTATCCATTTAATCAAAATTTGAGACACTGAAAAATAATAATATTTCTAAACCAATTGCATTTAATAAGGTTGTTGTAAAATACAACTATTGGTTTACTATTGGAATATAATTATTTACTTACTCACGTACGAAAGTTACAAATCAGGTCACGCTATTTATAACTCGCTTCCCTATTGGGTCGTCAAAGCCTTGGACCCGTAACCATGTATGTTCTACGAATTCGCCTCTGCAGTTCCTTTTTAAATGGCCTGCCTTTTTACAAACAAAATAAGCTCTTGTGTCTTTGTCTTTATGCTGATTATCATGACGATAGTTGGTGCGATTGTTAGGTCTAGTACATTGCTGATTCATCTTTTGCTTCAGTTGAGTCATTTTCTGAATCTTTCTTGCGCTTGTATGCATCGACAAGCTAGTTTTTAACATATTCTAGAGTAAGTTCATCTTCCTCTCTGGCTTCTAAAGCTGTTATTAATGTTTCGTACTCATCTGGTAGACCACAGAGCAACAGAGTCGCCACCTGTTGATCAGTTACTTCTTCGCCAACACCACGCAATTGCTCAACGAGTTGCAAGGTTGCGTTTATGTATTCCTGCATGTTCTGATTATTCTGTAGCTTTATCTTATATAGCTTCTTACGCAGATACATCTTACTGCTTAGATTCGACTTTTCATGCACTTTCTGTAGCTCCCGCCACATTTCTTTTGCACTGCTACAATTGCAAATGTGTACTAACTGGTTATCTTCAACTGATAGTGATATTGTGCATTGCGCCTTTTCGTTCTTTCTTTGCCAGCCATCCGGAATTGGGTCAGGTGTGTCGTCATTCACAACTGTCCACAAATCTTCATTAATAAGCAACATTTTTACCTTGAACTTCCAGACTTGATAATTGGCGTTGTTCAATTTCGTTACTGTGGACCTTGTTTCATTTAATTCCGCCATTTTATGTTTCTTCTTTCACTCGCTGACTCACGCGACTTGTTAACGTTTTTACCAACGCTCGAACATAGGTTTACTATCTAAACGTTCCGATTTCTGTAAACCTACAAAGTCACAGTTCCGAGTCACTAACTTGTTTCTAAACTTTTAAACATTATTCAGTAACTGGCCGGCAGCTGGGCCCATAACCTGATAGCAGAGTAAAATCCCGAAAGAAGATAAAAGAAACATTCAAGATGTCCACAACATGGCGAGAGGACGCTTAACTAGTCACATGACCCGAGGGATCGTTCAATAACTAATAGCCTACTGTCGTTTTTCCAACAGAAGCTACTTTTGCAGAGCAATTATTGTCTGTAAATGGTTTGCCCACGGCTTTCCTACACAGCAACTACCTCGGACGAGAATGGAACCTGCAACCCGCGTTACAGCCCGATTGACCAACGGGCCACACCAGTTGACCACATTAGCTACTATTGTTCGAACCTTGCCCGTTTGCATTTAATGAATGTACACATGGAAATTGATCCATGCGAGTCCCACAACCAATCAGACAATGAGCTTGAATTTGCCAAATGAATATTCATGGTAGGCCTCTAGCCATAAGTAAGAAATACGAATGAACTTCGGAACTTCATATTTTTTAGGAATAATTCGCTTCAAGAAGCATATAACTCGGTATGCAAAGAGTTATCGTAATACATGCATGTAAGTGATATTGTGATCTAGTGACATTGCGCGTGTGCAAGTAAATTTTAAAAAATGTGATTCTTATGAACGAAGCGCTGTTAAGTCAGTAGGAACTTGATTTCTATTTTTATAACGGAAAATCCGTGTTGGAAATTGGATCGTTTATTAAGGAACTTTATACAAGAAAATAGGGTGTCTAACGACAAAATTTTAAAATTCTAAAATGCTTTCCAAATGCATCTGTATAACTCCGTCACTGGTTGCACTCTGCAAATACCAGTCCCATGCCTGAATAAAGAAGGAAGGAGTCGCTAGTGAGCTTCGTTATCACATAGTGACGCTAAACTGCAAAATATGATCATATATTATAGGCTAATATTGCATATCTGCAGATTATGTGAATAGAGACAGCTGCAACTAACCTTGATCATCCATTCTCAAAACAAAACTACTCGATCTGAAACGGAAGCTGGATTAAGGTATTTATATCTCTGAGACGGGAACTGGAATATGGTATTTGTATATATGAAGTGGAAGCTTGGCTAATGAAAAACGCTAGAGAATTGGAAGCTGGATGAAGGTTCCTTATTGCTGGATTGACGAAAATAACGCTTGAGAAATAGAAGCCAGGTTAAGATATTTTTATATACCTTCAATTGACGCTGGATGAAGGTATATTTATATCTGAAATAGATCGACTTTCCCGCTGAAATGGAAGCGGATGCATGTTGGAATACATAAATGAAAATCAACAATCCAGTTTCCATTTCTTAAGCTTTTTATCATTCATCCAGCTTCTATTTCAGATATATAAAAACCTTCATCCAGCTTCTAATTAAGATATAAAATGCCTTGATCCCGCTTCCATTTCTTAAGCTTCTTATCATCCATACAGCTACAACTTAGCCAAGAGAATTTTCATCCATCCAGCTTCCAGTTAAGCAAGAACATTCCCATCCATCCACCTCCAATTTGATCAAAAACATTTTCATCCATCCAGCTCCAATTTAAGCAAGGACATTTTAATCAATCCAGCCCCAATTTAAGCAAGGACATTTTAATCAATCCAGCTCCAATTTAAGGCAAGGCATTTTAATCAATCCAGCTCCAATTTAAGGCATGACATTTTCATATATCCAGCTCCAATTTAGGGCAGGACATTTTCCTCAATCCAGCTTCTACTTCAGGTATGAAAATACTTATTTCGGTTTCCTTTACTCCAACCGCAAAAATTTTAACAAGACGATTTTAGTCAATCTAAATCCGACTTCTATCTAAAATTGAAGCATTTTCATCAATCCAACTTCTAGGTAGCAACGCGATTATTTCGTGTAACCATCTTCAATTTTTACAAGCATTATTTTCATAAATGCAACCTCATTCAGGAAACGTTCTTCGGGGTAAGAGTGTCTAAAGAATGATTGATTGGGTATAACGGCACTTCTGCAAAGAATTGTCATTTCGCAGATTCGGCGATTTTAACAAAAATCACTGTTTACCACAGATTTCTGCTATTTACCGAACTAACGCAACCCAATTGACTTAATGAATATTCAATATGCAGCAAATGTTGAATATTCATAACGCAGTAAATGTCATTATTGATATGGCGACAGCTGATTTGTTGCGAGAGCACCTTGGATCAATTTCCATGTGTACTTTCATTAAATGCTGCCCGCTTTGTCTTGTCAACCAATGAAAATACGGTTAGGTAAAAGACGTGCTATAAATAGGAGAACGGAGAGTCACACGTTAGATTTTTAGTAATCTCAATTGAACGCTTACAATGAAATCCAGTCTTTCTGCACATTATTAGTAAAAAAAAGTCATACGTCTTAGTTAGTCACACAATAAACTGGATAGCTATAGTTAATCAGTTAGTCTTGGGTGTCACAGAGAAGGGCACCAATTCCAGATGTCTCTATACCCACCCTGATATAGAAGACGTGGGTCAAAAATTTCTTTTGCCCATACAATACCACCATGGGCAAATGCTGTTTATTCGGGTCAGAAGACTTTATGTGAATACTTGTGGGTGGTTACTACCAGTAGGCATACCCTAATCACGGGTTTTGCTATCATCCCATGCTTATGGTACTATTTTGGTAGGAATTGAACAAGTATACCTACACGAACGAGATGTCCGCTGTGAAAATTAGGCCGCCTGAACTGTATCAAGAAACAAAATATCTGCAGACCCAACGCCATAGCAGTAGAACTTTTGACAACGAAGTCAAAAGCCAGTGGAGGGGCCACTGGAGTTTGTCGTTGAAGAAGGGCACACGTAAATCAAGATCTTTTGCCTCTAAGTAGCATTTCTGTGATTGAAATTATTTAATTGATGGCATTTACATATTCTTTAAATCTGTCTTAGGCCTATAATAATGATAATAAATATATTAAAGCCTAAAATTATGGTTAATTTATCAAGGGGTAATTAAATGCATGGTGTCCTGGGCACGACGTTAAACTGCATCCATCCTCCGCCACAGGGAACCAACAACGTCCCTGTGCCGGTGTAAAGGTTTCAGATTACCCCTCCTAAACATTACCCCCCTGCAAACTGTAAATTGCATCAATCATCGCATTTATTGCACTAAAAATATAAAAAAAATTCATCACGCTTCTTGTTTTGGTCTGAAGAATTTCATCCGTCATCCCACTTCGTGGTTTGTTATCAATATTTTTATCTGTAACTAAAATACTATTCGCCGCTGAAGTTTACATGGAGAAAATGGCTTCGAGGCTATTATTTTTTTTCGGATCAAAATATTGATAGCAAACCACGAATTGGGATGACGGATGAAAATCTTCAGACCAAAACAAGAAGCGGGATGATTTTTCAGATTTTTTTAGTGCAATAAATGCGATGATTGATACAAATCTAGTTTCCGGGGGGTAATCTCAAACCGGTTTCAAGTTACCGGGGGGTAATGTTTAGGAGGGGGTAATTTGAAACCTTTACACCGGATTACCCCCTCCTAAACATTACCTTCCTGCAAACCGTAAATTGCATCAATCATCGCATTTACTGCACCAAAAATATCGGAAAAATCATCCCGCTTCTTGTTTTGGTCTGAAGATTTTCATCCGTCATCCCACTTCGTAGTTTGTTATCAATATTTTCATATGTAACTAAAATACTAATCGCCGCTGAAGTTACAATAGAGAAAATGGCTTCGAGGCTTTTATTTTTTTCGGATCAAAATATTGATAACAAAACACGAATTGGGATGACGGATGAAAATCTTCAGACCAAAACAAGAAGCGGGATGATTTTTCAGATTTTTTTAGTGCAATAAATGCGATGATTGATACAAATCTAGTTTCCGGGGGGTAATCTCAAACCGGTTTCAAGTTACCGGGGGGTAATGTTTAGGAGGGGGTAATTTGAAACCTTTACACCGGATTACCCCCTCCTAAACATTATACTTCCTGCAAACCGTAAATTGCATCAATCATCGCATTTACTGCACCAAAAATATCGGAAAAATCATCCCGCTTCTTGTTTTGGTCTGAAGATTTTCATCCGTCATCCCACTTCGTAGTTTGTTATCAATATTTTCATATGTAACTAAAATACTAATCGCCGCTGAAGTTACAATGGAGAAAATGGCTTCGAGGCTTTTATTTTTTTCGGATCAAAATATTGATAACAAAACACGAAGTGGGATGACGGATGATATTCTTCAGACCAAAACAAGAAGCGGGATGATTTTTTAATTTTTTGTGTGCAATAAATGCGATGATTGATGCAAATCTATTTTCCGGGATAATCTGAAACCGGTTTCAAGTTACCGGGGGGGTAATGTTTAGGAGAAAGTAATTTGAAACCTTTACACCGGTCCGGGGACAAACTTCGAGGTAGATGGAGAGGAGATGGAGGTGGTGACAAGTTTCTGCTTCTTGGGAGCCTGGAGCCATGATAGAAAATGATGGCGGATGTGACAGAGAGATACGACGGAGGATTACATTGGGAAAGTCTGCAGCAAAGGGACTAGAGAAAATATGGAAGGATAAACATGTGAGCCTGATGACAATTAAAGACAAGAATTGTAAAGGCAATGATATTCCCAGTGGTGCTGTATGGATGTGAAACGTGGACAAAAACAAAGGCCTTAGAAAGAAAAATCGATGCTTGCGAAATGTGGATATGGAGGAAGGTATTGAGAACCCAATGGACCGAGAAAAGAACAAATGAATCCACATTACTAGAGATAGGTCAGGCACGAGGGAATATGTCATAATATTAGGGCAGAGAGCGGCAAGGCAGAAGTTGACATTCTTCGGACATGTGATGCGAGCAAACGACCTGGAAAAGGAGATGATGCTGGCCTGCGGAGAGGGAGGAAGAAGGAGAGGACGCCCAAGAAGGAGGTGGATGGAAGAAATACACGAGAGAACGAAGATGAACTTGGAAGAACTGAGAAACGCGATGGAAGACCGTAGCAAGTGGAGAAGGTTGACCATGGCGGTCGCTAAGATTCAAAGCAAAACAAAACAAAACTACTCGATCTGAAACGGAAGCTGGATTAAGGTATTTATATCTCTGAAACGGAAACTGGAATATGGTATTTGTATATATGAAGTATATGTATATGTATTTATGAATATATGTATTTGTATATATGAAGTGGAAGCTTGGCTAATGAAAAACGCTAGAGAATTGGAAGCTGGATGAAGGTTCCTTATTGCTGGATTGACGAAAATAACGCTTGAGAAATAGAAGCCAGGTTAAGATATTTTTATATACCTTCAATTGACGCTGGATGAAGGTATATTTATATCTGAAATAGATCGACTTTCCCGCTGAAATGGAAGCGGATGCATGTTGGAATACATAAATGAAAATCAACAATCCAGTTTCCATTTCTTAAGCTTTTTATCATTCATCCAGCTTCTATTTCAGATATATAAAAACCTTCATCCAGCTTCTAATTAAGATATAAAATGCCTTGATCCCGCTTCCATTTCTTAAGCTTCTTATCATCCATACAGCTACAACTTTGCCAAGAGAATTTTCATCCATCCAGCTTCCAGTTAAGCAAGAACATTCCCATCCATCCACCTCCAATTTGATCAAAAACATTTTCATCCATCCAGCTCCAATTTAAGCAAGGACATTTTAATCAATCCAGCCCCAATTTAAGCAAGGACATTTTAATCAATCCAGCTCCAATTTAAGGCAAGGCATTTTAATCAATCCAGCTCCAATTTAAGGCATGACATTTTCATATATCCAGCTCCAATTTAGGGCAGGACATTTTCCTCAATCCAGCTTCTACTTCAGGTATGAAAATACTTATTTCGGTTTCCTTTACTCCAACCGCAAAAATTTTAACAAGACGATTTTAGTCAATCTAAATCCGACTTCTATCTAAAATTGAAGCATTTTCATCAATCCAACTTCTAGGTAGCAACGCGATTATTTCGTGTAACCATCTTCAATTTTTACAAGCATTATTTTCATAAATGCAACCTCATTCAGGAAACGTTCTTCGGGGTAAGAGTGTCTAAAGAATGATTGATTGGGTATAACGGCACTTCTGCAAAGAATTGTCATTTCGCAGATTCGGCGATTTTAACAAAAATCACTGTTTACCACAGATTTCTGCTATTTACCGAACTAACGCAACCCAATTGACTTAATGAATATTCAATATGCAGCAAATGTTGAATATTCATAACGCAGTAAATGTCATTATTGATATGGCGACAGCTGATTTGTTGCGAGAGCACCTTGGATCAATTTCCATGTGTACTTTCATTAAATGCTGCCCGCTTTGTCTTGTCAACCAATGAAAATACGGTTAGGTAAAAGACGTGCTATAAATAGGAGAACGGAGAGTCACACGTTAGATTTTTAGTAATCTCAATTGAACGCTTACAATGAAATCCAGTCTTTCTGCACATTATTAGTAAAAAAAGTCATACGTCTTAGTTAGTCACACAATAAACTGGATAGCTATAGTTAATCAGTTAGTCTTGGGTGTCACAGAGAAGGGCACCAATTCCAGATGTCTCTATACCCACCCTGATATAGAAGACGTGGGTCAAAAATTTCTTTTGCCCATACAATACCACCATGGGCAAATGCTGTTTATTCGGGTCAGAAGACTTTATGTGAATACTTGTGGGTGGTTACTACCAGTAGGCATACCCTAATCACGGGTTTTGCTATCATCCCATGCTTATGGTACTATTTTGGTAGGAATTGAACAAGTATACCTACACGAACGAGATGTCCGCTGTGAAAATTAGGCCGCCTGAACTGTATCAAGAAACAAAATATCTGCAGACCCAACGCCATAGCAGTAGAACTTTTGACAACGAAGTCAAAAGCCAGTGGAGGGGCCACTGGAGTTTGTCGTTGAAGAAGGGCACACGTAAATCAAGATCTTTTGCCTCTAAGTAGGCTAGCATTTCTGTGATTGAAATTATTTAATTGATGGCATTTACATATTCTTTAAATCTGTCTAGGCCTATAATAATGATAATAAATATATTAAAGCCTAAAATTATGGTTAATTTATCAAGGGGTAATTAAATGCATGGTGTCCTGGGCACGACGTTAAACTGCATCCATCCTCCGCCACAGGGAACCAACAACGTCCCTGTGCCGGTGTAAAGGTTTCAGATTACCCCTCCTAAACATTACCCCCCTGCAAACTGTAAATTGCATCAATCATCGCATTTATTGCACTAAAAATATAAAAAAATTCATCACGCTTCTTGTTTTGGTCTGAAGAATTTCATCCGTCATCCCACTTCGTGGTTTGTTATCAATATTTTTATCTGTAACTAAAATACTATTCGCCGCTGAAGTTTACATGGAGAAAATGGCTTCGAGGCTATTATTTTTTTTCGGATCAAAATATTGATAGCAAACCACGAATTGGGATGACGGATGAAAATCTTCAGACCAAAACAAGAAGCGGGATGATTTTTCAGATTTTTTTAGTGCAATAAATGCGATGATTGATACAAATCTAGTTTCCGGGGGGTAATCTCAAACCGGTTTCAAGTTACCGGGGGGTAATGTTTAGGAGGGGTAATTTGAAACCTTTACACCGGATTACCCCCTCCTAAACATTACCTTCCTGCAAACCGTAAATTGCATCAATCATCGCATTTACTGCACCAAAAATATCGGAAAAATCATCCCGCTTCTTGTTTTGGTCTGAAGATTTTCATCCGTCATCCCACTTCGTAGTTTGTTATCAATATTTTCATATGTAACTAAAATACTAATCGCCGCTGAAGTTACAATGGAGAAAATGGCTCCGAGGCTTTTATTTTTTTCGGATCAAAATATTGATAACAAAACACGAAGTGGGATGACGGATGATATTCTTCAGACCAAAACAAGAAGCGGGATGATTTTTTAATTTTTTGTGTGCAATAAATGCGATGATTGATGCAAATCTATTTTCCGGGATAATCTGAAACCGGTTTCAAGTTACCGGGGGGGGGTAATGTTTAGGAGAAAGTAATTTGAAACCTTTACACCGGTCCGGGGACAAACTTCGAGGTAGATGGAGAGGAGATGGAGGTGGTGACAAGTTTCTGCTTCTTGGGAGCCTGGAGCCATGATAGAAAATGATGGCGGATGTGACAGAGAGATACGACGGAGGATTACATTGGGAAAGTCTGCAGCAAAGGGACTAGAGAAAATATGGAAGGATAAACATGTGAGCCTGATGACAATTAAAGACAAGAATTGTAAAGGCAATGATATTCCCAGTGGTGCTGTATGGATGTGAAACGTGGACAAAAACAAAGGCCTTAGAAAGAAAAATCGATGCTTGCGAAATGTGGATATGGAGGAAGGTATTGAGAACCCAATGGACCGAGAAAAGAACAAATGAATCCACATTACTAGAGATAGGTCAGGCACGAGGGAATATGTCATAATATTAGGGCAGAGAGCGGCAAGGCAGAAGTTGACATTCTTCGGACATGTGATGCGAGCAAACGACCTGGAAAAGGAGATGATGCTGGCCTGCGGAGAGGGAGGAAGAAGGAGAGGACGCCCAAGAAGGAGGTGGATGGAAGAAATACACGAGAGAACGAAGATGAACTTGGAAGAACTGAGAAACGCGATGGAAGACCGTAGCAAGTGGAGAAGGTTGACCATGGCGGTCGCTAAGATTCAAAGCAAAACAAAACAAAACTACTCGATCTGAAACGGAAGCTGGATTAAGGTATTTATATCTCTGAAACGGAAACTGGAATATGGTATTTGTATATATGAAGTATATGTATATGTATTTATGAATATATGTATTTGTATATATGAAGTGGAAGCTTGGCTAATGAAAAACGCTAGAGAATTGGAAGCTGGATGAAGGTTCCTTATTGCTGGATTGACGAAAATAACGCTTGAGAAATAGAAGCCAGGTTAAGATATTTTTATATACCTTCAATTGACGCTGGATGAAGGTATATTTATATCTGAAATAGATCGACTTTCCCGCTGAAATGGAAGCGGATGCATGTTGGAATACATAAATGAAAATCAACAATCCAGTTTCCATTTCTTAAGCTTTTTATCATTCATCCAGCTTCTATTTCAGATATATAAAAACCTTCATCCAGCTTCTAATTAAGATATAAAATGCCTTGATCCCGCTTCCATTTCTTAAGCTTCTTATCATCCATACAGCTACAACTTTGCCAAGAGAATTTTCATCCATCCAGCTTCCAGTTAAGCAAGAACATTCCCATCCATCCACCTCCAATTTGATCAAAAACATTTTCATCCATCCAGCTCCAATTTAAGCAAGGACATTTTAATCAATCCAGCCCCAATTTAAGCAAGGACATTTTAATCAATCCAGCTCCAATTTAAGGCAAGGCATTTTAATCAATCCAGCTCCAATTTAAGGCATGACATTTTCATATATCCAGCTCCAATTTAGGGCAGGACATTTTCCTCAATCCAGCTTCTACTTCAGGTATGAAAATACTTATTTCGGTTTCCTTTACTCCAACCGCAAAAATTTTAACAAGACGATTTTAGTCAATCTAAATCCGACTTCTATCTAAAATTGAAGCATTTTCATCAATCCAACTTCTAGGTAGCAACGCGATTATTTCGTGTAACCATCTTCAATTTTTACAAGCATTATTTTCATAAATGCAACCTCATTCAGGAAACGTTCTTCGGGGTAAGAGTGTCTAAAGAATGATTGATTGGGTATAACGGCACTTCTGCAAAGAATTGTCATTTCGCAGATTCGGCGATTTTAACAAAAATCACTGTTTACCACAGATTTCTGCTATTTACCGAACTAACGCAACCCAATTGACTTAATGAATATTCAATATGCAGCAAATGTTGAATATTCATAACGCAGTAAATGTCATTATTGATATGGCGACAGCTGATTTGTTGCGAGAGCACCTTGGATCAATTTCCATGTGTACTTTCATTAAATGCTGCCCGCTTTGTCTTGTCAACCAATGAAAATACGGTTAGGTAAAAGACGTGCTATAAATAGGAGAACGGAGAGTCACACGTTAGATTTTTAGTAATCTCAATTGAACGCTTACAATGAAATCCAGTCTTTCTGCACATTATTAGTAAAAAAGTCATACGTCTTAGTTAGTCACACAATAAACTGGATAGCTATAGTTAATCAGTTAGTCTTGGGTGTCACAGAGAAGGGCACCAATTCCAGATGTCTCTATACCCACCCTGATATAGAAGACGTGGGTCAAAAATTTCTTTTGCCCATACAATACCACCATGGGCAAATGCTGTTTATTCGGGTCAGAAGACTTTATGTGAATACTTGTGGGTGGTTACTACCAGTAGGCATACCCTAATCACGGGTTTTGCTATCATCCCATGCTTATGGTACTATTTTGGTAGGAATTGAACAAGTATACCTACACGAACGAGATGTCCGCTGTGAAAATTAGGCCGCCTGAACTGTATCAAGAAACAAAATATCTGCAGACCCAACGCCATAGCAGTAGAACTTTTGACAACGAAGTCAAAAGCCAGTGGAGGGGCCACTGGAGTTTGTCGTTGAAGAAGGGCACACGTAAATCAAGATCTTTTGCCTCTAAGTAGGCTAGCATTTCTGTGATTGAAATTATTTAATTGATGGCATTTACATATTCTTTAAATCTGTCTAGGCCTATAATAATGATAATAAATATATTAAAGCCTAAAATTATGGTTAATTTATCAAGGGGTAATTAAATGCATGGTGTCCTGGGCACGACGTTAAACTGCATCCATCCTCCGCCACAGGGAACCAACAACGTCCCTGTGCCGGTGTAAAGGTTTCAGATTACCCCTCCTAAACATTACCCCCCTGCAAACTGTAAATTGCATCAATCATCGCATTTATTGCACTAAAAATATAAAAAAATTCATCACGCTTCTTGTTTTGGTCTGAAGAATTTCATCCGTCATCCCACTTCGTGGTTTGTTATCAATATTTTTATCTGTAACTAAAATACTATTCGCCGCTGAAGTTTACATGGAGAAAATGGCTTCGAGGCTATTATTTTTTTTCGGATCAAAATATTGATAGCAAACCACGAATTGGGATGACGGATGAAAATCTTCAGACCAAAACAAGAAGCGGGATGATTTTTCAGATTTTTTTAGTGCAATAAATGCGATGATTGATACAAATCTAGTTTCCGGGGGGTAATCTCAAACCGGTTTCAAGTTACCGGGGGGTAATGTTTAGGAGGGGTAATTTGAAACCTTTACACCGGATTACCCCCTCCTAAACATTACCTTCCTGCAAACCGTAAATTGCATCAATCATCGCATTTACTGCACCAAAAATATCGGAAAAATCATCCCGCTTCTTGTTTTGGTCTGAAGATTTTCATCCGTCATCCCACTTCGTAGTTTGTTATCAATATTTTCATATGTAACTAAAATACTAATCGCCGCTGAAGTTACAATGGAGAAAATGGCTCCGAGGCTTTTATTTTTTTCGGATCAAAATATTGATAACAAAACACGAAGTGGGATGACGGATGATATTCTTCAGACCAAAACAAGAAGCGGGATGATTTTTTAATTTTTTGTGTGCAATAAATGCGATGATTGATGCAAATCTATTTTCCGGGATAATCTGAAACCGGTTTCAAGTTACCGGGGGGGGGTAATGTTTAGGAGAAAGTAATTTGAAACCTTTACACCGGTCCGGGGACAAACTTCGAGGTAGATGGAGAGGAGATGGAGGTGGTGACAAGTTTCTGCTTCTTGGGAGCCTGGAGCCATGATAGAAAATGATGGCGGATGTGACAGAGAGATACGACGGAGGATTACATTGGGAAAGTCTGCAGCAAAGGGACTAGAGAAAATATGGAAGGATAAACATGTGAGCCTGATGACAATTAAAGACAAGAATTGTAAAGGCAATGATATTCCCAGTGGTGCTGTATGGATGTGAAACGTGGACAAAAACAAAGGCCTTAGAAAGAAAAATCGATGCTTGCGAAATGTGGATATGGAGGAAGGTATTGAGAACCCAATGGACCGAGAAAAGAACAAATGAATCCACATTACTAGAGATAGGTCAGGCACGAGGGAATATGTCATAATATTAGGGCAGAGAGCGGCAAGGCAGAAGTTGACATTCTTCGGACATGTGATGCGAGCAAACGACCTGGAAAAGGAGATGATGCTGGCCTGCGGAGAGGGAGGAAGAAGGAGAGGACGCCCAAGAAGGAGGTGGATGGAAGAAATACACGAGAGAACGAAGATGAACTTGGAAGAACTGAGAAACGCGATGGAAGACCGTAGCAAGTGGAGAAGGTTGACCATGGCGGTCGCTAAGATTCAAAGCAAAACAAAACAAAACTACTCGATCTGAAACGGAAGCTGGATTAAGGTATTTATATCTCTGAAACGGAAACTGGAATATGGTATTTGTATATATGAAGTATATGTATATGTATTTATGAATATATGTATTTGTATATATGAAGTGGAAGCTTGGCTAATGAAAAACGCTAGAGAATTGGAAGCTGGATGAAGGTTCCTTATTGCTGGATTGACGAAAATAACGCTTGAGAAATAGAAGCCAGGTTAAGATATTTTTATATACCTTCAATTGACGCTGGATGAAGGTATATTTATATCTGAAATAGATCGACTTTCCCGCTGAAATGGAAGCGGATGCATGTTGGAATACATAAATGAAAATCAACAATCCAGTTTCCATTTCTTAAGCTTTTTATCATTCATCCAGCTTCTATTTCAGATATATAAAAACCTTCATCCAGCTTCTAATTAAGATATAAAATGCCTTGATCCCGCTTCCATTTCTTAAGCTTCTTATCATCCATACAGCTACAACTTTGCCAAGAGAATTTTCATCCATCCAGCTTCCAGTTAAGCAAGAACATTCCCATCCATCCACCTCCAATTTGATCAAAAACATTTTCATCCATCCAGCTCCAATTTAAGCAAGGACATTTTAATCAATCCAGCCCCAATTTAAGCAAGGACATTTTAATCAATCCAGCTCCAATTTAAGGCAAGGCATTTTAATCAATCCAGCTCCAATTTAAGGCATGACATTTTCATATATCCAGCTCCAATTTAGGGCAGGACATTTTCCTCAATCCAGCTTCTACTTCAGGTATGAAAATACTTATTTCGGTTTCCTTTACTCCAACCGCAAAAATTTTAACAAGACGATTTTAGTCAATCTAAATCCGACTTCTATCTAAAATTGAAGCATTTTCATCAATCCAACTTCTAGGTAGCAACGCGATTATTTCGTGTAACCATCTTCAATTTTTACAAGCATTATTTTCATAAATGCAACCTCATTCAGGAAACGTTCTTCGGGGTA
The DNA here is from genome assembly GCA_949752735.1 of Lumbricus terrestris. Lineage (NCBI taxonomy): Eukaryota > Metazoa > Annelida > Clitellata > Crassiclitellata > Lumbricidae > Lumbricus > Lumbricus terrestris. The sequence continues at coordinate 47,910,449 of OX457038.1, read as the reverse complement.
AGAGTGTCTAAAGAATGATTGATTGGGTATAACGGCACTTCTGCAAAGAATTGTCATTTCGCAGATTCGGCGATTTTAACAAAAATCACTGTTTACCACAGATTTCTGCTATTTACCGAACTAACGCAACCCAATTGACTTAATGAATATTCAATATGCAGCAAATGTTGAATATTCATAACGCAGTAAATGTCATTATTGATATGGCGACAGCTGATTTGTTGCGAGAGCACCTTGGATCAATTTCCATGTGTACTTTCATTAAATGCTGCCCGCTTTGTCTTGTCAACCAATGAAAATACGGTTAGGTAAAAGACGTGCTATAAATAGGAGAACGGAGAGTCACACGTTAGATTTTTAGTAATCTCAATTGAACGCTTACAATGAAATCCAGTCTTTCTGCACATTATTAGTAAAAAAGTCATACGTCTTAGTTAGTCACACAATAAACTGGATAGCTATAGTTAATCAGTTAGTCTTGGGTGTCACAGAGAAGGGCACCAATTCCAGATGTCTCTATACCCACCCTGATATAGAAGACGTGGGTCAAAAATTTCTTTTGCCCATACAATACCACCATGGGCAAATGCTGTTTATTCGGGTCAGAAGACTTTATGTGAATACTTGTGGGTGGTTACTACCAGTAGGCATACCCTAATCACGGGTTTTGCTATCATCCCATGCTTATGGTACTATTTTGGTAGGAATTGAACAAGTATACCTACACGAACGAGATGTCCGCTGTGAAAATTAGGCCGCCTGAACTGTATCAAGAAACAAAATATCTGCAGACCCAACGCCATAGCAGTAGAACTTTTGACAACGAAGTCAAAAGCCAGTGGAGGGGCCACTGGAGTTTGTCGTTGAAGAAGGGCACACGTAAATCAAGATCTTTTGCCTCTAAGTAGGCTAGCATTTCTGTGATTGAAATTATTTAATTGATGGCATTTACATATTCTTTAAATCTGTCTAGGCCTATAATAATGATAATAAATATATTAAAGCCTAAAATTATGGTTAATTTATCAAGGGGTAATTAAATGCATGGTGTCCTGGGCACGACGTTAAACTGCATCCATCCTCCGCCACAGGGAACCAACAACGTCCCTGTGCCGGTGTAAAGGTTTCAGATTACCCCTCCTAAACATTACCCCCCTGCAAACTGTAAATTGCATCAATCATCGCATTTATTGCACTAAAAATATAAAAAAATTCATCACGCTTCTTGTTTTGGTCTGAAGAATTTCATCCGTCATCCCACTTCGTGGTTTGTTATCAATATTTTTATCTGTAACTAAAATACTATTCGCCGCTGAAGTTTACATGGAGAAAATGGCTTCGAGGCTATTATTTTTTTTCGGATCAAAATATTGATAGCAAACCACGAATTGGGATGACGGATGAAAATCTTCAGACCAAAACAAGAAGCGGGATGATTTTTCAGATTTTTTTAGTGCAATAAATGCGATGATTGATACAAATCTAGTTTCCGGGGGGTAATCTCAAACCGGTTTCAAGTTACCGGGGGGTAATGTTTAGGAGGGGTAATTTGAAACCTTTACACCGGATTACCCCCTCCTAAACATTACCTTCCTGCAAACCGTAAATTGCATCAATCATCGCATTTACTGCACCAAAAATATCGGAAAAATCATCCCGCTTCTTGTTTTGGTCTGAAGATTTTCATCCGTCATCCCACTTCGTAGTTTGTTATCAATATTTTCATATGTAACTAAAATACTAATCGCCGCTGAAGTTACAATGGAGAAAATGGCTCCGAGGCTTTTATTTTTTTCGGATCAAAATATTGATAACAAAACACGAAGTGGGATGACGGATGATATTCTTCAGACCAAAACAAGAAGCGGGATGATTTTTTAATTTTTTGTGTGCAATAAATGCGATGATTGATGCAAATCTATTTTCCGGGATAATCTGAAACCGGTTTCAAGTTACCGGGGGGGGGGGTAATGTTTAGGAGAAAGTAATTTGAAACCTTTACACCGGTCCGGGGACAAACTTCGAGGTAGATGGAGAGGAGATGGAGGTGGTGACAAGTTTCTGCTTCTTGGGAGCCTGGAGCCATGATAGAAAATGATGGCGGATGTGACAGAGAGATACGACGGAGGATTACATTGGGAAAGTCTGCAGCAAAGGGACTAGAGAAAATATGGAAGGATAAACATGTGAGCCTGATGACAATTAAAGACAAGAATTGTAAAGGCAATGATATTCCCAGTGGTGCTGTATGGATGTGAAACGTGGACAAAAACAAAGGCCTTAGAAAGAAAAATCGATGCTTGCGAAATGTGGATATGGAGGAAGGTATTGAGAACCCAATGGACCGAGAAAAGAACAAATGAATCCACATTACTAGAGATAGGTCAGGCACGAGGGAATATGTCATAATATTAGGGCAGAGAGCGGCAAGGCAGAAGTTGACATTCTTCGGACATGTGATGCGAGCAAACGACCTGGAAAAGGAGATGATGCTGGCCTGCGGAGAGGGAGGAAGAAGGAGAGGACGCCCAAGAAGGAGGTGGATGGAAGAAATACACGAGAGAACGAAGATGAACTTGGAAAAACTGAGAAACGCGATGGAAGACCGTAGCAAGTGGAGAAGGTTGACCATGGCGGTCGCTAAGATTCAAAGCAAAACAAAACAAAACTACTCGATCTGAAACGGAAGCTGGATTAAGGTATTTATATCTCTGAAACGGAAACTGGAATATGGTATTTGTATATATGAAGTATATGTATATGTATTTATGAATATATGTATTTGTATATATGAAGTGGAAGCTTGGCTAATGAAAAACGCTAGAGAATTGGAAGCTGGATGAAGGTTCCTTATTGCTGGATTGACGAAAATAACGCTTGAGAAATAGAAGCCAGGTTAAGATATTTTTATATACCTTCAATTGACGCTGGATGAAGGTATATTTATATCTGAAATAGATCGACTTTCCCGCTGAAATGGAAGCGGATGCATGTTGGAATACATAAATGAAAATCAACAATCCAGTTTCCATTTCTTAAGCTTTTTATCATTCATCCAGCTTCTATTTCAGATATATAAAAACCTTCATCCAGCTTCTAATTAAGATATAAAATGCCTTGATCCCGCTTCCATTTCTTAAGCTTCTTATCATCCATACAGCTACAACTTTGCCAAGAGAATTTTCATCCATCCAGCTTCCAGTTAAGCAAGAACATTCCCATCCATCCACCTCCAATTTGATCAAAAACATTTTCATCCATCCAGCTCCAATTTAAGCAAGGACATTTTAATCAATCCAGCCCCAATTTAAGCAAGGACATTTTAATCAATCCAGCTCCAATTTAAGGCAAGGCATTTTAATCAATCCAGCTCCAATTTAAGGCATGACATTTTCATATATCCAGCTCCAATTTAGGGCAGGACATTTTCCTCAATCCAGCTTCTACTTCAGGTATGAAAATACTTATTTCGGTTTCCTTTACTCCAACCGCAAAAATTTTAACAAGACGATTTTAGTCAATCTAAATCCGACTTCTATCTAAAATTGAAGCATTTTCATCAATCCAACTTCTAGGTAGCAACGCGATTATTTCGTGTAACCATCTTCAATTTTTACAAGCATTATTTTCATAAATGCAACCTCATTCAGGAAACGTTCTTCGGGGTAAGAGTGTCTAAAGAATGATTGATTGGGTATAACGGCACTTCTGCAAAGAATTGTCATTTCGCAGATTCGGCGATTTTAACAAAAATCACTGTTTACCACAGATTTCTGCTATTTACCGAACTAACGCAACCCAATTGACTTAATGAATATTCAATATGCAGCAAATGTTGAATATTCATAACGCAGTAAATGTCATTATTGATATGGCGACAGCTGATTTGTTGCGAGAGCACCTTGGATCAATTTCCATGTGTACTTTCATTAAATGCTGCCCGCTTTGTCTTGTCAACCAATGAAAATACGGTTAGGTAAAAGACGTGCTATAAATAGGAGAACGGAGAGTCACACGTTAGATTTTTAGTAATCTCAATTGAACGCTTACAATGAAATCCAGTCTTTCTGCACATTATTAGTAAAAAAAGTCATACGTCTTAGTTAGTCACACAATAAACTGGATAGCTATAGTTAATCAGTTAGTCTTGGGTGTCACAGAGAAGGGCACCAATTCCAGATGTCTCTATACCCACCCTGATATAGAAGACGTGGGTCAAAAATTTCTTTTGCCCATACAATACCACCATGGGCAAATGCTGTTTATTCGGGTCAGAAGACTTTATGTGAATACTTGTGGGTGGTTACTACCAGTAGGCATACCCTAATCACGGGTTTTGCTATCATCCCATGCTTATGGTACTATTTTGGTAGGAATTGAACAAGTATACCTACACGAACGAGATGTCCGCTGTGAAAATTAGGCCGCCTGAACTGTATCAAGAAACAAAATATCTGCAGACCCAACGCCATAGCAGTAGAACTTTTGACAACGAAGTCAAAAGCCAGTGGAGGGGCCACTGGAGTTTGTCGTTGAAGAAGGGCACACGTAAATCAAGATCTTTTGCCTCTAAGTAGGCTAGCATTTCTGTGATTGAAATTATTTAATTGATGGCATTTACATATTCTTTAAATCTGTCTAGGCCTATAATAATGATAATAAATATATTAAAGCCTAAAATTATGGTTAATTTATCAAGGGGTAATTAAATGCATGGTGTCCTGGGCACGACGTTAAACTGCATCCATCCTCCGCCACAGGGAACCAACAACGTCCCTGTGCCGGTGTAAAGGTTTCAGATTACCCCTCCTAAACATTACCCCCCTGCAAACTGTAAATTGCATCAATCATCGCATTTATTGCACTAAAAATATAAAAAAATTCATCACGCTTCTTGTTTTGGTCTGAAGAATTTCATCCGTCATCCCACTTCGTGGTTTGTTATCAATATTTTTATCTGTAACTAAAATACTATTCGCCGCTGAAGTTTACATGGAGAAAATGGCTTCGAGGCTATTATTTTTTTTCGGATCAAAATATTGATAGCAAACCACGAATTGGGATGACGGATGAAAATCTTCAGACCAAAACAAGAAGCGGGATGATTTTTCAGATTTTTTTAGTGCAATAAATGCGATGATTGATACAAATCTAGTTTCCGGGGGGTAATCTCAAACCGGTTTCAAGTTACCGGGGGGTAATGTTTAGGAGGGGTAATTTGAAACCTTTACACCGGATTACCCCCTCCTAAACATTACCTTCCTGCAAACCGTAAATTGCATCAATCATCGCATTTACTGCACCAAAAATATCGGAAAAATCATCCCGCTTCTTGTTTTGGTCTGAAGATTTTCATCCGTCATCCCACTTCGTAGTTTGTTATCAATATTTTCATATGTAACTAAAATACTAATCGCCGCTGAAGTTACAATGGAGAAAATGGCTCCGAGGCTTTTATTTTTTTCGGATCAAAATATTGATAACAAAACACGAAGTGGGATGACGGATGATATTCTTCAGACCAAAACAAGAAGCGGGATGATTTTTTAATTTTTTGTGTGCAATAAATGCGATGATTGATGCAAATCTATTTTCCGGGATAATCTGAAACCGGTTTCAAGTTACCGGGGGGGGTAATGTTTAGGAGAAAGTAATTTGAAACCTTTACACCGGTCCGGGGACAAACTTCGAGGTAGATGGAGAGGAGATGGAGGTGGTGACAAGTTTCTGCTTCTTGGGAGCCTGGAGCCATGATAGAAAATGATGGCGGATGTGACAGAGAGATACGACGGAGGATTACATTGGGAAAGTCTGCAGCAAAGGGACTAGAGAAAATATGGAAGGATAAACATGTGAGCCTGATGACAATTAAAGACAAGAATTGTAAAGGCAATGATATTCCCAGTGGTGCTGTATGGATGTGAAACGTGGACAAAAACAAAGGCCTTAGAAAGAAAAATCGATGCTTGCGAAATGTGGATATGGAGGAAGGTATTGAGAACCCAATGGACCGAGAAAAGAACAAATGAATCCACATTACTAGAGATAGGTCAGGCACGAGGGAATATGTCATAATATTAGGGCAGAGAGCGGCAAGGCAGAAGTTGACATTCTTCGGACATGTGATGCGAGCAAACGACCTGGAAAAGGAGATGATGCTGGCCTGCGGAGAGGGAGGAAGAAGGAGAGGACGCCCAAGAAGGAGGTGGATGGAAGAAATACACGAGAGAACGAAGATGAACTTGGAAGAACTGAGAAACGCGATGGAAGACCGTAGCAAGTGGAGAAGGTTGACCATGGCGGTCGCTAAGATTCAAAGCAAAACAAAACAAAACTACTCGATCTGAAACGGAAGCTGGATTAAGGTATTTATATCTCTGAAACGGAAACTGGAATATGGTATTTGTATATATGAAGTATATGTATATGTATTTATGAATATATGTATTTGTAGGCCTATATATGAAGTGGAAGCTTGGCTAATGAAAAACGCTAGAGAATTGGAAGCTGGATGAAGGTTCCTTATTGCTGGATTGACGAAAATAACGCTTGAGAAATAGAAGCCAGGTTAAGATATTTTTATATACCTTCAATTGACGCTGGATGAAGGTATATTTATATCTGAAATAGATCGACTTTCCCGCTGAAATGGAAGCGGATGCATGTTGGAATACATAAATGAAAATCAACAATCCAGTTTCCATTTCTTAAGCTTTTTATCATTCATCCAGCTTCTATTTCAGATATATAAAAACCTTCATCCAGCTTCTAATTAAGATATAAAATGCCTTGATCCCGCTTCCATTTCTTAAGCTTCTTATCATCCATACAGCTACAACTTTGCCAAGAGAATTTTCATCCATCCAGCTTCCAGTTAAGCAAGAACATTCCCATCCATCCACCTCCAATTTGATCAAAAACATTTTCATCCATCCAGCTCCAATTTAAGCAAGGACATTTTAATCAACCCAGCCCCAATTTAAGCAAGGACATTTTAATCAATCCAGCTCCAATTTAAGGCAAGGCATTTTAATCAATCCAGCTCCAATTTAAGGCATGACATTTTCATATATCCAGCTCCAATTTAGGGCATGACATTTTCCTCAATCCAGCTTCTACTTCAGGTATGAAAATACTTATTTCGGTTTCCTTTACTCCAACCGCAAAAATTTTAACAAGACGATTTTAGTCAATCTAAATCCGACTTCTATCTAAAATTGAAGCATTTTCATCAATCCAACTTCTAGGTAGCAACGCGATTATTTCGTGTAACCATCTTCAATTTTTACAAGCATTATTTTCATAAATGCAACCTCATTCAGGAAACGTTCTTCGGGGTAAGAGTGTCTAAAGAATGATTGATTGGGTATAACGGCACTTCTGCAAAGAATTGTCATTTCGCAGATTCGGCGATTTTAACAAAAATCACTGTTTACCACAGATTTCTGCTATTTACCGAACTAACGCAACCCAATTGACTTAATGAATATTCAATATGCAGCAAATGTTGAATATTCATAACGCAGTAAATGTCATTATTGATATGGCGACAGCTGATTTGTTGCGAGAGCACCTTGGATCAATTTCCATGTGTACTTTCATTAAATGCTGCCCGCTTTGTCTTGTCAACCAATGAAAATACGGTTAGGTAAAAGACGTGCTATAAATAGGAGAACGGAGAGTCACACGTTAGATTTTTAGTAATCTCAATTGAACGCTTACAATGAAATCCAGTCTTTCTGCACATTATTAGTAAAAAAAGTCATACGTCTTAGTTAGTCACACAATAAACTGGATAGCTATAGTTAATCAGTTAGTCTTGGGTGTCACAGAGAAGGGCACCAATTCCAGATGTCTCTATACCCACCCTGATATAGAAGACGTGGGTCAAAAATTTCTTTTGCCCATACAATACCACCATGGGCAAATGCTGTTTATTCGGGTCAGAAGACTTTATGTGAATACTTGTGGGTGGTTACTACCAGTAGGCATACCCTAATCACGGGTTTTGCTATCATCCCATGCTTATGGTACTATTTTGGTAGGAATTGAACAAGTATACCTACACGAACGAGATGTCCGCTGTGAAAATTAGGCCGCCTGAACTGTATCAAGAAACAAAATATCTGCAGACCCAACGCCATAGCAGTAGAACTTTTGACAACGAAGTCAAAAGCCAGTGGAGGGGCCACTGGAGTTTGTCGTTGAAGAAGGGCACACGTAAATCAAGATCTTTTGCCTCTAAGTAGCATTTCTGTAATTGAAATTATTTAATTGATGGCATTTACATATTCTTTAAATCTGTCTTAGGCCTATAAAAATGATAATAAATATATTAAAGCCTAAAATTATGGCTAATTTATCAAGGGGTAATTAAATGCATGGTGTCCTGGGCACGACGTTAAACTGCATCCATCCTCCGCCACAGGGAACCAACAACGTCCCTGTGCCGGTGTAAAGGTTTCAGATTACCCCTCCTAAACATTACCCCCTGCAAACTGTAAATTGCATCAATCATCGCATTTATTGCACTAAAAATATATAAAAAAATCATCACGCTTCGTGTTTTGGTCTGAAGAATTTCATCCGTCATCCCACTTCGTGGTTTGTTATCAATATTTTTATCTGTAACTAAAATACTATTCGCCGCTGAAGTTTACATGGAGAAAATGGCTTCGAGGCTATTATTTTTTTTCGGATCAAAATATTGATAGCAAACCACGAATTGGGATGACGGATGAAAATCTTCAGACCAAAACAAGAAGCGGGATGATTTTTCAGATTTTTTTAGTGCAATAAATGCGATGATTGATACAATTCTAGTTTCCGGGGGGTAATCTCAAACCGGTTTCAAGTTACCGGGGGGGGGGTAATGTTTAGGAGGGGGTAATTTGAAACCTTTACACCGGATTACCCCCTCCTAAACATTACCTTCCTGCAAACCGTAAATTGCATCAATCATCGCATTTACTGCACCAAAAATATCGGAAAAATCATCCCGCTTCTTGTTTTGGTCTGAAGATTTTCATCCGTCATCCCACTTCGTAGTTTGTTATCAATATTTTCATATGTAACTAAAATACTAATCGCCGCTGAAGTTACAATGGAGAAAATGGCTTCGAGGCTTTTATTTTTTTCGGATCAAAATATTGATAACAAAACACGAAGTGGGATGACGGATGATATTCTTCAGACCAAAACAAGAAGCGGGATGATTTTTTAATTTTGTGTGTGCAATAAATGCGATGATTGATGCAAATCTATTTTCCGGGATAATCTGAAACCGGTTTCAAGTTACCGGGGGGGGTAATGTTTAGGAGGAACTTATAAACCATTCGTCATCAAAGCAGTGTGAATTGGATTCTGCACCTACTTGGCTCCTCAAATCTCTTTACGTCATTTTCGCTCCGATCCTTGCACTCCTCATCAATGTTTCCATAACCCAAGCGTGTCTATAGGCCTACCATCTAAACACAAGCGCGCCATCATTCGACCTCGTGTAAAGATGTCAGGATTAGACCCGACAGATCCGGCCAGCTACCGGCCCATCTCGAATTTGTCCTTCATCTCGAAACTCGTCGAACGTGTTATTCATAAACAACTATCTTTCTACATTGAATCAAATCATCTGCTTCCAACAACGCAATCTGGATTTCGTCGTCATCACTCTACCGAAACTGCAGTCATTAAAGTCTACAACGACATTGTTCTGGCCCTTGACTCAGGACTCATTGCAGCCCTGCTACTTCTGGATTTCTCTGCGGCCTTCGACTGTGTGGATCACACCATTCTCCTTAAACTCCTACAGACTCAATTTGGCGTGACTGCTTCAGCTATTCAGTGGATTGCCTCTTTCCTCTCCTCACGATCTTACAGTATTAAACTTGGTGGGTCCTCTTCTAAAATGTTTTTTGTCCTTTTCGGCGTCCCCAAGGCTCCATTCTTGGCCCACTCCTCTTTATTCTATACACCTCCAACATTGTCAACATCGCCTTGCAACATGGTCTCATGATTCACTTATATGCTGATGACACACAACTCCACATAAAGCTATCCGGACAGAACATTGGTAACATCAAAGTCAAGATTGCAGCCTGTTTCCGTGATATTCAGTCTTGATGTGCATCTATGCGTTTGAAGTTAAATGCCACCAAGACAGAACTCATTTGGTTTGACCGTCAAAGTGGACGAATCGATGATAAACTAATGAAAACTCTTGACCTCGACTCCAACTGCTCTATTCCACCATCTGATGTGATCCGTGATCTCGGTGTGCTAATGGACTGCAGTTTAAAGATGAATCACCATATATCTTCTGTAGCCAGAGCATGCTTTTTCCACCTTCGTCGAATTCGACAAGTGGAACGTTGTTTGAATGAAACTTGCCTTCGTATTCTCACTCAAGCCCTCGTCATCTCTCGCCTCGATTACTGCAACTCGGTTCTATCTGGTCCTCCATCATCAACACTTCAACCCCTGTCTTCAGTTCTTCATACGGCCGCTCGTCTGATAAAAGGTCTTGGTCCCAGAGACCACATCACTTCAACTCTGAAACAACTACACTGGCTTCCTATCCGTGCTCGTATTGCTTTCAAAATTTCCCTCCTGATGTTTCATATCCACTACGGAACCTCTCCATCCTACATGGCATCGATGGTCACGCCATGTTCCGCCTCTAAGTCCAGAGGACTTCGTTCGTCCTCGCGAAGTGATTTTGCTACACTTCGCACATACCGGAAGCTTGGAAGCCGTGCCTTCTCAGCATCAGGACCTAAAGAATGGAACAGTCTACCAACCTCCATTCGCCAGTGCTCATCTGTTGCAGAATTTAAATCAAAGCTAAAAACTCATTTGTTTTCATTGTATTATAACTAGATTTGTTGTGAAGCGCGCTCTTGTGCAAGACTTGTTTTGTTAAAGCGCGTTATAAATGACTATAATTGTATTGTATTGTATTGTATTGTAAGTAATTTGAAACCTTTACACCGGTCCGGGGACAAACTTCGAGGTAGATGGAGAGGAGATGGAGGTGGTGACAAGTTTCTGCTTCTTGGGAGCCTGGAGCCATGATAGAAAATGATGGCGGATGTGACAGAGAGATACGACGGAGGATTACATTGGGAAAGTCTGCAGCAAAGGGACTAGAGAAAATATGGAAGGATAAACATGTGAGCCTGATGACAATTAAAGACAAGAATTGTAAAGGCAATGATATTCCCAGTGGTGCTGTATGGATGTGAAACGTGGACAAAAACAAAGGCCTTAGAAAGAAAAATCGATGCTTGCGAAAATTTAATGTGGATATGGAGGAAGGTATTGAGAACCCAATGGACCGAGAAAAGAACAAATGAATCCATATTACTAGAGATAGGTCAGGCACGAGGGAATATGTCATAATATTAGGGCAGAGGGCGGCAAGGCAGAAGTTGACATTCTTCGGACATGTGATGCGAGCAAACGGCCTGGAAAAGGAGATGATGCTGGCCTGCGGAGAGGGAGGAAGAAGGAGCTAGAGGACGCCCAAGAAGGAGGTGGATGGAAGAAATACACGAGAGAACGAAGATGAACTTGGAAGAACTGAGAAACGCGATGGAAGACCGTAGCAAGTGGAGAAGGCTGACCATGGCGGTCGCTAAGATTCAAAGAATCGACGGCACAAGGTGACACCGGACCTAAGCCCGGTGTAAATGGTTTCAAATTACCCCCTCCTAAACATTACTCCCCCCGCGGTAACTTAATTGAAAGCAGTTTCAGATTACCCCTCTGATACTAGATTTGCATCAATCATCGCGTTTATTGCACTAAAAAATCAGAAAAATCATCCCGCTTCTTGTTTTGGTCTGAAGAATTTCATCCGTCATCCCACTTCGTGGTATGTTATCAATTTTATGATCGAAAAAAATAATAGCCTCGAAGCCATTTATCCATTGTAACTTCGGCGGCGATTAGTATTTTATATATAGATGAAAATATTTGTCCGTCTTTTCTGGTGTCAAGAAGATAGTCATGTCGTTCGGTCGTGGCCTAGGGTTGAGTCCCTTAGAGTGACCGTACGTGGTTCAAGTCACTTTGGTCTGCGGGATTTCGTGAACGCTCAGTACTGCCCGTCGGTGGCATTAGTTTGAGAGCTGCTGTCTGTAGTGTGGCGGTTTTAGGCCACAGGTTACTGACCGTTAAATTAGTGCCTGTGAAATAATGCTGGAAACAGGCGGGAGTATCTATGACGCGCTTAAAGTAGCCAAATTGCGTCTCTAGCTCTCTTATAGGTAGGAAATAGGTCCAATAATATAAAAATATTAAGTTCGTCAAATAAGGTTAATTTAAGGTGTAGAATTAAGTTTAGGCATGAGTTTGGGTATTCTGAAACTAGTCTGGTTGTGAAGAGCTCCAGGGTGAGAATTGCCGGGGGGGTTGGGGGGTTCAACCCCCTCAGTCTCTTTTAGGACCCCCCTAGTTCAGTCTTCAGTGCACACCCCAGGGGGGTCGTCTCCAACCCCCCCAGTTTTAAGTTGCGCCAGTGCAACATAGCATTAACTGATTTACCCAGAAAAGGAGCAGTTTTCCATGGTGTAGGCCTATGGTAATGGTGAAGCTACATGTAGTCTAATGCTAAGTGGAGTGCCGACGCGGAAAGGGAGAACAGTGAACCGTTGTCGCTTCATGCATAGGCGTAGTCAGGCTATAGCCTGCCTCTGAACTTCCCACCAACTTTTTGGAGAACTAGAACTACGCATTATGCATATGGCACCCATGCACGGTGACTCATCTGGCATAAGGGAGGGTCAAACCAGGGAGGAGGGAAGAGGGAATTATCACTGAAAGCTGTGCAGCCAAGGCAGGCGTGGTCATCCAACTGTTGGGAGAGGGGCCAATACTATCAAAATAGCGCTAATGGAACCTATGTTTCCCAAGCCATGGAGTCCACGCCCAAGCCGACAAAAGTTGGCTTTGACCTTAGGAAAGGGTCAGCAAGTCTTGTATGATAAATTGGGCGAATCACGGATGCCTGACACCTTAATTACTCTACTGCGGACCTGCATTTCACTGAAAACCACAACATGCAATGACAGACAAATAGGTTATCTCCAAAGAGGGGGTCTTGAGAAGGGTGTGACGCACGGTATATATCATCGGATACGACAGCTGTGAAATATATAGAAAGGGCAGGGGTGCAGAGAGAACTACAGAAGAAAGCATCGGTGGCTGGGCCACATACTTAGAGGAGAGGGTAGCCTATGTTGGTGAAGTTGCGAGAGGGACGTATGGAGGGAAGGCAACGAGAGGCAGAAGAAGATTAAATATGTTGAGCGATCTCGGCAATGGAGATACATAATTATAGTCGCACCAAGAGGAGGGCGCAGGACAGAGAGGGATGGAGGAGGTCGGAGGGGAACACGAGGTCGTTCATGTCACAAACCTGCCGAGCGGCAGAAGACTGAAGAAGAAGAAGAAATATATAGAGCCTAACATAATCTGCTACATATATATAGTGTGTCAGATTGCAAGTATAGAGCTGGATACTAGATCATGCAGTTTACACGGAGTGAAGGAGATTTGGAGACCCGAATGTATAAGCCTACATGAGATTATAAATAAAGCGCAACACTCCGCTAGGCGGCTGCTATTATATAGCCTAGCTAAAGTAGGCCTATAAATGCAAATTGTCGAGGTGGTTAAAAAGATGAGCCTTCTTCAGTTTTATTTCTCAAAATGGATGCGTAAAAATTCCGATGGCCTATGAAAATGTTGGCGTTTGGGATGACGATTAGCAATCCGGAAGAAACATCTACAGGGGCTGCGAAAAGGGCGCACGTACTGCTGGATCACTCTGATCATGTACGTAGGTCTACATAAAGGTATGCGATGCAGATCACTAATATTATGGCTTCCTGGTCTCAATGAACTTATAACCGTCGTCCGTCGATTATTTGTTGTATTTCTTGAGCATTACCTCTGGTTTGCATCATATGTGTTTCTCTGCAGAATGCAACTGTTGTCTTAGAGGACATAAAATGTCTCAGAAATTTTTGATGCATATTATTGGGCGCTATAAAAAGAGCTCATACATGCATACATACATATATACATACATACATACATACAATGTCATACATGCATACATACATACATACAATGTCATACATGCATACATACATACATACATACATACATACATACATACATACATACATACATACATTTGTACATACATACATACATACATACATACATACATACATACATACATACATTTGTACATACATACATACATACATACATACATGCATGCATACATACATACATACAGACATACATACATACATACATACATACATACATACATACATACATACATACATATATGCATCATGCATGCATGCATACATAGATACATACATGTATATAATTACATTGTTACTGGCTTCCGATAAGCAAAAAATTGCCAACTATGCATGGCTCAAAGTCTGACCCCCCCAGTCTTTTTTCGACAATTCTCACACTGAAGAGCTCTGACCTTATTACCAAAATTAGTATACAAGAGATTTTTGGTTTTATGTGATCAGGAACTGTTAGTGAACCACAGAAAAAAGTCCCAATGATTTGTGCAATGGGAATTTATGTAGCGCCCAACACAAGTTTGAGGCAGGGTCAATTCAAGCCAAATAAACCAGGGGTGCACACCACACCTCTTTTGATTTTTCTATAAAATTAAATACATAAACTATATACAAAATAAAGAATAACAGTGAAAATTTGAGTAGAATATCTCAAAAATTGACCAAGATATTAATTTTTCAAGTAATTAAGGAAAATACAAATCGTGAGAAAACGGCATCGTCCACCAAGTTTGGACTGTCATATCTTGGCCATGAAAGGAGTTAGAGGGCTGAAATATTTTTTGTGCAATCAGCATGTTGTGCTCTTTCCATACATGTAAGAATCTGGGTGGTGTTGCTTTTGGCTATAAATTTAAAAAATATTGCATAGAGGTCAATTCGCGTTCAAGCTTCAGCCATCATATCAGTATAGGCAGATACCATGAGACACAATAATACTAGTATATTGGTCTTATATATTGACATGCACTGGAGTTCATTTGAGCTAGGTAAAACAAAATAAAAGGCCTTTGGTTTCCTTCATCACATTAAAGAATTACTAATATAAATATAATAACAATTTGCAGAAAGAAATAGCTGTTAAGAGGAGGAATGAGTAGAGACCTACAAGACAATGATATGGAATGTACCTCTGTATGGAACTGAAACGTGGAAGGAAGACGTCAAGCAATTGGAGCCATCTGAAATGTGGATAAGGTGGAGGATGGAAAGGATTAGCTGGACTGAGCACATAACGAACGAGGAGGTGCTATGAATGGTGGGGGGAGGAAAGAGCGATAATCATCATAATAAGAATAAGACAAAGAAACTAGATTGGTCACATACTGAGAGGAGACGCCCTGATGAGGAAAAGAATAGAGGAAAAAATGGAGGCACAGAAAGGAGGAGGAAGACCTAGACAGAAGCTTCTGGACTGGATGATCTGGGAGGGATATTAACAGCTAAAAGAGGAGGTTCAACAACAAGACGAGTGGTGCCATCGGATGTACAAATCTGCCAACTGGCAGAAAACAACATGATGGTGATAATGAACAATTTGCAGAGTCATTAAGTACCCACTTTTGGTAGTTTTCATACATAAATATTTACAAAAAATAGCCTTGTCAAAGCACAAACTCTACAGCTAGGCCCCCCAGAAATTCGCGATCTTGCGCAGCGCAAATTTTGCGCAAATTTCCAGGTTTAGCGCAACAGCGCAAAAATTGGCAATCCGCGCGATTTTAGCGCAAAATTTGACAAAATCTTGCTAATTTATCTAAATTGGGCTTTGATTGACTTAAAATCACCGCGGCCCATGACAGCCCAACATAACAACGACGACTGATGTACGGTAATCAAAATGGCGGCCGCCGAATGGGATGAAATTATAGATTAATTTTTAGTTAAAGATCGATATTTTTGGTAGTAACGCACAAATTTATAGTATACAAAATTCAAGAACTTCACGGCCGCACAATAAAATGTGTTAGACGAAGTTTCTCAAAGCGGTCACACAGCAGCGTCGCTTGCTGTCTCAACTTATGACAGAATGAACGCATTTAATCTATAGGCGTCGGGCGTGCACACAAAGACGAAAGGCTAGTACTCCGCACGTTGTGTAACTTGGTGATTCATTATAATATAGGCATATAATTATAATACTATTTTGAAGTTACATTTGTAATGGGCGCAGATTTCGGTGGGCATAAACTTTGCAAAATTAAAATTATTTGCGACCGTCTGAATACATTAATCTTATGGTTTATAGGAACTTCATAACTGCATTTTTTGGCTTGATTGTCTAATTTCCAGAACACCATAGCTTTACACTAAATGACAGAAACACTGTTAGATACTTTGGTACATTGATTCAATGAAAAAATAACGAACATTTTGATTTTTTAACTTGCGCAAAATTCGCGCAAATTTTTCGTTTTTGGTGCGCAATTTTTTCAACTTTTTGGCGCAAATTTCTGGGGGCCCTATACAGCACTGACACAACCTAATAATTACATAATATGTCAATTCCTAATAACTTGGTAGTCTAATACATCATAATTTGACTGTAGGTTTCAACAATGCATTGAAGCACTGAAGCAGTATACTCAGGTGTTGGATATCATAAAAAATGTATTTTGAGAATTTCTTCTACACCATACTATATAGGTGCAACATTCTTCCAACATATGCTGTTGTATATCAGATATGCTGCACAAGCTATTACAACTCTTAAATCAGTCACACATCTTAGTAAATGATGTACTGATGACATAATTTAAGACACACACACAAGCTTATGTGAATTGATAGTGGGGTTAAAGCCAGTTCTTTTTGTTGTTCTTAAACATTAACATCTAGTTAAGTGCCTTGTAAAAGGAAGCCCAGCTTCTTTTAATCTGAACTTTACACCTCTTAACTGATGTGCATTGACAAAACAGCTTGGCAAGCTCAATAAGTTCCTTGACATGACTTTGCTGAAGATGTACTTAACAATGGAAGGACATTCAGAATCACAGCAATCGCTGATGAGTGATGACTGATGATGTGCTGCATATGCTACATAATTTGCTACAACTGAGGAAATTTTTTGCTTAAATGCATATAAGACCCAGCTGATTTGGTTTGTAACTACACAAAAGCTTGCTAAGCTTGATTATCTGTTACTGATTGACGTTGCGCTCTTTACCTATTATACCACTGATCTTCACTGTTGACTCTTGCCTCACCTTCACAGAGCACATATCAAGTCTAATTTGCTCATAATATGTTCAACTGAGATGGCCGAGAGTTGTGTTGTCTCTCTCTTTACCACCAATGTCCATACATCGTCCTAGGTTCGTTCTTGTCTCTAGTTATTCTTAAGATCTAACTCCCTATATATAACATATAACTTGAAACATTTGTCATAAAATTCTTTTTAGTGTCAAATTCTCAGCTGGGCTTTGCCCACCAAATATGCAATTACAAGATACCCTTCCAAAGCCCTACCTGCACCTCACCGTGGTGGGAAGGTGAACAGCCAAGTAGGGGATAGCCCAGTGAGGCTATGCCATCAGTGAAGACTTTGGTCGAAGTACCACCTAGGGTGTCAAGCGAGGTGGACAGGTTCATCGGGAACCCCGAAAGTGCTGGCTAACGCAGAAAGCGGGTGTTGGAAGGATACCTAAGGGTGGAAGAGGTCTTAAAAGGTCCAACGGCCTCCTTACCCTATACCAGGAGAGGATTGGTCACCACCTGGCATAGGACCAGGAAACGTTTACATGACTGAAACAAATATGAATACAGATAATTAACGGCGTTAACGGGGCTTCTCCACGAAAGAGAAGGGGAACTGCGCCCAGCAGGAGTGGTACGAAGAGCAGTGGAGAAGACCAGAGACAGAGCATCTTGTAAGGGCCTCATTGTCAGCATGCGCTTGACGGAGGAGAAATTGGAATACAAATTATTGTCTGCATGTCCTCAAAACAGCAATTGTCCCATTTAATCTGAAATTGAATTTGTTTGCCTTACTGCAACTAGGACTGTCCTCTGATAACAAGCTCATACGTAGGTTTGTCAGTGTCAACAAAGCAGAAATCACAGTTCTAGATAGTCGTTAATTTGGTAAGCTTGTATATTTTAGCATCATAAATTACTCGCTATAGCATGGGTTTCAGCGTTGGTCCAACACAATTAAGTTGGATTGACAAAAAGAATTCGTGCTAAATGGAAGTCAGATTGATGAATAATAATAATTCTTAATCAAATAGGATTAATTATATTGCCTAAACAGAAAATGAATCGGTTATAAGACTTCCTGGAACTAGAAGTTGGACTGGTTAAAAATAATAATGGTGATTTTACACAAACTCTTAAAAGATAGAGGAAACCAAAGGTCGCCAATAGCCTAGCCCAGTGGTCTTGCGTTTTGGTAGAAATGACGACAAATGAAATTTGTAAATATACATTAAAAAACTCGCACATCTTGGTATTAAACCTGTCGTAAATTAATGACTAACGCAAATTCACTATATTATCGCTCACCCATAAAAGTCTGCAAAAATACCAACGCGTGCTCTAAATCAAGTATAATTTGCACAACAGCAAATGATCTATTACTCTAACATATATCTGAATTTATAATCCTGGCCGGACTTTTCTAAACTCACAATGCGTGCGTTTTAATTTAACTGTCGGAAAAATCGAAACTGTATGCTGTAAAACCTGTTAATGACGACCGAGCCGAATAACTTCCAACAACAAATCGACCACATTACTGCGCACGATAGGGTATTTTTCTATAAATATTTCTACGCCAAATGTCAATAAAATCCCAACTTTGAACGTCGATAAAAAAATCTCCCTGCGGCAAAATACTGGGATTTTTTTCTTTCAATATTGTCACATATTTGTCTGTCGATTTATCTAAAAATTGGCTGTATGAACATTTTTGTAAGGTACTCCACACACGATGAGCTAATTCTACCACACTAAACTACTGTTGATTATAAATGACTGAAGTGACAGTTTGCTATGAGTTGTCATCCGCAACATCCGGAAAAGGATCATCTGAAGACGAATGTCGAATAGAAACTGATATTCAAAGAAAACAACATAGATCTCTGTAACGAGTGAATTTCTTTGTAACAGGATGAAGCATTCTGTAACCTAAAGTTGCTTTCTTCACAGTAACCAACAAAGATGTACTCTTTTGACTTAGAGTCCCATTTCTTGCGGTTATTTTCAGGAACTTTCACCAAAGCTTTGCAACCAAACACACGAAGATGGCTGAGGTCAGGTTTTTCTCCTGTCCATGCCTCTTGAGGTGTCATATTTGGTAAGACTTTTGTAGGTGACCGATTCTTCAGATAATTGCTGTATTTACTGCTTCTGCCCAAAAATCTCCGGATTCTAGAATCATTGTTCGAGCTCGTTCTACCAAAGTTCTGTTCAGACGTTCAGCAACTCTGTTCTGTGGAGGAGTATACGGAATCGTGGTCTCGTGACGAATTCCACTACGTCGTAAGAAACCCAGAAAATTTTCATTGACATATTCAGTACCATTATCTGTTCGAAGAGTTTTGATACGTTTACCAGTCTGACTCTCAACAAGAGATTTGTACTCCTTGAACTTCTCCAGTACCTCAGTCTTTGATTTCAGAAAATAGACAACCGAGTGTCTCGTAAAATCATCAATCAATGTGAGAAAATACCGTGCTCCACCAACGGATGAAACATGCATTGGACCACAAATATCAGAATGAACAAGACCAAGAACGTGATTCGCTCGTTTGGCTCCTGTTTTCTTGCGTTGGCTGAATTCTTATGTGGTTTAACATTGACCTTCTCACATTGCGAACGAATATGAACAAAACGATTACATTCAAAACAACATGGTCCTTTTGGCTTACTTTTCATCTGGGACATGCCCTTGCTCATATGAGACCTGCCCATTGAAAATGCTGAATGAGTTGCAACCGAAGTCGTACTTGCTCCTAGCTCCTTAACACTGTCCTGAAGCAAAAGACTTTTTACAAACTCAACTGTTGTGTCTTGCTTTGATCCTTGAATGCCTAATATTAAAGGCCTATACTTATCTGGAAGACCTCAAAAAATTATGCCTCCAACAACATTGTCCTGAAAAGGTTGACCAATTGATTCCAATTGTTCTGCAATTGACAAAATGTGATCTACATACTGCTGCTTATTATTATGCTGCATCGAAGGAAAGTTCTCAAAATTTGTCTTGAACAAACTAGAATACAGTCCAATCAGACGAACAAGAGCAGTGCTTTAATATTCACCTCTCAATGCGTCCCAAGCAGCTTTCGCAGTCTGGCATTTCTTCGTGATTCTGGCTGAACAAGGTTTTAGGCTGAGATTGATTTTTGGCTAACGCACGTAAGTCCAAATCCGGATCAACAGTCTGGACCTCTTTTGGCGAAACACAGCGCCATAAACCAGCGTCAATTAAGAAATTTTGCACCCAGAATTTCCAATCACCACAATTTTTGCCATCAAGATGCTTCACTTCCGGTAAACCTCCGACGGAATTTGTAGTAACTGTTGTCGCTACACTACCTGTTCCTGTGCTAATTTTCTCCTGAATTCTCCAAACTTGCTGCTGTAGTTCTTCCAATGCCGCCATTTTGACGCGTGACCAAGAAGAAACTTCAGCTTCTATCGACTCGGATAATTAACGAGAAAACTCGAAAAATATTAGTCGACCAACAGTGAATGTTATTTAACCAGTCGTCCTGGGACCATAACCTGTTGGAATGCAGAGCTTTAATTCACGATTACAACGATAAAGATTGTCACATGTCTTCTTAACTATTAGCACAAAATACGGAACAAGAAGAAGGAAGGAAGTGACGTATAACATGGACTAAACTATACAGAGTCATCTACAGTCATCAATGCTAGCGCCATCTAGAATGTGTATAATTATTTCAACAAATACACCACTTCCTATTGAGAAAATTTCCACTTGAGCTCATCGCTAGAATTTGCCACTCGTTCTGGTGGTGGACGAGATAGAGAGACAGACAGATGAACAGAGACAGAGAGAGTGGGAGAGACAGACAGACATACTTGGACAGACATACAGGCCGTGTCGTGTCTACGAGAGAGGATGGACTTAAACCAGAGAAAGAGACAGACATACAGACAGGTCGGGATAGTCTCCTGAGACAGATAAGATGGTGAGATAGACAGACAGAGACGGAATAGATACAGATATTCGATTCAATTGATTTGAAGTATATTATATAGTGAGCCTGCAACTAAACACAAAGTGTAATATATCTGATCTCTGATTCACAAGGATAACCTCATGTTACTCGTTGCGGAAAGCTGTTACATGGACGGCCGTCCATGACTGCTTGGACGCAGTCCAGGCAGTGCAGGCCAAATTAGGTTGCGGGACGGTGTAGTCACTAAAATAGTGCTTGGACGCCTCGTTCTGGTGGTGGACGAGAGAGAGAGACAGACAGACAGACAGAGACAGAGAGAGTGGGAGAGACAGACAGACCTACTTGGACATACTTGGACTGACATACAGGCCGTGTCAAATCAAATCAAATCAAATCTGCTTATTCAAAGAGATCAATGACTGAGAAAAATCAATTGACAATAAAGACGAACTGACAAAAGAAAAAGCAAGCACAATGTAAATTATGAACAAAACATCAGCAGCTATAGAATTAGATGATGCCTGTGAAAGGGTGACCCAGAAAGGGAATGATCCCGCTAGCCTAGGCACCCACTAACAGAGGAAAAAGAAAGAAATTATCATGACAGCTGAGGAAAAAAAATTTATTGTTAAGCAGAAATAGAGAAAAAGAAAAGAACATAGAAAGAGACAAAGAGAGAAGACAAAAAGTGATAGTGCAAAGTAGGAATTTCCTTAAAGACAGAGATGAGGAAGTGATGCATTGGGAACACAGCATATAATACAGAGTGGGGAGTATAAGTAGCATATAATTGGAAGTGCCAAGCTATTATGATCAAACTATAAAGATCGAAGTGGTAACATATACAATAAAGTTAAAACAAGAACCATTAATTAACTATAAGATATTTTTTAAGGAATTTTTTTAAAAGGCCAACAGATTGAAGAGAGAGTAAGTAGGCCGGGAGTTCATTCCATAATTTAGGACCCAGATATTTAATAGAAAATTGTTTGATTTTTAAGCGCGCATACTCACTACGGTAACACATATATGTGGTAGCATGGTTATGAATTTTGGAGTCAACAGTTAAGTAACTTAAGAAAGAATTAGGCAATAAATTATGATGATAGCGAAACATAAAGAAGCCAATTTGAAATTTATTTATGATGGGTAGAGAAAGTAACATATGGTTTAAATACAGGGGGCAGTAGAGGTCCTCCAATGTACACCACACATAATTCTTATGGCCCGTTTGGGTAGAGTGATCAGAGGTTTGAGTCGAGAGGAATAGTTGGAACCCCAGGATATATTACAATAGGACAAATAAGGGTAAATGAGTGAATAGTAGAGATCAATAAGAACTTTATTATAGGGAGGCAATGCTTAATTCTAAGTAAGACCCCATTATTTTTGGCAATTTTTTAGAGATTGTTGAAATATGATCACGCCAAGTAAGATGATCATCTATAATAACACCTAGAAATTTAGCAGACTTCGTTGGGGTAATTGGAATATTGCTAATTAAAAGAGATTTATTCACATCTAAGACATATTTTTTTTGTATGAAATAACATAAAATTGGTTTTGTCGAGGTTAAGGGATAATCTATTAGTTTTGAACCATTCACCTATTAAATTAAGTTCTTTATTTGCAATATTAAATAGGCAGTTGTGACGTTCCCCCTCTTTAGTTCGTGTAGGTCGGGTCTGGCACTACTAGCAGGGAGCCCCATTCCTCCCCTCTCAGTCAGTCCCCAGTCGCCCGCCCGTTCATACACATTTAAGAGGGGTTGGCCCCCGGTGAACGTCGTTGTAGTCCAAGAGGTGGCCAACTGGTGTGCTAATTCCGGTTGTTTGGGTACCACCCCTAGTCCTACGGTCGGGGCCCCTTCTACATTCCTCTCCCTACTCCCTTCTCTATCCATCAGGGAATAACCGGCCTGGGAAGGGAACCCAAGTCTATCCAGATAGAATTAGTCCGGGCCTAGGCTTATCCTTCAGCTTAGCGCTCCGCCTACTATCTGGCATAGCCCCTACACTGGCTGCCTCTCTCTCTCTCTCTCTCTCTCTCTCTCTCTCTCTCTCTCTCTCTCTCCCTCCCTCCCTCCCTCCGTCCTTCCCTCCCTCCCTCCCTCCCCTCTCTCTCTCTCTCTCTCTCTCTCTCTTTCTCTCTCTCTCTCTCTCTCTCTCTCTCTCTCTCTCTCTCTCTCTCTCTCTCTCTCTCTCTCTCTGACAAGGTGCTGCGCGAGTGGTTGGCGCGGAAAGACATAGTCCTTCAATTGTATTCCTTTCACAACTAGTCTCCGTCTGAACTTCCATCTCATTCATCCTCGGGGGCCCTATTCCTTGGGCCTGTCCCCTCGGTCCTGCCAGATTTCCATATTCTCGTTTAAAGACATTCGGAGGTCGGTTCGTCTGCAACCTAGTTCCCTCGTCAAGGTCGTCCATTTTTCCCGCACGTCATCCTGTTCCGCGAACACAACCTCCATCTCATTCGATATGTCCATTATCCTCCCCGTCAGATCCCTCTGTCGTTCGTCCATTCCATTTTGCCTCTCATCTATTCGTCGCACTCGATCGTCATTCCATGTACCCGGTCGCCCATGGTCGACAGAGTCTGGCTGATGTGTGACAACATCGCCATTAGAGTCGGGTCCGTCCCTGAAGGTCGCTGTCCGTCGTTCGCAGTCCGTCCTAAATCTTCCATCTCCTCGTCTCCGTCTTGTCCGTCAGTTGATACAGAAGCTCTAGACATGGTATTTTAATAGCTTTTGCTATGTTTCTTGAACACGAGTTATACGATAATAAACACAGAATACAATATATAGCGCAATAAAAATCTTAGTAGCTAAAAATAACTCACTCACTCATTTATTCCAGTCGCTCGCCTAACCTAGCTATAGCGGCAACTGAGATAAAGAAATTCAGTATACGGGGTTTTTCCCGTCAGCCAAAACAATAATACAAATAGTGTGCGTCAATCGCTCACATACCAGACTGTCCTTGCAATCCAACGATCTCAGTCGAATTCCGACTTCCAATGTCCTTCGTCTTTCTCGTAATCGCAGCATCCTTTTCTCCTTGTTTCTCCGATTCCAAATTTCGACGTAACTCCGATTCCTGTCGTCTTCTATCCGTACGTAACTAACTCCGATTCACTTGACAATCGCCTCTCATCGACTTCCTCGTCTTCGCTCATGATCCTGATCCGTTTGATCCAAGGATAACTATCTCGACTTCTTCTTCTCCGTGGAATGTCCCTTCGCGTAATCTTCAAATCCTCTGATAATCTTTAACGCCGTCCTGATCAGTCGATCCCAAAAACACGGGCTGTGCATCACGTCTTCTTCGTGGAATCGAGCCCCGTTTGTTGGCGTCGGTCCCTTTTATGCAACTCTCATGCTGACCTAAGCAGAAAAGAGCATTTACGCTTGCTCTCTCCCTTTGACTGTCTGCCTCCGTCACTTGACTCTGCCTCGGTCCTTCTACGTGCTGCACGCCATCGCCGTGAAAAGACGCTTACGCAGCGGGTCTAAGTTCTGCATTGTCAGCGTGGGCTAATTATCAGGCCGCAATTCTCCCACCTATCACCACATGCATACACACTCATCCACAATTATACTCACACAGAGTTTAACAGAATGACTATTAATTTAAAGTGGCGCTCTACAAATGTGGAAACCCTAGTTTCAGGGGAGTGGTGTGAAAGGAAAATATTGGTATCATCAGCAAATAAAATAAATTTGAATATAGTAGGGGACGTAGATAAATCATTAATGCATAATAGAAAAAGAAGTGGTCCCAGAATCGACCCCCTGGGGAACACCACATAAAACATTCAAAGCCAGTGATTTATGTCCATTAAAGCAAACATGTTGTTTCTATTTCGCTCCTGTTTTTTCTTTTTCTCTTTTTGTTTCTTTTTCCCCACTGTGTTTATGATTTCTAATTCTTGGTGTTCTAATTTAGATAAATGTTCTGTGTGCACTGCACAAATTAGCCCATGGCAAGATGTTGGTGCCTGCGAAAATTGTAATACACTCTGCCATACTGCATGCATGAACGCTTCTGACCAGGTAAACACAGAGGATTGGCCGTATGTAGCCGGTGCATATTGTACAAAGACTTCCAATCGTACCCACTCGGAGACCTTAGTGGAACCTGACCTACCTAGATTAAACCTTTTTGAATCTGAAGATTCAAATAGACCACTTCTCAACAATAAGGATTTAGACCCTGACTCTAATTACTTTTGGGGTATCGTAAAAGAAAGCAGATATTACGGCGCATTCCAGCTAACCCATAGTTTTGCCAAGGATCCCTCGTCATTATCGATTATGCATCTTAACGTGTTGTCACCTGGTCACCTGGTGCCGTCAGCTCTTGGAGCTCTGGCGACAGTCATGATGTATCCTCTCCATTGTCTCCTGTTTATTGTCGCCTCTCTTAGCTCTTCCAAGCTCATTCCAGACTTTTCCTGTACTTCATCCATCCACCTCTTCCTTGGTCTTCCGCGTCTTCAGTAGTGTCAATAGGGATGGGTGACTCCAGTTAGTATTAATACTAACTAGTAATTAATTAGTAATTAGTTAGCTATTATTAATAATTAGTTAAGTAATTAGGTCAATTATCTTAATTAGGGCAATTATCTTAATTAGATCAATTAGATTATTATAATCTTACCAATTATACTAATTAGTTAGATATTATTAGTAATTAGTTAGTAATTATCTAGCCCTTCCCTATTAATTGCCTAATCCTAATTAGGAATGACATATCCCTAATTAGTACAACAAAGGATCTGCTAATCCTAACTAGCACTACAAAGCTTCTTCAATTCATATAGTTAGTTATTATTAGTAATTAGCTATTATTAGTAATTAGTTAGTCATTATCTACCCCTAATTAGCGCAACAAAGGCCCCGCGACCCCTAATTAGCATTACAATGCTCCTATAACTCATATAATTAGATATTATTAGTAATTAGTTAGATATTATTAATAAATAGTTAGCTATTATTAGTAATTACTGGGTCCTATTTAGCAATACATAGCCAGGGCCACACCATCTCCTCCTCCTTCTCCCTCTCCTCTACCTCCTCCTCACGCCCCTCTACCTCCTCCCTCTCCTCCTTCTCCCGCTCAGCCTCCCTCTCCTCATCCTTCTCCCTCTCCTCTACCTCATCCACCATCTCCTCCTTCTCCCTCTCCTCCTTCTCCCTCTCAGCCTCCCTCTCCTCCTCCTTTTCCCTCTCCTCTACCTCCTCCTCCCTCTCCTCCTCCCTCTCGGGCGCGGTGGTGTAGTGGTGGCGTCGTTGCCTTGAAGCCGGAAGGTTCGAGGTTCGAATCCACCTCACCGCGTAAGGACCTTGGGCAAGTCCTTCACTCACAAATGCTCAGCGCTTCGGCGTGAAACTCCGATGCAGTGTCCGCTCTGCATTCGGGAGCGCCTCTGAGTAGAGAGCTTGAAGGGGCGCTATAACAAGTGCACATACATACATACATACATACATACATACATACATACATACATACATACATACATACATACATACATACATCTTACTTACTGCAATATGATCTGGACTTCTACATACGACTCTCATCTTAACGGTATAAGGATCCTTCAAAAAAAGGCTATAATTATAAGAGTCATAACTAAATCTCCACCAAATTCACACACCAGTCCGTTATTCTTCGAACACAAACTCCTAAACATTACCCAAATTAAATTTCTGCAAACTTGCATTTTCATGTACAAATATATTAATAACCTCCTTCCACCATCATTCTTTTCCTATTTTGATCCTGCACCGCACCGGATATGTACTAGAAGCAGCAATGATTTCAGACCTGTGTTTGCTAGGACTAATGTCCGTAAGTTTTCGCTTGGGGTCCAGCAGATGACTAAGAAATTTTTAAAAAGTCGTCAGAAATTTTGGCGGCTGAAAACGGAAAATTTTCTTCCCATAGGCCTACCCAGAGCCGTATATTTCCAAGAGTCTGGCCATCTGCAGCTAACGAGAGGTTCCGGTTAATTCCGGGTCTTAGTTGTGGATCACGTGGTTACTGGCCTCCATTTTCTCTCCTTGCAACTGGATGAACTGTGTTTAGTGTTTACGCTAAATTTTGTGTGTGAAATATTTGAAATAATGCCTTGTTGCGCTGCCGTTAACTGTTCGAATCGACACGAAGAGGGATTTCGGTTGTTTCGTTTTCCGAACAACAAGACGCGTCGTGATTTGTGGATCGCGAAATTGAAGAGAGACAACTGGAAGCCGACATCGTGTTCAGCTCTATGCGAGGTAAACAGCATTTACTCTTGGCCTTCCCAGTTAACTTCATAATTGTATAATAGTCAACTCGTAAACAATCGGAATATCTACAGCGTCCACAAAAGCCAAGTCGCGGGAACCATGGCGATCATGAGGCGTACGCTTGACCCGGCCTGATACTGGCGGGATTTGCCTTAAGTACCTACCGCCAAGGCCGTCTTAAGGTCTTGGTTATTCCTAGGCACTCTTGCAATCTTGAAAACGAAATTACCATGGGAAACGACATTTGAAGACGTTATGTGATTCTGCTATTGCAAATAGCCACAACGTTCAATGTTTACTAGCACAGTAGCACTGCTTAACTTAAACTGATACAGTACAAAATATATGAAATATTTAGCTTTTTCCATTTTCCCGGCCAGTGTTTCAATGCATATCTGATTTTCAGATTACAGACTTGGTGGGCCCTAGACACAGTGCACAATATGCCTAATGAATAGCACTGCCTTGCATACAGCAAACCTTTAATAGATGTTCATATCGATATGTACTCTATGATGTTAACGCAGATACATAAATAAACATTATAAGTCAAGGAGGTTTAACACATGATATCTCTTTCCCTCCTAGTCTTCCTTCTTTCTTATTACTTAATTCCTTAATATTATTATTATTCCTTAATATTACTTCAAAGTCATTGCAATCCGATTGAATGGCGCCTGTTACGAAGGATTGGGTTAACTGTTTTTGGCGTTGGATTGGAAGTGGATAAGCCCATGCCTGGTTGTTTCCTGGATGGATGGATCCAGATTTGATGAGGGCTTATGACAACAGAGGCTGTACACTCTATATTTTTGTGGCCACCTTAATTAAATTTTTGTGAGATATATAAAGATGGTGATTATTTTGTAGGCACATTTCGAAGAAAGTCAGTTCGAAAGAAATCGTAAGGACGGATGGAGAAAGTTACGACCCGATGCTGTTCCAACACTCTTCACACACAGTGCTGTGGTGCATGTCAGAAAGCCGCCACTGAAACGCAGCCCAGAAGAAAGCCCGACGAAGACTATTGCAAAGAAGCGATTGCGTGTCGAACACAGCTACAGCAGGAAATCCTCGACATACTTCTCTACCGCTACCACTACTGTCACGGCAAGCTCTGGGTCGTCCACAGCATGTCAGCTTCACGATGGTAATTCATTGTCACTAAATTATTGCATTAAAATGTTGTTACTGAGCATACAGGGGCAGAGTCTGGATTTTTGAAAGGGTGCTGGAGGCAGAGGTATGCAGCACCTACATGAATTCATGCACAAATTGGTGCCCTCAACCCATCTAGAAAATGCAGCATGTTACAGAGTGCTGTAAGCTTGTGCAGTGGCTAACAAATTTTATGGCCATATCATACTGAAAAAGAGAACTTAGATCAATGCTGGTCTGCTGAAAATCTAAGATTCAAGGGGGTAATCAGGTGGTGTCTGGAACAGGGTGAAGACCTCTGAAGTTGAAGACATTACGTTAAATGACGACATGTTTCATGCTTGTAGGTTTCTAAGTGTTTAATGTTAGTAATCTATCCACACCTCAGATTCACATGTTCTGTGTGACCTTGCACGCGTGACAAATTTATATAATGACAATAGAAATATTTAAAAGTAATAAATTGTTGACTGTGTGTGTGTCTGTAAGGACTTTATGTCTGTCTGTACCAACGTTTTAAGGAAGTTTAGCATCATGTTTTGTTGGTGTCATGTAGTGAGATGTAGAACAAATGGAGCCTTGCGTGGCTGCCTTATAGCTAAATTCGACTCCTGTATTAACTTGTGATCAATCATTCATACTGTATCTGTAATACAATGCGCTGTGTCAGTTTGAATATTAATAAACGAAGATTATTATCATAATTATTATTATCATTATGTTAATTCCATGCAATCATTGTTGTCTCCAATGAAAGCGCGAGTTATTTACTTAGATCAAAAGGCACTAATTGGACATGATTATTGTCTTTTCAGTTTCTAACAAGAATGCCACTGCTTTCTCAGACGAGTACCTGACTACATCTGGAAACTTAGCAAAAAGCAACGCAGACTCTACATCCCACTCCATTACGGCTTCAACATTGTCAGCAGCTGTCACTGCTTCTGATTGTTTAGGTTGTCGCACTTTAAACAGTTGTATCAAGAAATTGCATAGGCAGTTTTTAATACAGGCTCGTCTTATTGCTGCTCTACGTGTTAGGCATAAAGCAGCATTGAGGAAAGTAAGGAAAATTTCGAAAGCGAAATGTGCTTTTGGCTTTGCAGTTAAGAGATTTTTGAACATCGATCAGCAGAAGGCGTTGTGCAAAAATACGCAGAGGGGTTCTAAGTGGAGCTCAGTGACTGTAAGAAATGCAATGCAACTGCATTTTGCATGTGGTCCTACTGGCTACCATGTGCTATTGTCTCAGAAGTATCCGCTGCCATCACTGCGTACTTTGAGACGCAGCATCCAATTTGTGAAATTTGAAAGTGGAATTTTAACAGAAGTTTTCCAATTTCTTGCTTTTAAAGTTCGTGACATGAGCGTTCTTGAGCGAGAATGTTCTTTAACATTGGATGAGATGTCGATAACAGCAGGTGCTGAATTTGATAAACGGACTGGCCGTTTCATTGCTGATGTAACGTTGCCTGATCAGAGTGGTATTGCTACACATAGTTTGGTTTTTATGTTAGGTGGTATTACTGGAAACAAACTGTTGCCTATTATTTCACTGGAAATTCTACAGATGGCAGTGTCTTTGCTCCGATTGTGTTAAGCATTATTAAACACTGTCATGAATAAGCTTGTGCCCTGCACTTGGCTTTCGAGTGGCACTCAAGAAATTTGGAGATTACGATTGTAATTTTGCTGTGCATAGTTCTTGCATAGATTAGGAAATAAACTTGTCAATATTACTGGCACACCATGATGCCAATATGCAGATATAAGCTTCTAAAGGTCTCTTTCGGGTTTTCCCTTTTTTCTATTATGTAAACGTTTTAATATCCTGTTACTATCAAACTTGCAATATCGACTTTAATCACATGTCATTCCACTATTTGAAGTTGATACTGCTAATGTTCAACATGATTGGACTGAATACTGATTTCTTATATATTAGACTTACTGCTATGATCCTGTTTGTCGTGTTTGATTGCATTGCTTGTCACGATTGAATAAAATTTAAGATTTCGTTCCATTTGATAGTGTTGTGTAAAAAGGAGTAGAAGCCTAAGATATAATATAGTCTTCCCAGTCGGTCTGTTGGATTCCTTGCACCAATGACAGTATTATTTATTTATTTAAATTACAAGCGGTTTTAACGTGCACAGTCGCACAGAAATGGAGTCTAGCATCACTATATTAGCAGGGTCGGTGAGCATATTAAACCGTTAGTTTGCGTTGCTAAGTTATTTATAGAACAGGGAACATCATTGGGAATATCATGGAACACAATATTTTTTTTTATTGTACACAGAACAGAGCACATGGAACATACAAAAACAGGAACACGGAGCATAATTGGAAATATTATAGAACATAATTTTTTATTGAACACAGGACAGAGAACATGGGAACAAGGAACACGGAGCATCATTGAGCATCATAGGGAACATAATGGAACAGATACTTAGGGAGCTGAGAAGAAGGAACATCACAGAGAGCAGAGGTTAGGAGATGTTCTATTGAGTGCACGGTGGGCACAGACACATGGAGACACAGAGAGACGCACAGACACAGGGAGACGCAAAGACACAGGGAGACGCACAGACACAGGGAGACGCAAAGACACAGGGAGACGCACAGACACAGGGAAACACACAGACACAGGGAGACGCACAGACACAGGGAGACGCAAAGACACAGGGAGACGCACAGACACAGGGAAACACAGACACAGGGAGACGCACAGACACAGGGAGACGCAAAGACACAGGGAGACGCACAGACACAGGGAGACGCAAAGACACAGGGAGACGCACAGACATAGGGAGATGCACAGACACAGGGAAACACACAGACACAGGGAGACGCACATACACAGGGAGACGCAAAGACACAGGGAGACGCACAGACACAGGGAAACACACAGACACAGGGAGACGCACAGACACAGGGAGACGCACAGACACAGGGAGACGCACAGACACAGGGAGACGCACATACACAGGGAGACGCACAGACACAGGGAGACGCACAGACACAGGGAGACGCACAGACACAGGGAGACGCACAGACACAGGGAGACGCACATACACAGGGAGACGCACAGACACAGGGAGACGCACATACACAGGGAGACGCACAGACAGGGAAACACACAGACACAGGGAGACGCACAGACACAGGGAGACGCGTCTCCCTGTGTTTGTGCGTCTCCTTGTCAACGTATTTGCAGATCGCCGCCTGGACTAAAAATGGCGTCCAGCAACCACGTGACTTGGCCAACTTCCGGGACACTAGTTGGCCAGACTCTTGGAAATATACGGCTCTGGGCCTACCTATTAATCGAAATTAATCGCGCGATTAATTTTTTTAATCGCAATTAACTGCAATTAACTGCAAATTAATCGCAATGCATTTCCTTCAAATATATTAATCTTACTATTTTCTAAGGACCCCTGAAGCATAAAATTCTAATGACTGCAAACATATTCAATAACCTTTGGCTTAGGACCTTAGGCCTATTGAATTCTGTATTTAGTTTATTGAACAATTTTGTGTGACAGACAGAATTGAAACACTGTTCAAATCAGTCAACTGCTCAAAATTCGTTAATTTTTTCATTTGAGCCAGCTTTAATTAAAATGATATCGGCCTAAATGTGAAAATTAGACAACCGTTTTCTGACTATAAAAATTAGGCTAATTATTTATTCAGTCAATTGTAAGCCTATAGGCAGACCAGCTTAGGCCTATTTACATTGGTCGGTTAAAGGGATGCTCGTATTAATTAACAATAGTAGGTCTACGATTGAACCTCATTCAGTCACATTTTTTCACAAAAGTTGCGGTTGTTGCCAAACCTCGTCTCAGTTGTCCTTCTGTAAACAGTTATCATAATTTTGATACCTGCATGGACCCATTGTTCTTGCCATCCCATGGAGTTCAACCACAGTATAGATAACTATACTGTGGTTCAACCAACGTAGTCTGACGGGGGAGGAAAGAGGAAACAAGTTCAAAAACCTTAGTGAACGATGCAATACGGCGAATGTCGACGTACGGCTCATCGTTGGCGTTTAACGCATGTTTTGGTTCGCATGCAGGCGATAGACTAATTGAGCAAAGAATTGCTACGATAATACTCAAATTCTTTTTTGAAATATTTGCCAAATAATGTATCACTAGCTTTAAGTATGAGCCTTCCGTTTAAAACGAGTTTTTCTGCCTCTGATTCATTTTAATCAGATCTAATTAACGCGAACGATTAATGCGCTAAAATTTTTAATCGCAACTTTTTTTAACGCGTTAATCGCACGCGTTAACCAACGACCTTATATATAACTAGACTGAGCGCCCTGTGTTAAACTGCCCGGGGACGTTGACGCAGCCGAGAAAGAACAAGAAACAGGATGCGTGGGATCCATAGGACAAGGCAATGGCCTGCGGCGCAATGTAAACAAACACACGCCGTTGCTGCAAAGTCGTCGTTTCGTCTTTTTAAGTGCAATAAATTGTCATTACTCTACGGGTTTAATTTAAAATGGCTTGGCGATACGGAATACACTTTCAGTTAAGTGCAATAGAATGTAAAAACTGGGCATTTAAGTCGATTTTGAGGCTCTCTAGCCGATACGGCAGATCATGGATGCCATATGATTGATTTTCATGTCGATGTATAACTAATGTTATCTTTTTTATGCAGGTGTAAAGTAATTTCTATAGCGCCTTCACAATTAATTAATTAGAGAGATTTTATACAGTGCAAGATCGCTAGACAGGCAGGAGCCTATAGCCTACTTTAGGGCTGTGTTGTTCCTCCCATGGACTACTCTGATTGCCTAACTACGACTCCTCATCGTCATCATCTTGACAACGATGCTCATAAGAACTTCCACCACTGTTGTGGTCCAATTTAATAGTGGGCCTTATAGGGTTACCTTCAGACCAGCCGGGATCTACAATGAGGTGTTATGGATAAATTTGAACAGACTCGGAGTCAGAATGTTAAAGAAGAGAAAAAACATATTACAATTGGTCCATGACAATTTTACTTAGGCCTATGCATATTATTTGTATTGTGTAAGATAGTTTAACTGAATGAACGACCGAATGAATGAGTGAATTGCGAATGATTTGATGGATGAATGAAAGTGAAATTATCCAATCGATGCATAGGAACCGGAAAAGTCCAAAGGTATTAAAATCTTAAAAGGTTCGATTTGAATCATTCGTCCATGATGACGGCAACAGATGTATCTATGAATCCAATATTTAAGAAAAATACACAATACACAATACCGTGGACCCCCGGGGGTGGCGGAGTGGCGCGTGGGGAGGGCGACGAGGCAACGACCCGCATAGATGGTCGTGGTGCGGCGTGTAGTACGTATCCTGCATGGCTCGATGAAGGTGTAGTATATTGTCCGCAACACAGTTCGCTCTGAGAAGAGAATATCTGGAAGATTCCGTCGGCAGAGTCCACATGAAGAAATGCTCCTGCTCCCTTCAGAGTCGGTCGAGCATCGTTCTGACCCCGCTCGTCGTATCGGGCGCACAGGCTTAGGATCCTAGACCGTTCGAACGCGGTGTCTCGACAACCGGCCAATTGACGTTAGACCCGCGGTCCGCAGACGAGTTGTCGTTCGACGAGATTTCTGTTGATCGCTCGAACACCCGTCGTTCCTCGTTCCCTCCTCTCTCCCGTCCCGACTTCCACTTTTCCCCTTTAGCTCCTTTTTTGAAATCACGCAGACATGTCCCACTCCGCGCGTTCTCCAACGGTCGCGCCCCTTTCTCGCGAGCCCAGACTCGACTGCCCTCTCCAGTTCGGCCGCTAGTATATGTATCGTTGTCGAGGTTCCATCCAGTTGCCTTCTCCTCCCCCACGCCCAATGGGTGGGCCACTCCGCCCAGGGTGGATGGGGAGGGTATACGACTCTCCTTCCCCGCGCCCAGGTCGTCGAGGTTGTCCGCTTTCCTCGAGCCTCCGAGGTCACTCGTGTCGTGAGAAACAGGAGAGAGAGTGCACCACTCCGCCCAAGGTGATGGGGAGGGGTAGCATACTCCGCCAGAATATAATATATACATACACACAGTGCATACATGCATAATGGTTTCTATATATATATATATATATATATATATATACGAAAAGTGTTCAACTCTACAACAACCACCACCATCACAGTAACTTCTCACATCATCGCAGTTACTCCTGCTGCCATCACGGTAACTTCTACCACCACCATCATCACCACAGTAACTTCTACCACCACCATCACATCATCATCATCAGTCGCTTCCAACCCCACCATCACATCACCACAGTAGCTTCTACCATCACCATGTCATCATAACAACAGTAACTTCTACCACCACCATCACACCACCATCACATCACCACAGTAACTTCTACCACCACCATCACATCATCATCACATTAGCTTCCAACACCACCATTGCATCACCATCATCACAGTAGCTTTCACCAATAACCATATAAAAACAAAAATGATATGGATTACACATTGTTGATGACCATTTAATTACAAATCAGATAATGTGTAGCATACACGTTACCTAGCAACGAATACAACAAACGTCAATGAAACCGAAGAATAACATCATTTGAGTTTGAAGTGACATTTTTACTGGGAACACCATTCTAGGCAAATAGGCTTGCAGTGATTTGTTATATTTTCATAATACATATTTTCTATAATATGCTTAGTGTTTACTGATTCATATAAATTAATTTTTTAAATTGATAATTAATTTTTCATTTATTCAACAATCTGGTTGATAGACAACAAATGATTACAGTGTACAGTTATTTAAATTAACATTAATCTTAACTATTAACAGAACAGACAACCTGCTATACAGCGGCGCTTACAAAGCACATCTTCACTTATGGGGCTTTGGGAATCAAACTCAGCTCCGCTGATCTCCATCCAAGTGTGTCATAATAATAATAATGATTTCTATGGCGCCGTAATACAGCCATGCCGTTACAAGGGTACCTCACTTACTATACTACAGCAGGATAGGTCTCGAGAAATATATCTAGCGGCACTACAATTATAAGCCAATGTCATCCAATGTGCCTTGCCTCATTATTACTTGATGTGATGTAATTGTACTGTTACGATATGAATGACACTGCTAAGACATTATTAAATCAATTAGTCCATACCAAAGACCAGCCACCAGTTCAGTCCTTTAAACGTAACTGTCTTACTACAGACAGTTCTCACCTTGTACAATCCTTGTGTAAGTTTTGCACTGGTGATGAAGCCTTATTTTAATGTATTTTGAAGCAATCGATCTCATTAGATTAACCTGGTGATTGTTCATTGGTGTAGTTTCCAGGCCATGCTCAGCAAGAGACATAAAACCTCAGTCCCAATGAAATTTGCCAAAACCTCATTTTCTATACACATTGCAACATTATTCTGGAGAATAGGTTTTTGACTTGGTCCGATAATTTTACGTATTGAAAGCTCGGCTGATTTACAAATAGCAATAACGTCAGCTGAAGGAGAAATTAATCCACCTCTGTCCTTAGCTTCAATCAAGCCAAAGTCACTTCGGCTAACTTCTTCTTGTTTCACAGATCGTAGTGAACTAAGACATATGTCACAATACAGTTTAGATTGCAATGACCTCACAACAAAACCAGCAATGTAAACAACAACATTATCAACAAATTTTGATAAAGATGTCATGCTAGGCACATAATCATGGTCAGAATGGATGGACCTAGCTTCCTCAACTACATCATTTCAGACCCTCACTGCTTTGCAATGCTTGCAACTCCATTATGTAATTCCATTTGATTTCATTGCCATTGCAGTCAAATATGATGCTCTTCTCTGCCAACGTGTTTCTTATAAGTTTTAACATATGACAAGCATCAAGAAACACTTTTAGTGGAATCACAGGGATGAGGAAAGCATGATTTCACATTATCGGGCTCAAATGATGCCCCCAACAACTTGGCCATGTTAAGATTTGCACTGCAACCATCAAAGGTTAGTGACACAACATCCACACCAACAGCAAAAAGTTTTTCAAGACACAACTTTACTAAATTTGAACGTTCGTTTCCATTTAGACCCGCAAGAAGGAAATATGCCACTGGCACTTTCCAGCTTTCAGTTAAAGAAACAATCATAAATACAAGTGCCTCGTTAGCCACAGGCAGAGCAGCCATATCATCAATCTCAATCCCCATATCCACAAACTTGTCTGTTGCAGAGTAGAAATCTAGCTGCTTTTGAATTGCAACTTCGTCCATCATGAAGGAACATAACATTCTACCACCAGTGCTTCCTTTTGCTCTGTTTTCCAAAGCAAAAAACATTTCATCGTGAAAGCCGGGGTTACCGTTAATACCTTTGTACCATGAACTGATTGTCTGTGGGTGTGGCAAGCATTTGTTAAACGTTTCCCGAACATAATCATAGGCCTTAGCAGAATAAAACTGCAAAGTCAGAGCAAATGAACGAAGTTCAGAAGGATATGACCTAACAGGTTCCTCAGAACCTTTCTTCAAACACCTCATCACTAAATCTAAAACCGGCCCAGAAAATGACGCAGACAGGTTCTCAGCAGCCTGCTGTGATAACAGTTGTTTATTGTTTAGATCGCGAATTAAGTCATTCATTGAATTAACCTTTACAGTTAACCTACGACATCTTTGCTGGCTACTCTTCAGACGCTTTTGCGTGGCTTCCAGTTTCTGATGAACAGTAAACAGACGTCTCTTTAGCACACGAGGGCTCGGCATGGAATATGAATGATCCGTGTTGATGCGAGAAGAGTTTGCTGTTGCTGCAGGTTCGGTGACAGGCGGTAATCCAGAAGTAGATGGAAAGAGAACAGATCTATCTTTTGGAGCTCTGCGTAGTTTAGAGTGCTTCTGCAGATGTGACGGTAAACTGAACACGGTTGGAATAACACCTGCAAGTTACAAAGCACATACTCTGAATATATACTACATGTAAGATATTCTGGACACTGAACACACCTCGTTCATATAGAGCTATGAGCTTGCACTGAGTATGCGCTTCACTGAAAAGCAACACCCTAAAAACCATCCTTGTAGTGCCCTGTCCGCAATGCAAACCCAGCCTGTCTCACTTGCGAATTTACCATCAATCATTTACCCGGTTAATCAATAAAAAAATTACCAGGTCTGAAATGCAGTTTAAAAAATTTGCCTCGCCTTTTTTTATTATTTTTAATTTGCAAGGGAAATTTATCCAGTCTTCCAGTCTATACATGTATCACTTCATTCATTCATGTATGTATGAGCACCTGTCATAGGTCCCCTTCAAGATTTCTACTCAGATTCACTCCCAACTACAGTGCAAACACTGAATCATAATTGTGTATCAATGCAGTACTTAGACAACACACCTACATAACTTAACTAGATCAAGTAAGCTGTAACAAATATCGAAGAAAGAGTCGTTTATTAAGCTAGGCACTGAGGCAGCCATGGCTATGAAGTGTTAACGACTTAATTTTCTTATCCGCTGCGTATAAGGGTGGGTGGCCAGTAACCTCCATAACCTAATCTCATCTTCCACGTACGGCCGGTTTACTCATGATAGCTGAGTGCCTAGGCTACGAACATAATATGCTATGAATTCACCTGCTTTAAGTTGAACTCTAAGTCCAGTGGGATCAAAACAATCCGGTGTGAAATGGCTTGAACAGACACGGGAGTGTATGGTCGCTTTGAATGCTGTCCGATGCATA
Organism: Lumbricus terrestris; assembly: GCA_949752735.1. Taxonomy (NCBI): domain Eukaryota; kingdom Metazoa; phylum Annelida; class Clitellata; order Crassiclitellata; family Lumbricidae; genus Lumbricus; species Lumbricus terrestris. Next base: position 47,871,967 of record OX457038.1, on the reverse strand, counting down.
GCATGCCCCCATTTTCTTGCAAGATCCGGTTTTGACCATGGGAAGCTGTAACATAAAAAAGATATGATACTTAGTTTCAGTTTATAAATTTCATACAACATTCAACAATTATCAATCAGGTCGAGTGGTGCAATTAACTAGGCTCAGTTGACGATCAAATTTGCAGAGTTGTGACCGACTTGATTTACTTATCAACCACGTGGGTAATTCTCCTCCTTCTGCATCTTCTCATCGGCCTCACCATTCTCTACATCAGTCTGACTTTTTGTTCCACAAACTAGCGCCAATATTATTCAAGCCCGATTCTTTGCCAGCATTGGGGCCTCTTCATGGACTGTCCTCCTTCCACTCTGGAATATCATATTTACTTACTTAGAACACATGCTAATTTCTAGTTTATTACTTACTGAGCGCAAGCATCATGGGATGTAGCTTATAAGGCCACTGCGCTCTATTTTAACGATTTCTAGGGCGGCCATACTGTTTACATTGATGAGCACGCAATCTTCGGGATTACCACGTTCATACATGGAAGCGCTCTGCATGACTATGACTGTGAGACGCGCTATACAAATTACTAATTACATTACATAAGTTGCCAATTGCTTAATAGCAGTCAATATTGAAAGTTGGCTTGGAAAATAAGTTAAATAAGGCTCGAAAGCAGTGACTATTAGTAGTTGACATGGAAAAACTGCACAGGGCACCAGCTCATTGACTTCTAATAACTGTTATTAGTTCAGAATAGGATACCCAGTCATACGGCGAAATTATAGACTTCTTTATGCATCGCAATAGAAACATTTCTGAAGATGACACTGCATTACTTACGCGTGAAATGTTATTCCCCGCTGCTTTGAGTCATCATCGGAGCATTGTTTACAACCGTACGCAACGCAGTATTTTCCACGGTAGCGTTTCGTTTTAACGTTTTCTTCCAACAAACCTTCTTCGTTGCGATCTGCCATTTTGTCCCAAACAGTACAAATTCCGCCAAAATGTAAGATTCACCGCAGACTATTATATCTTATTAAACTTCGCTCTTGTCGTGACATCGGCGATCGGCTACCAACATGGCGCCCAGTACAAACAAGCCGTATACTTCAGCAAATACCACGTGATCCTACCGGCCTGGCGTTAACGCGATTAAATCAACAGCCCTAATTATATAATATACACGCTAGAGAGAGTATGACGTATCTGCCCTGCAATAAGATTTGAAGCCGACCAATCATAAACTCCGCCACAGGTTGCCTTTCGAGGAAACTTGTGCCTGTCCCAAGCCAGGATAAAGGAGGAGGGTTCCGCGGTGGGCTTGCGACTCACCCGGGTAAAACAAATCGAGCAACAGAAACAATATATATGCAGCAAACTCATTCTACACACAGGAGAGACGGAGAGAGAGGAGCGAACAGGCTGCCTGATCACAGCCGATGCTGATGGGCCGCCTAGCTCTTATATGATGAACTCCAATGAAAGCCGGTGTGGCATGAGATTATGTCCGGCATGAGATATTGTCCGGCTCCGCCCACTTCCGTTGTCAAGACAGTATTTCATGCGGCCTACGTATGAGATATTGTCCGGCATGAAATCGTGTCCGACTCCGCCGTTACATGTATGCCGCTTGTCGAAGCAGTATTTCGCGAGATATTGACCGCTTATAAAACAATATTAGTAAAACTTGCCAAAATATATTATTGTCTTAAACACATGATAAAACAATGGTCTAAACGGTGGAATTATTGTTGTAAAGCACAATGCTTGTAACTGCCTTTGCGATGACTCTATTTCTATTTTTAGATAGAAATTCCCATCGTAGAACAGACCAAGTGGCTATGGTACTCGCAAATTTTGTAGCGCTTTATTTTTAACATATTTGTAGCGTACTTTATTGCCACATTATAAACATAATTATTTTAAGTGGTTTTAAGGTTTTCATAGAACAATTATATAGTATGGTTTCTATTTTGATGATTTAAGCAAAAAATGCGCAAAAAAATAGGCCTACGGTTTTTTATGTGGTTAGAGCTAGGCCACAGTATAAATAAAAAAATTTATTATTTATCCTGTGCTACAGCCATGCGGAGATTAGCCTACTTTATGCCTTCCCTGTGTGGTGGCCTGGTGGGTATTAGCAAACGCCATGGAGCGTAGACATTTTAACGGTGTTTGAATAAAACTCAACCGTTTAGGCTTCGTCCATATGCTGATTTTCAGAAGTTTGAAGCACTCTGTTCTAGGGTTTCTCTGCTCTTTTCCGCTCTATACTCTTAAATCCTTTTCACATTCTTAACTACCTCCTCACCCAATAAGTTACTCCATGTAATACTCGACTCAGGACAACTAATGTAACACTTCATAGAGGTGTCTTATGCCAAAAGCTTTATTATGAGAATGTTATATTCATTCGAGTATTTATATAGCGCCTCTTCAAGGAAACTACTCAGAAGCGGCTTTGCTTAAATGTTTCTAAGCCTTTAATTTTCTAAGCCTTTAATTTATTCTTGTACAAACAACTATGCGTTTGCTGGTGTTCTAATGAAAAATATTCTTACTTAGACTGACTTTCTGACTGACTGACTTGCTAGCAGCCTACTTAATGGTAGCCATTGTAAGCCTACAGTGAACCTGGGTTAGAACTCACAATGCATAAAAATTATTGCTACACATGTTTTAGTATGTGTAGGATGCGTATAGCAGTGTAAAGCAGTCATTTGGCCCCGATTTTTAATCGCCAATATTGAACTAATATAGGCCTAATGTACGTTTCACTAGAATATCCAATTCTGAAAAAGTGTCAGATAAGCACGTGGCTAGATAATTTAGTGATTATTATGGAAGAATCGGAGTGCCTTAGTTAGATCTAATTAAACGCGATTAGCGTTCGTGTTTTCTTTCGCCTTGCACATTTCAGTGTTTTAATTATCATGTATGATAGGCTATATACCTCGTTTATTTCTAGAAAATTAAGTTGGCAGAGCTCAACTTATTACATGAAGAGAAAAAAAGGAAAGAAATGGATTAAAATAACAGTGCGAACAGTCTTAAAAAGTACTCGAGAGATGAAATTAAAGTAATCTTTTCTTGGCAGTTCAAAGTCATGATGTCGCGAACGCAGATCGTACGGCCTTTTAACAATAGGTGGAAACAGGCCTGGGAGTAGCCTACATGATTGAAATTCCAGATGATGTATTTTCGTTTATTGTAATACTACATTAGTTGTCCTGAGTCGAGTATTACATGGAGTAACCTAAATCGGATAGCAGCCTAATACCTTGTGAGCATAAAATATTCTGCGTCAGACATTTGTGGTTTCTATTCTATGCAACATGCTTTTTCTATCGTAATCGTAATCGTAATCTCGGGACTTCTACAGCGCCCACAAAAGCCAAGTCGCGGGAACCAGCTTATTCACAGGCGCTCAATCAAAACAAAATCGGTAGGCAGCGGGTCAAGTCCAGAGAGTCAGGCAGGCAGATAGATGGACAGCTAAGGTGGGTGATGTTTAGAGTTGAAGTGACGGGGGATGTGAGTAGAAGAGGAAGAATCAGGATAGGATTTTTGAAAGAGCAATGTTTTCAGTTTTGAGTGAAAGACCTGTGGGGAGATAGCGAGAGGTGGAGTTTTGGTGAGTTCGTATGATGGGTCGGAAGTTTGCCGAAGTGCTGGCGGAAGTTTGTTCCAGAGAGGTGGAACGGCAATGGCTATGGAGCGGTTTGCGAATTTCAGTGATGAAGTGATGGAAGGGCGAAGCAGGGTAATGGAGGATGAGGAGCGTGTTGAACGAGGTGGCTGGATGGTGAACAACTGACGAAGGTAGAACGGCTGGGATGATTGAAGTGTATTGTAAGTGAGTGAGAGGACTTTGTATTCGATGCGTTCAGGTATTTTGAGCCAGTGAAGTGATTTCAGAACAGGAGTGATGTGGTGACGTTTGGGGGTTTTCGTCACTGCACGAGCAAGGGCATTCTGGATAGCTTGGAGGCGATTAATTTGGGTTATATCAATGTTTAGGAAGAGAGAGTTGCAGTAATCAAGTTTCGCATGAACTATGGATGTGGCTATTGTGGATGCAGTTTTAAAGTCGAGCATAGGTCGGATTCTGCGGAGATCTCGTATGTGCATGAAACAAGTGCGGGAAAGTTGGGTTATGTGGTCGGAGAAGTTGAGATGCTGGTCAAAGATTACACCGAGGTTTCGGACAGGAGAATTTGCGGAGAAAGTGTGGTTGGAAGAAGAGTCATTGTTGAAGGAAATAGAGGGATCAGGAATTTTCTTGAGTTGTTCTCTGAGGCCAATTAGTATGAATTCTGTCTTGGAGGGGTTAAGGCAGAGAAGATTTGAGGTCATCCAAGAGGTGATTTGGGTGACCACAGAGAGAAGAGTATCTATGGAGTCAGAGAAGCTGCTTGGAGAGAAAGAGATGAATAGTTGGGTGTCGTCAGCATATAGATGATGGTCGACTGTGGATGCTTTTATGAGTGAACTGAGTGGAGTGGTGTAGAGGATGAACAAGAGGGGCCCGAGGACAGAACCTTGCGGAACACCACAGGTAAGAGGGCATGATTGAGATGATGTTTCAAGTGTTTTGACTGAGAAAGTGCGTGATGAGAGATAAGACTGAATCCAAAGAAGAGCAGTGTCGGTAAAGCCAAACCAGGAAGAAAGTCTTTGGAGTAGTATGTTGTGGTCGATGGTGTCAAAGGCTGCAGAAACATCAAGGAGGCAAAGGCAGGAGACTTGTTGATGAGAAATGGCAGAGACAAGTTTATTGTAGAGGGAAGTGAGAAGTGTTTCGGTTGAGTGCTTTTTAGTAAAGCCGGACTGGTTTGGGTTGAGGAGTGAATTGGAAGTCAAGTAGTCATTGATCCGAGAGAGTACGACACGTTCTGTTAGTTTAGAGATGAAAGAGAGGTTAGAAACAGGACGATAATTTGAAAGGATTTCCTTATCAAGTGATGGTTTTTTTAGAAGTGGAGTTACCAAAGAATGTTTGAAGAGGAGGGGAAAGTTGCCAGTGGATAAGGAGAGGTTGATTATTTTTGTGATGATGGGGACAATGATAGATGCGCACTCTTTCAGTAGGGAGGTAGGTATAGGGTCGAGTTCGCACTGCTTGTTTGGGAGAGATTGTAGTAAATTGGACACTTCAGACTCTGATGTTGGGTTAAAGGCAGATAGTGATGATTGAGGTTGGGAAGATACAAACACCAATTAACTATGGCCAATCCTTTGCGATTAGGCTAATAATTTATTTTAGGCCTACCATATTTCTCGTAATTATAGCTCCCAATTTTTATGGGATGTTGGAATCATTATCTTTAGTATTTTGGATCTCTAACGAAAACGATATGTGGCTACTGTTAATAACCAGTTCTAAATATAGATGTCGATGTCTATTATTAGGTGGACAGGCTGCGCTGGAATTATTATCTTTGGTATAAGCTAGTTCACCCTTAGAACTTCCGGTGAGGCATGACGGGAAAGGTCATAGGTCAACGTGAATAAACAAGTCGAAAATGGCTGGTCTTATCAACGAATCGTGACTTTATTCGTTGGAAAGTAGACGATTTGAAGAAATTTATAAAAGAAAGAGGCCACAAGACGACTTATCGAGTTAAACGTGAACTCGTTGCTGTGGCATTTGCGTTGTATCAGCAACAATTGCCAGTTTTTGCTTCGAACGTGGACAACTCGGAACAGGTCGATGTCGACACCAGACCCTCCTAAGGATTGAATGGAATGGTGTGACTTACACGCTACCCGATCCGAATCATCTACAGGATGGATGGCTGCCCGAGTCCACAGGAGTTACGAACTAGTCTTCTTGCAGCTACGTTAACATATCTGCGTATCTCGTCGATCATGACCAACGAGCACTGCTATCCAGACTAGCCAATGATTACAAAGAAGGTTGGTATTTGATTAATTTCAAATATACTACTATTATCACGACGAAGAACGGCGGCCGATTTTGTTTTACTGTAGGCCGTCCTGTGCGTTTAGACATTGCAACATTTATATCTGGCTAGTAAAACATTCAAGGATATGTGATATTAAATTTCCCGAGCCCAGTTATCTCAAAATCTGTGCAGGGTGGATAGAAGTTGGCAACTGAAACATGTTGTGGCACATCCGAATAACATGTCGGGCCGTATTGACCCATATGCATGCATGACAAGGCCATAGCGAGGGTTTTGTTTCAGGGGTGTTTACTCAATCTTGAGCAAGCCGACAAGCAATCGAATCAACCGATTCCAATTTTTTCCTCACTACATGTCAACATTTAGGATGTAGTTAATCTATGCCTGTGGACTTGTCTGCATCTTTTGACTTTTTCAGTTATTTCATCACATAAATGCTCTAATTTCCTTTAGTCAGCATTAGCTTTGTTAATCTTCATACACCACTGTCAACATTTTTTGTTTGAGTTCAAGAACGTTCTCAAATCTTCCAATGTAAACACTCTGCTGAAATTATTCAGAACTTCAGCAGCTTACACATCTTTATCATGATTAGATTATCGTCGTGATTTATTCTATTGTAAAATTTAACATAGAAATAAGTGCTTCAAAATTAAATCCTCTTAGTATAGTTCTTACATTTTGTGTTAGTAAATTCATTACTTAATTTTTACACTTTTTAATTGGGAGGGGTGTTCAGGCATCCTCCTAAATACAACCTTGATGCATCATAAACAATTTTTTACACATGCATACATATATAACTGATCTTTTCACCAGATTTAACTGATGCTGAGTTTTAGAAAAGTAACAGATAAGTGTAAGATGAATATAATGTACTGAAATGTCTTCCACATATTTTTTTACAGGAAAGGCATTCAGCTATTGCGCATTCCAACAGGCCTGGATCAAGGAGCTGTGGTACAACGGCTTATCGGATGAAAGCCCTTTCTGCTTCTCGAAGTCTGAATGCATGCCATCATAAAGGATTCGAGAAATTGCTCACAAGCCTTGTCGATCATCGAGGAGAAGACTGACGCTGTGAAAAGTGCCAGTTGCTCCTGTTTTTCAGGGTAGGACATTTATGTGTGGATGACATTTATGTGTGGATTTCTGGAAAACACATTTAAATGTGTCATTTATATGAAACCTAAGATGTTGCAGTTTTTCCCAACTCAGTTGGACCTGTATGAGTGCTTGTGGCATTCCCCCTTTCATGTTTACAGAGACAAGGGCCAAATGCTTTATCAGGCCGGGTCCCTGAGTGTTGCAACATTAGTTATTCCTTCTGGCATGTTACAAGGGAAGTAAAATTAACAAATTAATTAAATGTCATATATTAAAAATATATGAAATATTTGATTGCCCAATTTTTTGTGTTCAACCAATTATAAAAGTTGAATATCTTAATATAACTTGGCATAAAATAAGTTGGATGTGGGTAGGGATGGAACCACCTGCATATTGGTGAATAGGCGCAGGGTGCAGTAAGAATGTCATTATGCAATGCCGACCTTAGAAATAGGCAAAGTAGGCAGTTGCCTAGGGCATCACAGTCTTGTGAGGGCGCCGTGGCACTGGCGATTTTTATTTTTAAATTCAAGACTTTCAAAAGAGTTTAAAACAATTATTGATTTAATTGCGCCTGTTCAGGCAGGCCTAAATTCAATTTCAAACACTGCATAAATTTTATATCGACTAATAAAATTCAATTTTTAATGGCATTCCATACTCTGTGCTTTGTAGTCTATGACTATAATTATATAGACCTATGGGCTTATACTGATATAGTGACATCTTTTGACTGAAATTCACTGAATACACCAACAACTGAAGAATTGTTGTTTGTTTGTATGTGCACTTGTTATAGCGCCACTTCACTATCTCCACTGAGAGGCGATCCTGATGACAGCGCGGACACTGCATCAGAGTTTCACGCCGAAGCACTGAGCAACTGTGAGCGAGGACTTGTCCAAGGTCCCTACCCGGGGACTTGAGGTGGATTCGAATCTGCAACCCTTCGGCTGCAAGGTGACGAACATACCCACTACACCACCGAGCCCCTCAATAACACTGTTATTGATAGTCGTGTCTTATTGTTGAATGCTTGGGTTTGAATCTTTTGATCTTAAAAATTTAATTAATATGCATTTTTTTAAACTATTTCAGTCAGTGTGGCAACTGGTGAAAGAAGCTTTTCAAAGTTGAAACTAATAAAAAAAATGCCTTCGGGCTTCTATGAAACAGAAGAGACTTACTGCCTTAGCTACGCTGTCTATCGAGAAAGATGTTGTCCAAACATTACATTATGCAGATATTAAAAGCACATTTGCACATAATACTGCAAGAGCAGTACTTATTGTTAAAGTAAAACAATAGACTCTTATCAATAAACTGAAACCTCAAGGAGATAAACTGCAAGCCGAAAGATTTCTGTAATCAGCGCAGCAAATAATAAGAAAATGTCTTTTCCGGTAATTCATTTTTTTTTAAAATTCTACCTTTTTACCTTTTTATATTTTAGGAAATTCAAAGTATCCAGGGCTAAGTGTACTAATGAAAAAGCTTAATAATAAAAAAATAGCTCAGTTATGCACAATGTTCTGGCTGTTTTCTGAATCGCTACTCATTTGGTTGTCGTGGGATTGACCGTGGAGTGGGGTCAAAGGGCGCCAAATGTTTGAATTGCCTAAGGCGCCATTTGGACCAAGGCCGGCCCTGTCATTATGATTTCTTGTTTGCTTACCATTTTTTAAAAATTGTTGTGTAAATGAATTTGCTATTTTGGTTTCACTTTAGACTTGGATCGACATGCAATCACGTTGGAGCCCTCCTCTTCAAACTGGGTTAAGCATGGCTGACATCAAAGAAGCCATGCACTTCTACAACCAACCAATTGGCTGGCACCATCCGTCAAAAGTGTAGAACCTGTTGCAGCAAAAGACATAAAGCATTAAGTGCACCTGCACTCTACAATCCTGTATTAATTCGCACTAGTGAATGTGTCAATGAATTGCTCACACACGTCAACATTAATCCTCTGTCTGCATGCATTGTGACGTATTACAATCTCCCAGTTTTTATTTTTTGTTTCAACCGCAATATGATTTGATCTTTAGCGTAACAGTTAGAACAGCTAACAGTGTCAACAACTAATGGTGCAGCACGGTAGGAATGATCAACCAATCGGTTCTGTTGATGACAATCATCCCTTGGTTCATTTGAGTTGCTGTGACAGGCTGTACGATCTATCACATCTGCAACCATGGAATCCATGACATCAAATGGACCTTGTGTCATGGAACTTGAATTGCCTCGACATATTTCAGCAGAACTCTCTCCACCAGATTCCATGTCCAATTTGATTCTTTTTGGTGGAAGGCATTGGCGGAGGTCTTCGCTTTTTATCTTGCACAGCATATCTGAAATCATCAATGAAAAATAAACAAATTGTTAATAATGTGAAGGGATTGTTGCCTTTTATATGTGGTTGTACAACATGAATGACCTTATGAATGAATCTACTCGTGACTTATTTGTATATGTTTTCAAAATGTCACTCAGACAAAGTATTCGCAAATTATACCATTGGTTTTGAAACATGTGCACGATCTGTTCGAAAAAGAATATCCATATATTGCTGATAGTGATATGCGAATTAGTTATTTATGTGAAGTCTGATTTCTAGCATGACCACAATAAACAGAAAGTGAGAACGATCCTTGTCTGTTGACGACAATTATTATTCTGTGTAGAGTAAGATGTGTGTCTCTCTCTAGTCACTAGTAGTTTACGATTCCTCGTAGTCATGTTAGGTGGTGAAGTTCTTATAAATCGAAGCAACCAGGCACAAATTTTGCACTATGCTTGAAGAAAATACTTTAACACATTACCCTGATGCAGAACACAGTATTTTTCAATATTCTATAAAAGCATGCATTTGTAACATGATATTATAGACTGCATGAGTAATAAATTACATCAAAAGTGTAGAACTGTAAATCTAGACATTTTTTGAAAGTTGCAAGTCACAATTAGGCCAATAATTATAAGTATTTCTTGAAATCCTGGACGGGTGAAACACGCTGGGTTCCGCAAGCACATGACTGCTTTGAGAAAGGTTCCCTCAATGCAAAAATGGTTGGACACCACTAGCCTATGTTAAGTAAATTAATTGCACAGTCGCACAAGATACGCACCCCATTTTAAAAATATGATGGTGTGCAGATGGTTTCCAGTTCCCTCCATCCACGACTTTCCTGTTAACCTGAAATAGTTGCATATGTATTAATAATGAGTACATTTTCATGTTCAGAGCTCCATTCCCAGAACCCCTGCTAAGACTTTCTTCTCTTGTTTCATGACTTCGATTAGCCATGCTGGTGTTTGGTGCACCTCTGAGCAGTGCCCTTGAACAGTTTTCCAGCAAAGTTTGAACATTTCAAAGCTTGAACCATTAATATAAGAATAATTAGATGTATGCATAAAATGAAACTGACAAACACCGGTAGATAGGTACGAAAAGTGTTACAGGCCACAGATGAAATACGGCTTAGCATACTGCTAAGTAAGTAAAGTAAGTAAATATATTCTTTATTCAACATTTGGTGCTATCACTATTCCTTTATTGAAACACTCATTGACACATGTATGCAACAAAGTACAAAAGCTGCAGTTTAGAGTTAGGATTTATAATGGCAAATAATTGTCAATAAGGAGGCTGAGGAGTGAATTAATGATTAAGTTCTGTATACTATTATAGGAGTATAAACTATTTTTGTTCACTTAAATATATCATAAAACACCCGTGGGATAAATTTTTTATCGTTTTTAGCTGGCAAGATAAAATTATCCGGCAGGGTCGCAGACCCTGTGGAATGTAGAATGACTAGGTTGGTTACAGAGACACAGAGAGCATGGAACTCGTTCCCTTTCTTTTCTTAATGAAACGCCTGTAAACGCACTGCACCGTACACGTACAAGTTATGCAACAATTTTAATTAACATCAATCTTGACTACTACCAGAACAGACAGCCTGCAATACACGGCGCTAATAGCAGCCTACAAAGCACGTCCGCCCTACAGGGCTCGAAATCGGGTCCTCGTGCTCCCCATGCCAGTGTGTTATCCAACGCGCTACCCTAGGTAACAGGAATTCAGACAAGTAAAAGAAAGCATAATTAACATCTTACCATTTTGTCCATTCCAGAAGCCACGACTTTTCTTTGTGGAATGTAAATAGTTCAAATGGCGCTGGACAGTGAACAACACCATTGTTGCAACCATAGACATTGCAGATTGTTTTTCTCCAGCGGCAGAGCTGGTAATCTCCACTACCGCAACTAGCTACCGCACACATACGCATTTCACTTTGGCACCGGTTAAATAATCCTATAAAGAAATTTACTACGAACTAATATCGATTGTAATCGCTTCAAACTAGATCACAGCATCTCGATTATGGCAGTGTTCTGTTTATTCCCGTTGACCTATGCCCCGGAAGCAGAAGTAAAATATCTGCGCATGCGCACTGCTAATGCTGAAGTGGCTTATTGTATGTCTTTCCCGGACAAGATCTCACGGCTCTATAAATAACCTTTGTTTGACAGTTACTATCTGACGTCATCGGTCACATGAACCAATGGCAACGCTTTCCGGACATAATTTCATGCCGGACATCATTTCATGCCACACCGGCCATCGGAAGTTGGAGCTCGGAGATCTCAACTTCTGACATCCAAAAATCACTAACATCGGTACATGGAATGTAAGATCCTTGTACGTCACTGGGAGACTAGCACAGGTGACAAGAGAGATGAAGGCGGGCAAATTGCAGATTCTCGGAGTAAGCGAGATGCGATGGACTGGAAGCGGAAGACTGGAATCTGAGGGAATAACTGTTCTATACTCCGGAGGACAGAAGCATGAGAAGGGAGTTGGGATTCTTCTGGACAAGGAGGCATCCAGGGCACTGTTGAGCTGGGAGCCAGTAAGCGAAAGGATTATAACAGCAAGATTACAAGCAAGATTCTCTAAAGCTACTATAGTGCAGACGTATGCCCCGACCAACAGAGCAGACGATGACGAAAAGGATATATATAGCTTCTACGACCAGTTGCAGAGTGTCTTAGACGAAATTCCCAGACATGACTTGAAAATCGTGATGGGAGATTTCAACGCGCAGATTGGACCAGAAAGAGAAGGATGGGAGGAGACTATAGGAGGAGAAGCTGAGGGAGAGAGAACTGACAACGGAGAAAGACTATTGGGCATATGCAGCAGTCACAACTTGAAGATCGGAGGAAGCTAGGCCTACTTTCAACATCGAGTGCACAAACTTACATGGAGGTCTCCGGACGGAAAGACACGAAACCAAATAGATCATATTTGCATATCAGCAAGATGGATGTCGTCTGTAAGGGACGTCAGGGTGCGCAGGGGTGCGGATATTGCATCAGATCACCATCTACTCGTTGCAAAAATAAGGATAAAACTCAAAAAGACAGAAAGAGTTGAGAGGAGAATGAACATGGATACAGATCGGCTGAAGGAAAGGACAACACGTCAAGAATATCAATTGGAACTAAGAAATAGATTCACTATCCTAGAAAATCTGGGGGAGGAAGAGACAGAATCGGATGGGATTGCCACGGGTGGCGGTCAGGAGGGTATTGACGGAGAGTGGCAGAGATGGAGTTGCATAGTCATGGAGACTGGCGAAAAGATTCTTGGCGCAAAAAGAGGGACCAGAAAAGAGTCTTGGATCACAGCAGAAACATGGAAGGCAATAGACGAAAGAAAAGCCCTCAAACAAAAGCTGGAACAGGCAGAAGGGGAAGCAGATAGACAACAGGAGACGAGCACGGCATACAGGGAAAAGGATAGGGAAGTAAAGAAAAGGTGCAGACAAGACAAGAACAATCATATCCTTCAAAGAACAATCGAGGCAGAGGAAGCCAGCAAAAGAGGAGATTCAAAAGCCCTGTTCAGGATAGTGAAAGAACTCTCAGGCAACTCAGGTTCTCGAACTCATCCAATTAAAAAAAGTGATGGACAAGCAGCAAAAACGCATGAAGAGGAAATTGGGCGATGGAGAGAACACTTCGAGAGCATACTAAACTGTCCAGAACCAGCGACGCGAATCGAAGAAGAGGAGTGGGGCGAAAACCTGGAGGAAATTGACATAGATACAGGAGACATAAGGATGAAAGAAATCGAAAAAGCAATTAAGAAACTGAAAAATGGAAAAGCCGCAGGAGGGGATGGAATCAAACCAGAGCTGTTGAAATACGGAGGAGAGGTCATGCTGCAAGAGCTGACCAAACTGTGCAACACTATATGGACAGAAGGCAAGTGCCAAAGGCTTGGAGAGACGGAGTAATTATCCCGATTCCCAAGAAAGGAGACCTGAGCGAATGTACGAACTGGAGAGGCATCACACTACTATCGACTCCAGGAAAAGTCATGGCTGCAGTAATGTTAAATCGCATGAGGGATGCGGTGGAAGTAAAGATGAGACAGGAGCAGGCAGGGTTCAGACCAGGAAGGTCTTGCTGCGAGCACATCTTCACTCTTCGTCAGATTATAGAAAAGGCCCTGATGTGGCAAACACCTAGCCTATTCTGATCAACTACATCGACTTCAGGAAGGCATTCGACAGTGTGCATAGAGAATCCATCTGGAAGATAGTCAAGACATATGGAATACCGGATAAAATGATATAAACATCATGAAGAGCTCCTATGACGGCAGCAGATGTGCGGTGCGGTATGGGGGGAAGATAGGAGAATGGTTCCAAATAGTGACGGGAGTGCGGCAGGGATGTGTCTTAATTGTCACCTTTAATTTTTGCGCTGGTGGTGGATTGGGTGATGAAGAGAGCAACAAAGGAAAATGACACCGGAATGCGATGGATAAACGGAGGCAGATTGAGTGATATAGACTTTGCCGATGATATTGCTCTGCTGGATAATACATGGAATGGAATGAAGGCACTGACATCCGAAGTTCAGAAAGAGGCATCAAAAGTGGGTTTGACCATAAATGCAGAAAAGACAAAGATCATGAAGATAGGAAAATGGCAAGGAACCGAAGAGATCAAGATAGAGAACAAAGAGCTGGATATGGTGGACACTTTTTGCTATCTCGGAAGCTCAATCAGAGCGGATAGTAGCTGTGACGAAGAAATAAGGAAGAGATTCAATTGGAAAAGCAACAGCTGCATTTGGAAGATTGGAGAAGATCTGGAAAACAAGTGGATGCAGCATATGAGGGTCAAAATCCGATTGTACCAGGCAGTTGTGGTGAGTACACTACTGTATGGAGCGGAAACGTGGCCGATGACGGTGACAAACAGGAGAAGATTAGAGGCGGCGCACCACAGATGGCTCAGAAAAATCCTGCACATCTCGTGGCGAGACAAAGTAAAAAAAACATCACTATAAGGGAAATAACAGGTCAGGAGACCATGGAAAACACCATCAGAAAGAGAAGATTACAATGGATTGGTCATGTGATACGCATGGTTGAAGCCAGGATAGCAAGACAAGTGATGGACTGGACTCCGGAGGGAAGGCGCGGAAGAGGCAGACCAAGGAAAAACTGGACAGAAACCATCAGGGAAGACTTGAAATGCATGGACATGACATGGGACGAGGTGATTCAACTGGCGGAGAACAGAGAAGAATGGAGGAGCTGCATTGCCCAATGTGCAGAATTGCACGTAAAGGACTGATGATGAATGAATCATAGGCGAGTTCTTATACCGACCAATCACACACAGTCTTACAGCATCGATTTGAAAAATAAATAAAACGACATCAGCATTTTTATAATAAAACGAACATATCGATGCTTGTTTGTTAATTTTGCAGTTTCTTAATTGACATATTGACAAGTAAACATCGACAAGTTCGTCTTATTATAAAAATGCTGATATTATTTTATTTATTTTCCCCACATCGATGCTGTACGACTGTGATTGGCCGGTACGAGAAATCGCCTATGATTGGTCGGCACAAATTTAGACAGATATGATGTGATTGGTCGGCACGAATTTCGTCGACTTCAATATAGAGACTTGATACTCTCTCTAGTGATATATTCATTATATAATACACCTCTATGGTTGGCACTTAAGAATGCTCCGAATCCCCGACTTAATTTTCGAGCTCGGCGAGTTATCGTGATCGTAATCATTCTTAGATCGTAATCGTTAACTTGGAACTTCTACAGCTAAGCGCTCACAGAGGGGCACTTAACAAGGACAGCATTTTGTTTTACGCATCATAATGAATTCATTCGCTCTAGTTAAGTATGGACCCCTTGACAACTTTGCGGGCTTGTTCTTCGTTTCATTGATTACTATAGCTGGAGTACCCGATGTTGCCCGGGAAATTTAGTATTCGACCCGCTCCCGGCCACAACCCCACCACACCACACACCACCCCAACCTACCCCCACGCACAACCCGCCACGCTCCCAACCCCAACCCTTCCACCCCACCCCACCACACTCCGACCTCCACCTGTACGCCACCAGGGAAATTTCCCCTCCAACCCCCACCCCACCCTCACCTCCAATTCCCCTCACTTTCAAAATCCGTCATACGATTCGTGTGACTGATTTTGAAAGTGAGGCTAGCCCCGCCCATCGTGCGCCATTTTCTGCGAACCGGTATCGCTAGCCTCACTTTCAAAATCAGTGACACATTCTGTCTACAGCAGAAACCGGAAGTCGACGTACTGTTTGCTATTTATATTGTGCCCACACCCCACCACACTCCGACATCCACCGGTACGCCACCCGTGAAATTTGAGTTTTCGGGAAAATTTCCCCTCCAACCCCATAAAGATTTGAGGATGAAGTATTTGGCAAGCGTCTGTGAAAATACTTGTCTCCATTGTGTGTGCTCTGTGTAGGGTTGAGAAATTACGAACACTTACATTACATTAGCCTACAATTCAAGCTTCTGTGATATTGAGGCGCTAAATGAGTAACTCTCTTCTTTGGGTCTCAGACTGGTCTTTGTACGCTTCTCTATTTGATATTTGAATATACGTCGATGGATATTTGGGCCTCTGGTCGGCTATCCCCGAGGATCTCAGAAGTCTAATGCTTTGAGGATATTTACTGAGAACTAGAAAAGCAGGCCTAGTTTGTAGATAAAAAATTGAAGATGCTTAATAAACGCCCATTGAAAGGTAGCTTTTGTACCGTCCATACTAAGTTTTCACATATTTTGGAATAATAGATTATACAATATTCAGCGCCGCTAAAAGCGCGGCCATTCCTGCCCTGTGTCATAATAATTATAGAAGTGGCATTTCGACCACTTTGCTTACATTTGAACTTGCTAAGAAAATGAAGTGCCCAGAAATTTTACCAACATTTAGTTGAGTCGGCGTTATCTGCATTATAAACAGGGCATATATTGTGCTGTGTATGCAGGAAAGATTAACGCAAACGAGTCGAAAGCTTCAGTGCACATTCATATTGCGGCAGAATCAAAATGAATGTTCGTAAAGCACTGATTAAACAGTAGAATAAAAGCCATTGCGTCTTCATCGTTGCGTGTTCGCTGGTGGATCCCTGCCGAGCATGGATCCAGTCGCCTCTGGCGTCCCTAAAGGCTCTGTTCTTACCCCTTTTGCTCTTGGCACTCCACTTAGTGCATTCATTAGTCCTCAACGCATCCATCCGTCGCTATCGCCAACCGCGAAGCCCTCAAATCGCAGGCAGTTGCTAAACTTTCGACAGCTATCAACTTTGTTCACTTAATTGGGTCAACCCAAATCCCCAAAATCTGAATCCGGTTATATTCTATAATGACTCGGTAGCAAGTAACTTTTTTTATAAATTTGATGAAAAATATTTCCTGACGAAATTGAAGCGGGATTTTTCGTGTCAGTGTCGGTTAGGGCTCAGGTTAGGCGTCGTGAGGGTCGGTTAGGGTTAGTTTTAGGGTTAGTGCAGTCATTCTGAAGCTGGATTGATGAACAATAATTTTCAATGAAAAATGGCTGAACAATATTTCCTGACGAAATAGAAGCGGGATTTATCGAACAAATTCTTGCCTAAAGAGAAGCTGGATCGATTAAAAGCATTCTCGGCAAACTAGAAGTTGGATTTATTAAAGATAACAACGCTGCAACGTTAGATCTTGGTGTCTACCGAGTCATTCTAGAACGTCTACCGAGTCATTATAGAATATAACCCTGAATCCCAGAAAACGCTGAAAATGCACTAAAACCCAATTTCCAGAAAAAGTGTTGTATTTGCTGGCAGATTTGCATTAAATATATGACTTAATGGTTTTCTTAGTGTCGCTGATAGCAGTCTAGTGTTTACAAATTATCAACGTGTGGGTCACATTTTGAAAATCGATCCGTGGATCCGGGTGTTATTCGTTTTGTTGAGTTGGGTTTTGGGTCATTCCAGCTCAACTCAACCAATGCCTCCCACCCGACCATCTCCGATTTGGCTGAAATTTTATCCACATGTTGCAGGATATATTGGATGGAAAAATCCGAAATATTTGAGAAATATTTCAAATACTCTCCAAGATATCGTGGATTTCGTGACCCCACCCCCCAAAGGCATTTCGCGAAACTTCGTGATGCTCACTTTTTGAGAATTAATATCTCTAAAACGGATTCACCAAACTGGATGATTTTTTTTATGCCTATACAGTTTCTTACATAGATTACAGAAATATTAATAAAGTTATTGTGTGTCCTATAAATTCAGCTGAATTAAATATCAAAAGTGCCTTCACATTCATTTCATATCGCATTTTTACAATAATCAGTTATCAATATCTCCATATATACCAGGCACAATGCATTCATATTTTATATGTATACTGTCTAGGTGGCTGGCAATTACTTGTCAAAGTTTTACTTGATTAGTGATACCCATTTGCTGGATATCTGCTGTCAAAGTTGACTAAACCTTATACGGGGGGTCGACAAGAAAAAATATTCCCAAAAAGGATCAGAAAAATATCTATTTTTTATTGCATTTTCGGATAGAGCATAGTTCAATTGATAAGTGTTCCAAAAATCCCAATGGCATTTTTTGTTTTAAGGAGTTTATAGTGTGCCAAAGATGGTCGTTTTTTGGTATCGCGAGTTGCACTTATTGATGAGATTTGACAAATTAGTCAGCGTTATCATACAGCATAAAAGCTGTGAAACCATTGTGATCATTTGTATAATATAATATAAAAGAAATATAACTAGGTTATGCTTGTTTAAGCTACAGCAAACATAAATTTGGATTTTTTTTTATCATAATCAGAATGGATTTTGAACCAAATTAAATGTTCATTAGTCTATGAAACTATATATATATATACATACCAACAATGTACAACTGCTCAAGACACAGAGATGTCAAAATAATCAATTAATATCAGTTTTGCATGCAGACTCACATATTTTGAAAGTTTTTCTGTGCATAGGTGGAAAATGTTGTCAGCACAGTCTTCCACACTGAATTGTCCAGCTGGTATTGTCGTGCGCTGTTACTGTGTGCTTGAGGTGCTGGCACTAAGCAGAGTACATGTTCCAACGGAACCCAGCACACGTCATCATGCCGTGGCCAAGTCAAACGATAGGTTGCCCTACTTTTTGTACTGGTCATGAATTTGATAAGTACTTCCTCTCCTTCTTCTGATCGGTCTGTTATTAATCCAATGTACCAGTTGTTGTCATAAATTGCTGCCATATACAGCCCAGGTTGACACATAGTGGCATCCAACCTGGTGTTCTCACTTGCTTTGTCTGTTTCATTTGTGTCATCTGTTTCATTGCACTCGTCATTGTCACTAACTGGTGCCACAGTTCCAAACGAGTCGACAGATACTCTTCGCATCAGTATTAGACGCTTTGAAACTGGTATAAAAAAAGATGATTGCGAGTTCCAGAAATTGTCTTGGCAGCTCTATACCTCTCTTCCAACTTGAAGTCCTTTGTATGCTGTTCAACAGATGCTTTAGAAATCCAGAAGAAATAGATAACTTTTATGTTTTTATTTCTATAATTGTATATGCCGAGTGGCACTTCTTTGCCACATCACATGGAAAGAGTCCTTGTGATGGTATTGGAGGAACTGTAAAGCGACTCGCTGCACGTGCTAGTCTGCAGGCCCCCATCAATGATCAGATTTTGACTCCACATGACCTATACAATAGAGCTGCCAAGACAATTTCTGGAACTCGCAATCATCTTTTTTTATACCAGTTTCAAAGCGTCTAATACTGATGCGAAGAGTATCTGTCGACTCGTTTGGAACTGTGGCACCAGTTAGTGACAATGACGACTGCAATGAAACAGATGACACAAATGAAACAGACAAAGCAAGTGAGAACACCAGGTTGGATGCCACTATGTGTCAACCTGGGCTGTATATGGCAGCAATTTATGACAACAACTGGTACATTGGATTAATAACAGACCGATCAGAAGAAGGAGAGGATGTACTTGTTAAATTCATGACCAGTACAAAAAGTAGGGCAACCTATCGTTTGACTTGGCCACGGCATGATGACGTGTGCTGGGTTCCGTTGGAACATGTACTCTGCTTAGTGCCAGCACCTCAAGCACACAGTAACAGCGCACGACAATACCAGCTGGACAATTCAGTGTGGAAGACTGTGCTGACAACATTTTCCACCTATGCACAGAAAAACTTTCAAAATATGTGAGTCTGCATGCAAAACTGATATTAATTGATTATTTTGACATCTCTGTGTCTTGAGCAGTTGTACATTGTTGGTATGTATATATACGAGTATATATAGTTTCATAGACTAATGAACATTTAATTTGGTTCAAAATCCATTCTGATTATGATAAAAAAAAATCCAAATTTATGTTTGCTGTAGCTTAAACAAGCATAACCTAGTTATATTTCTTTTATATTATATTATACAAATGATCACAATGGTTTCACAGCTTTTATGCTGTATGATAACGCTGACTAATTTGTCAAATCTCATCAATAAGTGCAACTCGCGACACCAAAAAACGACCATCTTTGGCACACTGTAAACTCCTTAAAACAAAAAATGCCATTGGGATTTTTGGAACACTTATCAATTGAACTATGCTCTATCCGAAAATGCAATAAAAAATAGATATTTTTCTGATCCTTTTTGGGAATATTTTTTCTTGTCGACCCCCTGTATAAGGTTTAGTCAACTTTGACAGCAGATATCCAGCAAATGGGTATCACTAATCAAGTAAAACTTTGACAAGTAATTGCCAGCCACCTAGACAGTATACATATAAAATATGAATGCATTGTGCCTGGTATATATGGAGATATTGATAACTGATTATTGTAAAAATGCAATATGAAATGAATGTGAAGGCACTTTTGATATTTAATTCAGCTGAATTTATAGGACACACAATAACTTTATTAATATTTCTGTAATCTATGTAAGAAACTGTATAGGCATAAAAAAAATCATCCAGTTTGGTGAATCCGTTTTAGAGATATTAATTTTCAAAAAGTGAGCATCACGAAGTTTCGCGAAATGCCTTTGGGGGGTGGGGTCACGAAATCCACGATATCTTGGAAAGTATTTGAAATATTTCTCAAATATTTCGGATTTTTCCATCCAATATACCCTGCAACATGTGGATAAAATTTCAGCCAAATCGGAGATGGTCGGGTGGGAACCTTCCTCAAAATTGGTTGAGTTGAGCTGGAATGACCCTTTTTGGATTCGAGCCACACCCCCACTTAATATATCAGCAGCAGGATAGAAGCAATGCTTGCTAGGTACATGTCAAAGAGCCACAACCCTAAATATTCAGTCGATACCAGAGTGTAAGTATGCTTACCTTAATCCCGTGGGCCTACCTACTTACTATTTACTAGCTGTGCTTGCTACTCTAATAATCAGATTTTGTGTCACTCGCCTTCGTAATGGACTTCTTTCATTGAAAATGAACCCTTTTTGATGCAAAATGTCTCTTTGAAAATATGCTAGTTTCAATGTCTTTAAGTACAGTGGTAGGCTTCTAGCCTCTATAGGAAGTCACGGAACTTGTGACTTGGGAAATTGTTGGCCATTTGTGCTCTTGAAAAAAAATAAAATGGCATTTGGTCCCATACCTATTTCAGTTTTAGGCTGATTGTGAGTATATTTTGATCTGGGCGCTTAGTTCTTGCAACCTTGAGATGCAAAAGGCATACCTCTTTCGTTGCCCTGGCACTGGAAAAGGCTTTGTGTGAGGGACTTACAATAGGGCACAGCATTCTTTGCCAACTTAGCTCCACGTGTTTTGAAGTTTATGGTACTAAATTCTTGGATGTTTATATGACTTATAAACTGATGAGAAGAAAGCGTCAGATACAATACAATATATGTGAATGACTTAATGAAATTTATTTTTTGTTTCAGGGCATTTACCCCCTCGAGAGGTTTTTGCTCTAGGTATGTCTATTCCAGTTGAATTATTTCATGGTTGTTAAATTGTTTACCTGTGACTGAATCTGTAAACATTTTCTTTTGCTTACTGGAGTTGTCGCTTAATGAATAGACATCAAAGCTGTCTACATTTTCTTCATGGAGAAATTTTAAAAGAAATAGCTGCATCATTAGAGAATTTTGAACAGGCTTATAGTGACTGATTTTGAGTGACAGCTTTTTGTTTGATGGCTTCATTTGCTTGCTGCATTGCTGGAAATGAATAAATTAAAATTCGTGAAGATCTCTTTTGTTGTTTTGTTGAACAGGATCTAAAGCGAAATCTGGATTGGATACAGAGGCAAAACCAATCTCATCTAGTTCTGCTGGCCATCAGCTGCGTAAGCCTGTGTCTGCCCTTGGGTCTTCGTCTTCTATATTCAAGAGAGAGCCTGGTCCTGTGCCACTGGGAGTAGGACCAATGGTAAAGAAGCCACGGCCTGTGGCTCAGACGTTTACACCACTTGGCAGACCTAGTGAAACAGACTATCGAGGCTCTCCTACCACCCAGGTCTACCTGTACGAGGAAATCGCCACAGAAGGTGATGCACACTTTGTTTTTAATCACCGTTTTTTCTTGACACAATGCAATTCATATGATTGTTCTTAATTATTGTAATAATGTGCTGTGCAGTGTACCAAAAAAGTCAGTGTACTACATGGCCTAGCTAAGGAATGCCCGCAAAACTGCAATAAGGAATTTGTCATGAAGCTGTTTTTCTGACATTGTGAGTTGCATTCTTTCTATAATATGTTTAAACTGGTTGGTGATGAGCATTATGGTTGTTGTTACTGCTTGCAGTTGAGGCACATGAGTTCTCTGAGGCAGTGGAGGAGGGAGCTGAGAAAGGAGATGACGAGCGACTGGAGGCGCTCCTCTGTGGAGCGGTCAAGGCGTTGAAGATGAGTCGAGCGAAACCAGACCAGGCTTTGTACATCAGCCTCTTCTACCTCGTCAAAACTCGTCCTATGCTCTTTCAAAGTGAAGTTGTCGTTGAGGTGAGTTCTTAGTTAGTTGTCATTTGTGAATGGCGGCTCAAGTCAAACTCAGAATGTTGATTGTTTACACTTGAGCACATAGAAGACTAGAATTAACAACATGGTTTCAGCTTCTTATACGCGCATTGAGTTAGTGTGGGATTTCCTCTGCTCATTAAATCTAGTCCAATTCAGTTTGTTAATTTGTACAGCACAGTAATTGTAATTAGTGAGTTGATTGTCTATTCAAAGTAATAAATAATATAATAAGAATAATGTAATGTTTGTTTATTGATTCAAGCTCACAGATTCGCAGTGAGATCAAATGATAACTGTGTGGTGCGGTGGTGTAGTGGGTATGTTCGTTGCCTCGCAGCCGGAGGGCTGCAGGTTTGAATCCACCTTAAGTCGTTGCATAGGGACCTTGGGCAGGTCCTTCACCTGCAATTGCTCAGCGCTTCGGCACCTGAGCTGTTGCAAAGGATGCACAGACCCTTTATTAACAGCTGAAATTTAAGTGGCACTTAGTCACAATTTTACTTTTGCTTGACTTAAATCATCCCATTCAGCTATTAGATCATTATGAACATTATTGGATGGTTGTTCTGATTTAGGCTTTTGCCAGCCTACTGAAAAGAGATGTGGCCATAAACTTCAAAGCCAAAGGAAATCCTTTAGTATCTGTTCTTGCATGTAACGTTCTGGCAACTGCGTTTCAAGATGAGGAAAATTGGCCAGATAGTTTCGTCAAGGTGAGCAACTTAGAACATTCATTTTGTCCACTAAAATTCCTAATTGCGATTCTTTGATAGATCTGTATCTAATCAAATCAGTCAATACATTGCAGTTCTTTGTTACGTATAAATCCCTGTAAATTATTTGATTGATATTGATTCCTAATATGGTACTTATTGATTTCAGTGACATTTGATTGTTTGGTCCATATTGATCATAGTGACTTATAGGTTCTCATGACCTATGTTATGAATGTTGTCTCGGACTTATCTAATTCATATGGAACACTGTGAATATGTGATGTATGTAGTAAGTATAGATTCCTATAACCTTTTTCCTACTTGTGTGATCGATATAATTGTATTCCTACGAAGATATTGAAAAGAAATAATGCAACCTCTCATGTGCTTTGATGAATGCTAGCCTTTTGGTATTCTTTTAAGTTGATTATGTTTCATTTGGTTTATGCTTGCATGTTGTTTTACTCGTTCTCTGGTTGTTGCGGTAAATAATAAGAATCAAAACAGGTCACTCCGGTCAGCATGGATCAGATAGATATGTGATTATCCTTGTTTATTATCAATCATGGCAATCAGCGTCTGGAATTCTACCGCATTCATTATAAGCTATTGACATAGTAGCTTTAACAGCATGCAGACAGTGTTAGTTATGGTTAGAACAGTTGTACATTTGATATATCTTGATGGGTGTTGTGTTTGCGGATGTCTTCATCACCTTCGAAAGAGGTGGAGTGAGAGTTATGTTGTTGCTTTCGATTGTCTTCAGGTCTACCTGGATGACTCTCTTGGAGAGAGGATTTGGGTCGATAGGCCAGATTGCCGTCTGTTTGTGGAAAACGTCATGACTGCTTTCAATACCAAACTACCAACCATCAGTATGATGGCGACGGATGCTGTAGTAACCAAAGGAGAGTCAGTGGCAGGTAGGTTGAAAGAGGTACCTGGTGCTTTGTTCTGCCCCCTCCTACAGCACAGGATGCAACCTTTCAACAAGACCACATCACTTTACATTACCAGTCAAAGATCCCTGTAGATATATAAATATATATATAGATATAATTATATTTATATCATATTATTTGTAAGCTTGTCTGTAGACTTATTCTGTCTTGGCTCTGTGACTGTCTCCGGAACATAGTCGCTTGCTTAGGTTGCATCTGTGTCTGCCTAATTAATGCAAATAAATGAGATTTGATATTAATTGGATGTTGTTGTGCTGTACAAAATAACTGCAAGTTCCACCTATTTTAGTTATTGATTATAGGCAACCAGTATTTGACTTTTTTGTAGAAAAAATGAGAGAAATGAGGGGAGTGTGAAAAGCAGGAAGGTGGAGAGCCAAGGTGGGAAAGGACAAGAAATAAAGGAGAACAGGAGGAGGGAGAGCCATGAAGGAAAGAGGAGTGATGAAATTGAGCATTCAAGGGATGATTGGTAGGAACAGAAGGTTGAAGGGAGGTTGGAATTGAAGTGATGGTGAAGGAGGAATCAGAGTGGAAGTGGAAGTAGTTCAAGAAGGATGAATGGGAAAGAGGAGCGGAAGGAGATAGGGAGAGAGAGAATATTGATAATTTATAGAAAAGAAAACAGAAAATATGCAGATGCTCTCTTGAAAAGAGTTTCTAAATGACAATATTAATAATCATATTTTGTCGCTGATGAAACTAATAATTATGTTAAAAAATAAAAGCTGTCATCGGTTAGATTGTCATCTGTTTATGTTGGGCGTCTTTCTCTCTTAGCTGGATCAAGTCCGCCACATGTGCCTCTGTTTGGTGAGGAAGACGACAGCATGACGTACGCCGAGAGAATACTGAAGAGCGCCACAGTGACTAATGTAACTGAATACGAGATTCCACCCGCTCTCATTGCTCCTCGTTACAACTGCCAGTACATGAGCATAGAGACGTATGTGCTGGATGTGATCCGAGACCAACTCAGTCGGAGGCAGCCAATGGACGGAGGATCACGTAATCTCGTGCGGACCATGATGGGCGTCTGTGGCTACAGTGACATCCGAATGCTTGCCGCTCATCGTCTCGAAATGTGGCTTCAGAATCCAAAGGTTCGTGATATGGTCTTTGAAAGTCTGTGTTCGGATTAAGCCATGAACTCAGCTGTTCACTTGAGAGCATCTTTATTATACTTTGTTATATATACGTGGTTCAGTGACCAACTTGAAAGTTAGTTCTCTGTGTATTGTTTAAAGTTTTTGCCTTTTGCAGTCAATTTTGTGTGTATTATGCTGGATGCGAACATGTGGCATTTTGTTCTTATGCTTTCATCACATCAGCCACTGACATGTATCATTTAAAATGAATTTTAATCTACATTTTTTTCTAGCATTCATATAGTTAGAAGTATGCGGTGGATCTGTCTACGACTGCTATCATAATGCATAAGGCATACAGTGAAAGTGAAACTGTAGTTAAAAACATCAGGAATGTTAACTCTGGTGTGCTTATTCTAAAAGGATAGAAGCGAGAATGCAGGTAATAGCAATAACACTCCTGAGGACCTTGAGTGTGTTGTTCATTTGAGTGGAATTGGGATGATAACAATGTCATGTGAATCTTTCAAGAAAAGGAACTACTTCTTGAGAAGATGTCGACTGTGGCATAGCTATATAGCAAGATGGCAGATAGCCTGCACTGAGTGAGAGGTTGGCAGCAGAAAAATGCGAGAGTCGATGTTTTGATTTGTGATTTTTTGCAACGTCAAAGCCTGAGTGAATCAGGATTGAAAGTCTTTTTCATCAAAACTGAAATCTCTGCTCTTTAACCTTCTAAGCCAGCTGCTATAGAATGGATATTGCTGAAATTGACTAACAGAAGCTATCAGATGAAGGCCAGTGAATTGACACCAATTTAACAATCTGGTCACCAAGCAGTTACAATCAGTTTGAGGTTAGGTTGAATGTATCTGTGCATTTTAAATGCAGTTTTGTTGCTGTCGAATTTACAGTTGACAAGAGCCGCGCAAGACCTTTTGATGTCTATCTGCATGAACTGTGACCAGCAGAATTCTCCGCAGGATGTTGAAGTCACGAGCCTGTTGAGCAAGATCCGTTTGAAAACCAAGTCACTTGTTAACCACTATCTCCTTTGCATACGGTACGTTGTACTGCTAGGCATTGCCAGAGCGTGAAATGCATTTTTCTGTTGCGCACAGTTATTGGTATTGCTGTGTCATATTATGAGTTTCAGTAAGTAACTGTTTGTGTGACCTGTCAATAAGTAAAACGCAAACGCATTTCTTAATATGCCTAACATAAAGAAGCTGAGTGAGGCAATTTGATCTCAAGTGTTTCATATTTGGGCAATGGAATTTGCAATGTTGCTCTGGTATTTTATGTGTATGGCACGTCTGCTTATGCAGTAAGTATCTTATCTTCCTTTAGAGAATAGAGGATCTCGTTTTAAGCTTTTACTAGTTTTATTGTTAAAAACTTTCATCCAAAAGTGGGTTAATGTCAAGTCCTGAGCACATGATGCACATGGTAATTGCATAGCAGGGTACACTTCATTGTCAGAGGGAAATTTATGACATTAGTTTGTTGTGGCTTTTGTTGCAGAGAATTGTTGGGCCAGAACTCTGAGAACCTGTGCACCCTGTTGCCACAGACAATCTACAATGAACTGCAACTTCAGTCGACCACACGCAACCCAAACAACATGTTGCTCATCTCTGCTATGTTCCATCAGGCACCTGAACAATCCACCAAGGCAAGCAGTAGATTTATCTCTATATTGTGTCACATAATGTTGGACATTTTCTCATGCAATACAGTCATGTATGTATAATGTAATACAGTCATGTATGTATAATGTAATACAGTCATGTATGTATAATGTAATACAGTCATGACTCCTAACTAAATTCATTATATAATTCAATATTTTCAGACTATAAAATCATTCTGTTATATATATATATATATTTCTTTGACCCAAAATGACAACGCTTTTAGAAAAATCGCTGAGCAGGTTGCGCTGGTAGGCTGACATGGTGCATCCATAGACTTTTTAGTCATCGCTTACTTTTCTTACTTTTTTGGGCTTGGAATACATTTTCGGCAGTCCGAAAACCACTAGTTTCTGCGATTTTCGACTATTTTCTGCTTGTAATTTCATTTCTCACACAATTTTAAACATAAATTCTTTGTGAGGTGAGTATACACTGTATACCTGCGTGTACCCTCGTTTTTGGAGATAAGTACACGATGCCATTTATTTCCGCATATACTCTAGAGTACAACCATGGCTATGATAAAATGCTAGTGGCGTGTGCATAGTTTCAGCTTAATAATACAAGAGCTTGAACAGAGATTGCATCTTTTCTGCACCTGTTTACATTTTTGCCATAATTTGCTGCTTTGCTGACAGTGGCATGGCTTGCTTCTAACTACTTTATGCATTGACTAACCGCTGTTGCAGCAGTGTTGCTGATCAGAGGCATTTGTAGCTAAGAGAAAAATGGTAAATCTGAACGTTTCTTCGTTCCTCTTAGATTCTTCGGCAATTGAGTAATTGTATTGGTTTCATATTATGTTCTGCAATTTTCTTAGTTGTCTTATTGTTGCTGGTAATCGGTTTTCATATATATTCTTAATTTCTTATGTTCCGTAGAACTTTATCATATTTTTATTATTAACTGAACATGTGTTGGTTTTCATACAATCAAAATTTTTCTTATTTAATTATTTACACTTGTTTTAAAATATGGGTTTGACATGATTTGATGCTCTTACTTTTGAACATGTCTCTGCGAATTCGTAGAACATACATCGCCATGTCTCTCTAAATGTTTACTTGCAGTTGTTGGCTGAAATCTGTGAGGAGATTCTGATGCTTCGAGAAGATCATCTGAAGTTGTTGCGGACTCTTCTGCGCGAGATTTATCGAACGGTGAAGCAGGACCTGAATCTGAGCGCATTTTCTCTTGGTCTGATGTGTGAAAGGACGGACGCTAAATTTCGAGATCTTGATCCGTTCCTTAAGGTTTGTTGTAGTTGCGATGATTGTGAGAAGTAGCTTTGATCACCACCTTTTTGCTTGTAATTAAATTCAGATGTTTTCTTGAGAGGAGACTGCCTTGCATTTAAAACTCCAGTTTTAAAAGACTTTATCTAGATCTTACTCCAGAATTTTGTTTTTGTTTTGTTAGTTGTCTTTAGCCTCTGCACCTGATTCTGTGATTGTCTATGGAATTTGTTTAGATTTTGCTAGTGATTAGCATGCTTGACAACAATGACTGTTTACACATTTGTTTGTGGTTTGTAGGAGCGTTACTTTGTTGCGGTCACTGATTTGTTGTGCCTGACTATGCTTCTCAGTGTCTCAGCCCCTGTTAAAGAATTGGCTTCAGCTGCATCCAGAGTTGATGTTAAAGGTAAAGTCATTCTCATAAGGTGACAAACATGTTCCTGGCCACATAGTGCATGCAAGCAACTTCTATTTCCATGTATAATGAATCTAGTCATAAGAGATTTCAAAGTACACTACAGTGATAATTGTTTCTGTGCAGTATTAAGCTTCAAGTTGTAGCAGTAATATTGCTTATGGGCTAAAATGTTAAACAAATCTTCTACCTTTTGACTGCTTTCTTTTCAAATTGAAAGATCAAGGAATGATCTTATTATGTATCTTGATTTCTAATTTGGAATCGATTATGTATCATTTGAGCTAATGCCGTTTGGATATTGTTGATAAAAGTTGTACAGGATGGCATTAACTTCTAAAAATGGGAACTTCTGTGCATATCTAATTTCTGTGCTGTGGACAGACAATTTTCAGAATCAAGGCAGTATAGAAAAGTTAAAGTTGGTCAAAAGATCAAATGTTGTGCTGTGGATAGGCCAGTGGACGTAAACTAAGCAACTTCAAACCCATTAGTGCTTGTGTGATTGACCATATATTTTCTTTTCAGACTTGGAAGTCCTCAGAAACTTTCAGAAGCAAGTTTCTAACATTCAGAGAGACACTGTATGGTGGCTTCACAGCATTGTGCCAAAAATGATCTCGATTAAGCCATCAGAATGTCTGCATGGGTTGGTTTTCTACATTCTTTATAACTGCCGTTCAACTTGCTGAATTTAGGGATATTTGTGTATGTGCACTGTATAATCATACATTAATCTTTACATATCGCCGTTATGGTTCTATGTGCTGCTTAAAAATTATCACTCGCAAGCGGGGGTGATCACCACAATCAGCTATTAAGCTGGGTTTTTTTCCAGATCGTCTTCCATTTCAGGATATCAGACACACTGATAAGGTTGTTTATTTTACTTTTGTGTCCAGATGGAAATAAAAAAATTGAGATACTAGATTGTGTCGTTGTCTTTCAGGCTACGAAAGCTTCTGTTCGTTGAGAAAGCTGACCACTACTGCAAGACAGACAACTGGCCACCAGAAAATGAACGCAGGTCAGTACATGCAATTGCTGCCTGTCTTATCCTATAGCTTTGTCCAGTAAATAATAATAATAATAATAATAAATATCAATTGTTTGCTCGTATGCATTGTATGCTCGTATGATGTGTGCATGCATGTATATGATCTTCTGTAAAGACTTGTTTTAAAGAACTTTTCTATACTGCTTTGATTCTGAAAATTGTCTGTTTCGTATGCTTGCCAATAATATCCGGAATTTGTTATGAAAAATTAAGTTAAGAAGTTTAGTCTGAATTTTTTAGAGGATTCAAGCATTTGATGAGAACTTTTACTTTGCAGACATTTTATATTGTAACTTTACAGTTCTTTGCTGAGGCTTGTTTCCGACGTTCCAATTCTTGAAGATACCCTCATCCGTATTCTGCTGATGGGATTGAATCGGGATTTCCACCTCAGTGCACCAGATGTCATTGAACTGACTGATATCCTGGTTCGAAGAGCAGCTCATCTCTATGCTGAAGGTCTGTTCATTCCATGGAAGCTGAATGAATGTTTGCCGTTCAATTTCTAACTTCTTCAATTATACTGCTCATCTATTACTTCCAATGCACTTGCAGCTTGCAAAGTCTCCTCTGACAGCTGTTTGATTTTGACAACGTTATGGCTTAGACATGATGTATAATTGTATATGGACCTTGTTCTCTGTATGTTGGCTTACTGTGCAGGGATGAAAAACTGTCTTGTCCAGAGTATGATTATCTGTGTTTTTTGTTTTCCCCATTCTTAATTGCGTTGTGTTTTGGATGACAGATAATTGCAAGTAGGTTCTGTCATCTGTTGTTTGCAGATTTTCCAGTGTTGAAGGTGGATCGTTTGGAGCTGATTGATGCGCTTCTTAACCTCTGTACGTATCGTCACCCAGAGAATATCATCCTACCAAAAGGGTTAGTCCTTCTTTATGTGCCACAACAACTCAAGCTATGATGGAAATGAAACTGCATTGCTTTTATAATAATAATGATGATGATGATAATAATAATAATAATAATACTTATTATTATTCTGCTGTGACCGGTGACCAGCGTGAAACCAACCATCTGCTTCAGTGCATTTCAGTCGTGCTCCAAATAGGAAACTCGTCTGTTTTGGGCACTACGGAACTGATCAGTCAAGACATCAAGAAGTCTAGGACTTAAAGTTGAAATAATAATAATAATTATTATTAATTATTATTATAATAATAATAATTATTATTAATTATTATTATTATTATAATAATTATTATTATAATAAATATATACATACATATGTGCAAAAAATGTACGTACATGCACATGATGACTTGTGCATAATTTTGCAGATATTATAAGACAAAAATATGACGAGGTGGATTGATGCTGTATAGCAGACGGAGAAACATTATCTTAGAAATGTGACAAGTATTGAGAACGGTATACTAATTTGTATTGAAATAGAAGATGGTCATGAGATGGGTTTTGATTAAATACATGGTATGAAATCTTTTTTCGTGATCGTATATCTTAAATAAGTGTGTTTTTAAATATATTTTTAGTTACCAACCTCCTAGTCTGGCCATTACAACTCTTTATTGGAAGGCTTGGACGATACTTCTGATCCTTTCGGCCTTCAATCCAGGCTCTTTTGGTAAGGAATCAAAGTCATATTCAAGGAAATCAATTTATTGGATTTTTCTGCATAAACATGATTCTAAATAATAGAATTGTTACTGGCTGAGCAAAATGTTTGGTTATGATCACTGACTGACACACAATTTTACGTTTGACAGAATGATGTATGTACTTGTTTATAGTGCCCCTTCCAGATTCTACTCAGAGGTACTCCCGACTACGGCGCAGACACTGGATCTGAGTTGTTTGCTGAAGAGCACATGTGGGCAATTGCGATTAAAAGACTTGCTTAGGGTCCCTATGTGGTGGGTTGAGGTTGATTCGAACCTGCAGCCTTCTGGCTCCAAGGCACCAAGCATGCCTCTGC
This sequence comes from Lumbricus terrestris, assembly GCA_949752735.1. Taxonomy (NCBI): domain Eukaryota; kingdom Metazoa; phylum Annelida; class Clitellata; order Crassiclitellata; family Lumbricidae; genus Lumbricus; species Lumbricus terrestris. Next base: position 47,840,375 of record OX457038.1, on the reverse strand, counting down.
ACCACCACGCACCAATGATGTCTGTGGTTTGTGCAGGAAGACTACTTGTGAGTAGCTAGAACAAGGTAGTTGCTCACTACATGACAAAGCCGCTTGTACTATGAATTCCTGATCACAGTCGTCATGTAGGCGCAAAATTAAAACTGTCCTTATCTGTCATTGGATTTATTTATTAGAACCATTTAGATTATCAATAGGGTTCACACTGACCTGTGGATAGGTTGGCTTATTGAGGAAAGGAAGATGAGAATTTTCAGTCAGAAGATGTGTGAATAAACTTAGGTTAGCTAGACTCAGTGTGAGAATTGTCGAAAAAAGACTGGGGGGGGTCAGACTTGAGCCATGCATTGTTGGCAATTTTTTTGCTTATTGGAAGCTAATGTCAATGTAATTATGTATGTATGTATGTATGTATGTATGTATGTATGTATGTATGTATGTATGTATGTATGTATGTATGTATGTATGTATGTATGTGTGTATGTATGTATGTATGCATGTATGTATGTATGTATGTATGTATGTATGTATGTATGTATGACATTGTATGCATGTATATATGTATGTATGTATGTATGTATGCATGTATGAGCACTTTTTATAGCGCCCCATATGCATCAAACATTTCTGAGACATTTTATGTCCTCTTAAGACAACAGTTGCATTCTGCAGAGAAACACATACGATGCAAACCAGAGGTAATGCTCAAGAAATACAAAAAATAATCGAAGGACGACGGTTTTAAGTTCATTGAGACCTGGAAGCCATAATATTAAGGATCTGTCTGCATCGCATACCTTTATGTAGGCCTACGTACATGATCAGATTGATCCAGCAGTTCGTGCACCCTTTTCGCAGCCCCTGTAGATGTTTCTTTCGGCTTGCTAATCGTCATCACAAACGCTGACATTTCATACGCCATCGGAATTTTTAGGCATCCATTTTGAGAAACAAAACTGAAGAAGGCTTATCTTTTTAACCACGTTGACAATTTGAATTTATATGCCTACTTTAGCTAGGCTATAGCAGCCGCCTAGTGTTGCGCTTTATTTATAATCCCATGTAGGCTTATACACTCGGGTCTCCAAATCTCCTTCACTCCGTGTAAACTGATCTAGTATCCAGCTCTATACTTCAACTCTGACACACTATGTGGCAGATTATGCTAGGCTCTATATATTTCTTCTTCTTCAGTCTTCTGCCGCTGGGCAGGTTTGTGACATGAACGACTTCGTGTTCTCCTCCGAACTCCTCCATCCCTATCTGTCCTGCGCCCTCCTCTTGGTGCGACTATATGTATCTCCATTGTCGAAATCACTCAACATATTTAATCTTCTTCTGCCTCTCGTTGCCTTCCCTCCATACGTCCCTCCCGCAACTTCACCAGCATACCCTCTCCTCTAAGTATGTGGCCCAGCCACCGATGCTTTCTTCTGTAGTTCTCTCTGCACCCTGCCCTTTCTATATACATGTATTTCACAGCTGTCGTATCCGATGATATACCGTGCGTCACATCCTTCTCAGACCACCTCTTTGGAGATAACCTATTTGTCTGTCATTGCATGTTGTGGTTTTCAGTGAAATGCAGGTCCGTAGAGTAATTAAGGTGTCAGGCATCCGTGATTCGCCCAATTTATCATTCAAGACTTGCTGACCCTTTCCTAAGGTCAAAGCCAACTTTGGTCGGCTTGGGCGTGGACTCCATGGCTTGGTAAACATAGGACCCATTAGCGCTATTTTGATAGTATTGGTCTAATGCCCCACCCCCCCAACAGGGGGTTGACCACGCCTGCCTTGGCTGCACAGCTTTCAGCGATAATTCCCTCTTCCCTCCTCCCTGGATCGACCCTCCCTTATGCCATATGAGTCACGGTGGATGCCATATGCTGATATGCATAATTCTCCGAAAAGTTGGTGGGAAGTTTAGAGGCAGGCTATAGCCATTGACTAGGCCTACGCCTATGCATGAAGCGACAGCGGGTCACTGTTCTCCCTTTTTGCGTCGGCACTCCACTGAGCATTAGACTCTACATGTAGCTTCACATTACCATACACCATGTAAAACTGCTCCTTTTCTGGGTAAATCAGTTAATGCTATGTTGCACTGACGCAACTTAAAACTGGGGGTTGGAGACGACCCCCTGGGGTGTGCACTGAAGACTGAACTAGGGGGTCCTATGAGAGACTGAGGGGGTTGAACCCCCAACCCCCCGGCAATTCTCACCCTGGCTAGACTGTTAACAATCACTGGCTTGACCATCTGCACCTGGAAGTGTTGGTGAGAATTGATAAAAAAAAATTGAAACACTTTAAAAATTTGAGTAGTTGGAGAAATTGTCTGCTAATGACTTGGCTTCAAAAATTTACTCAAAAATAGTATTATTTGTACAATAAAGTTATTGCATTCTTTGAAGATATTCATTGGGTACTAGTAAGATACTTTTTTGGACTGTTTAAAATCACTTGGTATTCTGTATATCGACTTTCATTATTAGATGCGGAGAAACTTTTTGGTAAATAATCTGGTAATTGTAATTCTTTATTTATTGTAGGTGTGAAGGCTTGGGAGAACTATCCAACTCTAAAATGCATAATGGAGATGACAATGACAAGGTAGATATGTCAGGGTTTCATTCTTGATCAAGTTTCCTCGTTTTAGCTTGTTGTGACACTTATGTAAATGAGTCATAAATCGATGCCTGCTGACCAACTTTGATTCAAGGACTTACTTAAAGCTCATATAAGTAAACACTAAACAGCCATCTTCCTGAAGGCCTGAATCTGAACAATTCATTGCAAGTTGCGTACTCAGCCAATTAATGAATGTTTTAAAGAGTTTTCGACCATATGCACTTGACCTTGAACGTGTAATGTGCCTTAACATTTGATATTTCAACTATAAGATCAAGTGGAAATCTGTATTACCTAAGAAAGATAACCAAGTGTTTAAAAAGCACAAAAATTTCCTGTTAGACTGGAAACCTTTAACATACATGATTGCATTTTTGTCTGTGGCATTGTCATTCTGTTTTTCCCTCAAAACTGTTCTCGATTGTCGATGTGCAAGAGAGCTACAGAAGCACTTCTGCCTTCGTCTTGACATTTTCTAGGGTCGGTTCTATACTTGCAGTTTCCATGCTATTGATTTTTAATTCTTTTAGAGTGTTGATGTTTTCAACAACTTTTGTTTAAATACATGATCCAGTGGCTTTGCTGAATATGTTTTGGTGTGTCTTAGCACATTTTGTCATTGTTTATCACACACTAAATTGCTATTCATGTTCATTCAGTACGCAAAATCCATATTCAATACGCACTGTGTTTTTCACTTGTGATGTGATGGGTTTGTGACACAAAATCACTGCTCTTTACATAAAATCATCTAATTTGCTTTTCTGTAGCAACTTTAAATTTCCACCACCAACGATTGCAACTGATGACAAGACGGCAGAAGAAATTAGAAATCGTGAGCGTCAGGTCAGGCTTTGTTATTCTATACTTTCTACTCAATTTCTGTGTAAACTCATGCAAACGTTTTCATGTGAATAACCTGTAAAGCTTGTTAACTTTTGATTCAATCACATTCAGCTGAAGAAAAAAATGCAGCTGCAGTTCTTTTTTTGACATATCTTACTCACAGTGGCATGAAACTGTGAACTCAACTCAAGACCTGTTCTCTTACATCATAGTCTGAAATTTATCATTTGTAGACTTTAGATTGTTATTATTTTCTGTAGATGGCTGAGTTTGTGAAGCAGCAAATCCTGGAATTTGAAGGGCATTTGGCCGCTGCCACTAGCAAGCAGCCAATCACTGAAAGCAACAGTCTTCTGATCACACAGCTGACCAGACTAGAACCAGAGTAAGAAGTCATCTACACTTCTGGGCCCGTATGCATATGACCAGGCATAAGCTAATCTAGGTGTATTGCCTATACCCGACATAGCTAATCCAGACGTAGCCCTTGTAATTTGGCCGTATGCATGGACATAGAATAGGAAGAGTCATAGTTAATCTGAACATTCCTTGCACCCGACGATGCATAACGCTTGTTCCCCCCCCCAATTTAATCAGTCATAGCTGAGTACGCTTGCATAAAAGATATTTATATGTGGTCGTTGCCAGGGTGGCGAAAACAAGATGGGCCAGAGGCAATGACGACGGGCGCCTATTGTCCACGCTGTTCAGCTAAAGTCGGGCGTCTATTGTTCACGATGGGAATAGCCCGCTTACTCCTACCTAAGAGTTGGAATAATGTTATACTTAGCATACATGCTAATCTCAATCCATGCATACAGAATTAATATACTACTCCTGCATAGGCTAGATTTAAGCTAGGAGTGCGAGTTATACCCTCTTGTGCATATATGGCCCCTGTATTTCAGTGTCAAATCTCAGGTTCACAGCATGCTTGGCAGTTACTGACTTAATCTTAATCTGCTTTCCTAGGCCATTTGAATGTGCACACCTTAACCACTCTGTGATAGGCAACAGTGGTACATGAATTATACGCTATATATTAGACCCATGATAAATTTACTTTTCACCTTTTTAGTCAATCGCTATATGTAAATATTATGTGATTTTATTAAACCATATTGGCAGAAACCATTACTTGCTCCTTTACATTTGGTTTTACTTCAGTGGATTCATTGTGTGCAGCAACAGCTGCTTGCAGTCATCTTGTTTACATATTTACTTGGTGAATTTTGAGAGGGCTTTGTTGTATTTGAAGCACTTTTGAATGAGATTGCTTATTCAAAATTTCTTTCGTTTTGTCAGAGGCCTTGCATTGCGTCCACCACCTGGAGTCCTTGATCACATCAAGTCCCTCAATCAGACGTTGCGTGTTGGTCATATGCTGTGTCGAAGTCGCAGTCCCGACTTTCTGCTCGACATCATACAGCGTCAGGTAATTCTCCAACTATCAGTAATGTAATGTATGTGTTTTAATTTTAATGTTATGATTCTGCATAATTTTGTAAACATATTTAGCAGCACTTAATGTGAAAGCTTATATAGAAATGCAGCCAATTTTTTTAATGCTGGAGGCTAATTGGATGCAGTTGGATTTTTTTGTCCTGTACTGCTTGATGAGTCACAGGTTACATAGCGGTGCAGCCTAACATAGTGTTAAAAATCATTTGGTTAAGCTTTGGAAAAGACAAATTTTGTCCTCTTCATTAAAAATACAGAACTCCGTGAATCAATTTGCTTTAAATAAACTGATAGGTATGATTAAAATGACAAAGGTCTCTTAATGTAGCATTTTGGTAGTGATCAGCTGTACAGTTTTGTTGCCACGTCTGAACCTTTTTTCTTCTTGACAGGGTACATCGCAGTCGATGCCATGGTTGGCCGAGTTGGTGGAGTCCAACGATAGTTCACTGGATGTTCTTCCGGTTCAATGTCTCTGTGAATTTCTCCTGCACGATTCTTCATCGGAGTCGTCGTCGTCTTCAAGAGATGACGATGAAGGTGCAGATAAACAGAAGAAACAGCAGGTTTGTTGGTGACTAAGAATTTCACTGGCATCTCTCAACTTACGCTTTGTCTGTGGAAATGTTGCTTTGCCTTCTGGAATTTGTCTGCTGCTCTTCTTAGTTTGAGTTTTTAATTTGTAATTAGGCATAAAAGTCCATATAAAGCATATTTTTACAGTGTAGAACTCTAGCATTTAAACTATCTTTCAGGATCAGACAGATTACAGTTAAGTAATACAGGTTGGATCAGTTAATATGTGACTCGTGTAGCTAAGGTGATAACAGCTGCTTCTCGTTATGTTTAACAGTTTGAGTTCCTTTGAAATTTTGTGTGGAAATAGTAATTGTTATTGTGTTCAGAAATGTTGATTGTCTAGTACTGAATCACTGTCACTTTTACCCATAAAACAGACAGCAATGTTGTCTTTCACAGTAATCAAAAATTTACCTGAAAGCAGGTTACGGTACTGTGCCTTAATATCAGATAGCTTGTCTCTCTCTATAGCCACACTAAGACTTATGAAAATCATTTATTGCTATATTTCGCATGACCCATTAGTAAGCAGTCTATTAACAGGCACTGCAGTCATGGTGGTTTGACTCCTGCTGACCACATGTTGAAAGGTCTGTCCTGTACAATGCTATTTATTATTGAAACTAATCAATGTGAAATGATTGAGAGCTTATGGATCGGTGGCCAAACTGGCCATATGTATTTGCCAAGTTATCTGAAGTGTTGCAGTTTTAAAGAGTTCACCGTGCGTTAAATTTGGTCATTTGTTTTCAGAAGCAGCAGAAGCAGGAGCAGCTACTGAGTCGCCTGCATAACTTGCTGCACAGTTCAGTGAGCGACCCAATTGCAATCAGCGAAGTCCTTGCTTACTTCCTCAAGAGACTGAATTCTCAGCAGACAAGATCACGAAAACAAGCCATCAAGGCAAGCAGCGCGGCTCATCATTTCTATCTACTGTGATATGTTACTAACATCACTTACTGCAACAGTATGGACTCGAGAACACAGAGTTGATGGAAGTTGTGATTTCATTGTCTTCAGTCGGTTGCGCATTGTCTCATCAAAATGGAACTGAAGAAGAAATTAGCCTTACAGAACATGTTCATGTGGCTTAACCTACTTCCTATGTGTAGATATTTACCAAGTGCTGCATTGCAGTTCTTTGTACTACAGATTAAATAATGCAGCAGCATAGTCAATAGCTTTGGGCTCACAATACCAGTGTGCTATGTGGAATCATGGATTACCTGGTGGCACTTGAATGGATGCACACTGTATATGTAGTGTAATTGTAATCAACAGGTCATTTGCAATGCTCCTTCTTAGAACCTCTCAGATATTCTTATATATAAAAATGATACTGGAATTTTTAGTGACTTCAGGTAATTATGCAGAAGTTGATATGCCAGCTGCACAATGCTGAATTTAGTATTGATGTATGATAATGATACTCATTTCATGATAATGATACTCATATCTAGTTTAAAAGATATTTTGCTTGAATTTTAGGGTTTGTCGATGGTCCTTCTAAAGCCTTCAGTGGAGTCTACTTCTTCAGCTTCGAATTCAAAGTCCATTATTCCAGCATTGGCGTGTCATCGATGGCTGTTGGAACAGCTGCCTTCACTCCCACAGTTTGATGCCATTAAGATACAGGCCTGTCTGGCTTTGAGACATGTATGTGCTTCTCATCAAGGTTCCATGTTTGGATTATATAATTTTTTATTTAAGAAACTTATTTTTTTACAGCTTCAACGTGCTGTCATAGATTGCAATGACGGGATGGAATAAATGATAGAATAAATATTGGAAATGAATATTATTTAGTTTAACTAAGAAAGATATACTTCATGGCTGCTATTGCTGACTTTGGATAAGATGTTATACGTTTTCAAAAGTGATTGGCTTTTGCATACGCATTGCATTTGCATTTCGGGTTATTTAATGAACCATGGTAAGGTTGATGAGTGATTCTGTATTGCTGGTTTTTGTTCTTTACTCTACAAGGCCTGTCAGGTGGAGACGGATGCTGTGTCTGTGAGTGCGTACATCATCTTTCTTTCAGAACATACAGCAACCCTTGATCTACAAGACCTTCATGGCCTGGCGTTGGTAGGCATCTTATTACTGCATTGACTTGTTGCGTGCAATTAGAAGTGTGTTTCTACGATAGCACTCAAGAAAGATTGGCATATGTGACATATGACTTTTTGAGATGAAGAAAGCTCTGAACCGGTTTTTTCTTACTTCAGAATGTGCCCTAACATGTGACCTCCCCTTGGCACTTCGCCTCCTTCTTAGAACACCTTCTGAGACATTCCTCTCAAACGTTTTAAGATGATCTTGTTTGGCCATGCTGGGTTTGGGAGCACCTCTGAGTAGTCCCCTTGAAGAGGTACTATGCAAATTCTCGTAATGAATGTATGACTTAATATTGGTGACACTGTTGCAGTGTTGATTTTACTTGGAAGGCGTCTAACACCAATCTTTTATGAGCCTCCTATATGATGGAATATTGTAAAACAGCTTATAATTTGTTACTAATATCAAATCCTGATCTGTTTTATAAGCTGAATGTTTGTTTTAAACCTGACTGTATACATCTTGCCAACAATGTAATAAGAACTGTAAATTTGTCACTTTTAGCAGCAAACCGTGACTTGGTGCGAGGAAGGCAGAGTTGTTTGAGCCATTTTTTCTTCAAAATGTAAACCAAAACATACGATACGCAATTGGTTAAATTGTGGATATATACTTACATATTTTCTTACTTTTCCAACTGTATTTGCTTTTTGTGATGTTGTTGGCAGGACATGGCACAGTTGATCGTTGAGCGTGCCACTCTTATCAACCATCTGCTGCCTCAGGAGGACATCGTCAGTGAATGCGCTGATGTTGTTTTGTCAGCAATGGTTGGTCTCTTCTATAATTATCTGATGAAAGCTCAACAGCCGCAGCATGAAGGATATTCGTGGGTTGGTTCATCATTAATATTCATGGATTGGTTCATCATTAATATTCATGGATTAGTTCATCATTAATATTCATGGATTGGTTCATCATTAATATTCATGGTTTGGTTCATCATTAATATTCATGGGTTAGTTCATCATTAATATTCGTGGGTTGGTTCATCATTACAATCGATCAGCTTCTGTTGGTCATTACCGAATACTAGATAAGTTACTGGTGGCTTGAACTAATGATTCTGTAGCTGCTGTTTGGGGATATGATATATGTTTTGTATTTTCATTGGAATCATTATTAGTCTATGAAGGTATGTTAGCAATTGTCTTAATATGGGAATGAAGTTATTGATAGTGATGATGATAATCAGTGGAGTTGGGTTCTTTCGGTAATGTCGTGGATGTAACTGAACCTTGCAATTCCATTTGAGATACGGATGCTCTGTAAATTCACCAGAGTGATGATTCGGGTGAGATTAATTTAACAGAAAAATTGCTGACTACTTTTGAGCAGATGCATAGCTATGCACTAAACGTGGTATGTCATTTTTTTAAACTAGTTTATTTTTATAATCCCCTCTTTTCCTAGCTCAGACGTGTGCGCTCAACTCTGTACAACAGAACATTGATGGCTCTAAGCAACTGCTTGACAGAATTGCTCAAGATCCCTGCTCTATGACCACCTCAGTCTACATATATACTATACTATACTATTTTTGAATTTATAAAGCACCTCTCACAGTACAACCTAATCAGAGGCGCTCATTATATGTTCAAATCTGTGATCAGTGATCACTTTGATGATGTTATTCATTTACCAATATTACAGGAATAGTTGTCAGATATTGACATTGTCTGTAGGCCATCCAAGCTATTGTGGGTCTGTCGTGTCTTTTTCAATTGATTGTTTGCCTGTGAACCAAAGTCTGTGCATCTGATTCTTGCACTGATACTGTTTTGATTTAATGTTTGATGTCGGCAAGTCATTGACTATTGGCTATCAATCATTTAATCAAGAATTGTGTAGTCGTGTATTTGGATGTTTAGTCTTTTCGTTGTTTTTTGTTTTGAACAGTCAAACACTCAGGACCAGATTCTGCTGCAGTGGGGATCTGGAAAATCAGCGACAATGAACATACTGGTTGTACATGCCATGATTATCCTGCTTACTTATGGCAAGCCGTCTGGTTAGACTCGCTTTTAAAATATTTTTTGAAATTTCAGCTTGAAATGCTTTGTGTTGTCTCTGATTGTTTCGTTCATTATACAGTGAGAATTTCTTGATAGACATTTGAATGATTTGTTGACTGAAGTAATTGATGTCTTTTGCAGGTCCAAGCAAATTCAGTGAATTGCTCGACTCATGGTTCCCTGAGAATGGCTCACCACCATCTGCTTTCTTGGTTGATACTTCCGAAGAGGCTCTGCTGCTCCCTGATTGGCTCAAGCTTCGGATGATACGATCTAACAATTCGCGACTCGTCGATGCAGGTGCGAGAATTTTCTCTTCGGTGTCTGTTGAGTCGAAACTTTTAATTAATTAATTATGCTATTTTGAAATGGTTCTGATAACGTCTTTTGTATTTTATGTTTGCTTAATAGATTATCCATCTGTCAAACTGCAGCTGCAGTTACAATCATTCCAAAGAGTAGCATGAAAATTTGGATTGTTTGAATTGGTTGTGTTACACAAGGATTAGGGAATTCATTTATTTATAACTAGTATCGAATGAAGTTTTTTAGCATCGATTGATCTAAACGGGGCCCGTTGGTGTAGGTTATGTTCGGTTCCTTGGAGCTGGAAGGTTGCAGGTTCGAATCCACCTCAAGCTACCTGGTAGGGATTCTCAGCAAGTCCTTGACTCGCACTTGCTAATGCTCTTCGGCATGAAACTTTTATTCAGTGTCCGCGCTGTAGTCGGGAGTGCCTCTGAGTATAAATCTTGGAGGGGTTCTGTAGCAGGTGCTCATACATGCATACATACATAAATGAGAGCATCTTTCATTGTGTTGGAATTGTTTCTGTTAGCGTTGACCGATCTTGAGCCGTCACAGCTTCTGCTGTTCGTGCAGTCGTTTGGAATTCCGGTCGTGAGCATGAGCAAACTTCTGCGCTGTCTTGACCAAGCCGTTGACATAGACAGCAGTGAAATGGAGCAGGCGATCGTCGATAAAGGCTACATGGCTCAGCTGATTGAAGTGCAGAGGATGAGGGGAGCCACTGGTGGCGAAAAGTTTCACAGGCTTCTGCTTAATGGCACTGGCGAAGTACCAGCACCTGGTCTGTACACATGGTTTTTTATTGACTTGCAATGTTATTTGTCATGTCTTTCTTCACAATATTTTGATATTTGCTATGTATATAAATAAAGAGAAGATTCTGTCTGTCTGTTTGACCAGGATGCATTTCCACAGGTTTTTAGCTTTTCACTCCAAACCTTCACTGTGTCAGTCTCAGCATGGGAGGCCTGGTGGATGGGTTGGTGAATCTCTACCACCATGGAGGCCAGGGTGGGGGTGAAAACCCTAATATTCGCTATAATAATGGGATGCATTTCCACAGTTTTTGAGCTTTTCACTCAAAACCTTCACTACTGTGTCGGTGTGGGCATTCGACAGCCGATGGAGGGGTTGGAGAATCTCTACCACCATGGGGGTCAAGGTGGAGGCCAAAACCCTAATTTTCGCTATAACTTTCCATTTCCTTGCCATACTTTCACAGTTTTTCACCTGAACTTTTTTAGTTGTCTGAAGAGTCAGTTGAAAGTTTGCTCCTGTTGTTTTGTGTACATGGACCAGCTTGTTAGCATGCTGATTTTCATGCTTGCTTGTGTGTGGTATCGTGTTTTGAGTAAATATATATGCTGCTCACATCTGTATTGAGACTGATGCATCAATGATAAGAGAATTTGCATGGATTTGTTTGTTGCAGTGACTGAAGGCGAGCCAAGCGTTAAAGTGCAGAAGAAGCCAGAGATGCCACCGTTCCAGAAATTGAATGTTACCAGCAGTTCTCAGTGGGATAACATCAGTTGTGTCTCAGATTCTTTGGCTAGGGTTGGTTAAAAAGCAGAACTTTCAAGTTCAGTGCAAAACTTTTGCTACTCACTGTCTTGATACATCTGCAGTTCATCTTTTTCCAAATAATGTGGTCTCTTGTTAGTCTCTTGGATTTGAATCCTATATCGGTTCCAATGGATGACTCTGTAACTTCTAGTATGGATTAAAGGTGTTACTAACTACCTGGCTGCTGCTTACTGACAGACTTGGTAATGTACCAGGGTAAGTATTGCAATTTTTATTTGCACTGTCAGTAGTAAACTATTTCTACTGATCATTTCAGTAACCTACTATGACTGCAGTCATTTGCATTACAGTTGTTTTTATTTGATTGTTTTTGCATGTGCTTTATCAAAACAAGATCACTATGAAGATTTCTTGAAAGACAGACCTGCTGTCGGATACATGTTTTGTTACTTGTAATTTCTGCTGCCATCTAATTTATTAGCATGATTTTCTAAATTTCAAAATTTTCTCTGAGAATCAGATTCTGTGTTCCAGTTTTGCTACGTTTTTTGTCAATAAGATTAACAATTTAAAATGTAAAATTGCTAGATGTACTGCCAAATTATTGTGGAATGACCTGCTGCTTGACTCTAATTTCTCTGGATCTAGCTTCTCTGACTTGCCTTCTGTCACCTACTTTGAAGTCTACAATCTTCTCAAAAACATGGCTCCTAAATCTTCCCAAATGGATTTCATACCAACATCACTTATACTTTCCTGCTCTGATGTTTTCTCCCACCTTATTGCGCGCTTGGCCAACCTGTCTTTTGCTGAAGGGTGTTTTCCGTCATGCTTCAAATCTGCTCTAGTCACACCCTTGCTTAAAAAGCCTAACCTAGACTCCAGCAACCTTTCAAACTTCAGACCTATCTCCAACCTTAATAACATTTCTAAGATCTTGGAACGTCTCTTTCTCACTCGCATTAAGAAACACATCACTTCCTGTCCTAACTTCAGTCCTTACCAGTCTGCTTACCGCGAAGGCCATTCCACTGAGACTGCCCTTGTCTCTACACTTGATAACATATTCTCGTCTATTGACAATGGGAAAGCCTGCCTCTCAGTTTGTCTTGACCTCAGTGCAGCATTTGACACTGTTGACCATCAGTTACTCCTTTCAAGACTTGCCAATAGCTTCGGTGTCTCTGGGACAGCCCTAAATTGGTTAGCTTCTTACCTGCGTGACCACAATCAGCAGGTCGGCATTGGGACCGCTCGGTCTGAGCCTACTGTTTGCACTGCTGGAGTTCCACAGGGATCTGTCCTTGGCCCCTTACTATTTACTGTCTTTACTTGCCCAATCAGTTGCATTGCTAATCACTTTGGAATCCAATTACAGCAGTATGCGGATGATACCCAACTCCATATTGCTTTATCACACACTGATCAGTCTGGCAAACTTAAACTTGAAGAGTGTCTTTCATCTATGTATTCCTGGTTTTGTTTCAATGGTTTGGCCATAAACCCTGACAAGTCTGAGGCAATTTTGTTTGGGTCACGCCAGCGCCTGCGCTCTTTCCCTCCACTTTCTAATATCGACCTTGCGGGCACTGCTGTTCATCTGTCAGATACTGTCAAAACACTTGGGAGTAACCCTAGACAATAAGCTCACATTTCGACCTCACATAACTAGCATTTGTAAATCTTGTTTCTATCACATTCGGGCAATACGTCACATCAGGTCGGCCCTGACTATGGATATGTCTCAAACCATTGCCTGTTCTCTTGTCTCATCCCGCCTTGATTATGCTAACGCCGTTTTTGTCGGTCTCGCAGTCACTGAGCTCAACAGGTTGCAACACATCCAAAACTCCTTAGCGCGTGTTGTGCTGCGCGTCCCAATACAAACTAGTTCCTCAGTCCTACTCCAACAACTGCATTGGCTTCCTGTTCAGTACAGGATAAAATTCAAATTGGCATGTCTGACCTTCAAATCTCTCAGTACCAACGCACCTTCCTACCTTCAGTCACTACTAACTCCTTACATTCCTCCTCGTTGCTTGCGTTCATCGGGCACAAGTCTTTTATCTGAACCTCGATGCAAAACAGTTATGGGCTTGCGTGCATTCCATGCCTCTGCACCCAGGGAATGGAATCGGCTTCCGCTCTCTCTTCGTAGCTCAATTTCACTTCCTTCCTTCAAAAAGCGGCTAAAAACTTACTACTTCTTCTTGGCTTTCAAGCATTTGGATCTTTAATTGCATCTTCATCTGGCGGCTGACTATCCGCACCTCAGATTCACATTTCGGTGTGACATTGCGCGCGTTACAAATTTATTTAATAATAATAATAATAATTAAAATGAAACGGTTTTTGATTGGTCGAGTTGTGATGTCCATCCTACTATGGTGGAGCTTCCATCTTGCGCTTTTCATTATGACGAGTAACATTGACAACGCTGTGTACACAGAACTCACTTTCAGCTGTAGAATAATTACTTCAGAATAACACAACTCAGTTGCAAGGCAACTCTTTGTGTTTAGACCTTATACAGTGTTATTACAATGTTACTAATCGATGCACTTTACTACTTTATGTAGTAAGCGACGCTAATCGTCCTAATCGTAGTGATATAATCAACTGATTGGAACATTCTAGGGAACTGTTTCAATATCATTGATTGCTTTTTATAAAGTATCTGCAGATTTTTATGTTGTGTTTGTGCTAAATTGCTTAAATTCTGGTCTGATGTGGTTTTTTGATAGATGTTTCATGTTTCATCGCCAATTAGTGCTGTGGATCAACAAGATCTATACAGAAGGTTGCTTAAAGTAAGTTTTTCATCATCGAATTCCACTGGTAGTCGATGTTATAGCTTATGATAAAATTATGAACACTGATTTTGGCAGACCTCATCGTAAAATTTTAATTTGTAATGTTGTATAGTGTATGCAGCGTGAGTGGTGATGGGTGACCACTGAATTAAGAGCAGTTTGTAACTGAAGAATGTGCTCAAGTCAATGAAGTTGTTGACTAGTAAGCATCTGAAGTAAATGGCGCATCGTAGCTGCTGTTTATCTCAACCCTTGTGGTAATCTTTCGATCTGATGACGTTTTGTGATTGTTGCTCATGCAAGTTATATGTTGCTCATGCAATTTATAACTTATTTTTTCACAAGTTGAGACTTCGTGCTGACCCCATAAGATAGGACTAGTCAAGCAATCAGAGGAATGTTACGAGTCTGGGTGAATTTAGTTTATAATGTTGATTAGAAGTCCTAAAGCAGTAGTTTTATCTTGTTTTGTTTTTGTATTTAACTTGAATTTGTAGTTTGTCCTTTTTTATAGGCAGTTCAGAATGCATCAACTTGTGATTTAGTTGTGAGAGCCTGCATAAGCATATTGAAGTCTTCAACAGGAAAGCTCTTTATTGAAGGTCTTCTGAAACACATGATTCTGGCAGCAGGTTTTCTCAGGACCCTCATGGCAATAGCAAAGGTTTGTAAATGGCTCTCAGGTGCATTTCAGATGGTATTTGCTACCTATATGAGAAGGCTAATTAGTATGTTCATTCGAGAAGATTTGCTTTGCACATTTGCTAAACCCTGCATTATACCTGGTGTTTCCTACTAGCATGCATGACTTGCTGCATCATGCCAATGAATGTCTGGCAGCACCCTGTATGTGGGGATTTCTTAATGCTCCTGTTTCATACTGTGAAGAATGGTCATTTTAATTAATCTGGAGTATTATACCTCAGTTACTTTCATGGTTACAGACTTTAGGAACTGCTTCAGCTATAAGTAGTTGATAAATTCCACTGATTGATATTTGTTGCTAACAGGTGGGACTATAAATGCATAATTTGTAACAAGAGAGAAATAAAGTTGTCCGCTGAATGCTAAATCATCCTGTCTAATTAAAGAACATCCCACATCACCTTCTGCCAGACAGAGAAACAAGAACTATGTTAACCTAAACGTAAAGCTGGCCCTGAGACAGCCATGGGTATGAAGTGTTTCTGTGTTAGTGACTTCATTTGTTTTGACACTGCGTATGAGAACAGATGGCCAGCCCACTGATCCACTACCTGATCTTTCCAGTGAATCTACCAGTGAATAATATGTCCATGACTAAGTTACCAGGAGTGCAAGTAGAGCTGACATCTTTAAACAAATTTTGTTCTTATTTGCTGGGGTCTGAGGCCCCAACTCTAGGCTGACTGTCCAACGTGCTAACCATTAGGATATCGCACACCAACAAAAGGCCGTGACTAGCATAACATATGGGCATGAGACTGTTGGACTTTTAATTTGTTGGTTAGACATTGTGTTGAGCAAACCTTGGCCAGATTAGTATCTGTTGCATCAAGACAATGATTTCCAAGTTTCTGGTTTTCTGCTTTAAGTACATTTTTCTGTGTGGTTTTGATTTACTTTAAGGGGACTTTCAGAGACTTGGCACAACTTCTGTCGACAGAGCTGCCATCTGGTGGGTCAATTCTGCTGACTCTCGTGAATGGGTATTTGTCAAGATCTGCAGAGCAAGTGTCTTGTGATGGTGGCACCCAACATCGTAGCAGTCAGCTGATTAAACCTGGAATGTCTGGAAAGAAGGCTCTTAGGACTGGTTGGATTTTTAAGTTGTCATCTCGAGTATCAGTAGCAGTTGTGATTATGAAATAATTATTTTAACCCTTTCGTGTCCGAATTATTTCTAGAGCAGCCAAAAAATATTTGAAGTGTTTTTTGAAGAGATATGACCAATATGTTGTGCCATAAAAAATATTTAGTAATTAGGCAATGCCTAATTAAAATTAATTAATGTTGCCATTTGGCAACAAGGGGAATGCATGGAAAAGTTTCCATATGGCAACAATGATAGAGTAACATGTCAAATAGCATAAGAAACCTGAAAACGACTGCATATTGCATGTCTATTATTTCACATGACAATTTATGACTTATCTAAGTATAGCAGTTCTTTTTTAGACATGGGGCACAGATTGACATCGCACTTGTCATACGTGGTATGAATGATGGATTTATCGCAATTTCTACAGTGCCCCTTGTCTGATCTATAAAAAACAGGTGTCCGATGCTGTCCAAGCTCATTTCAGTGAGTGGAGCCAGCTCCCCAACCAGCCCACCCCACCCCAGGCCACCCCACCCAACCCAGCTCCCCAACCCACCCAGCTCCACCCCAGCCCACACCACCTGAACCACCCGGGCCACCACCCCACCACAACCCTCCCTCACTCGGGCCACCCACCCCACTCTATCACCCTCACCCTACCCTACCCACCGCCACCCCACTATTCCCCACCACAACCCACCCTCCCCATCCCATCCCAACCCACCCCTTTTGAGTAGTAGCATTTGTAAAGAATCCAGCCATTGACACAGGCAGCATTCAAAACCAACCAGAATATCCTGTGGTACCACTGTACACTGAGGTCAGCAGTGTCGACTCAACACCTATATGGGCAACTAGTTGGGGTGCCCGGGAAATATAGGATTTGTCCCGCTCCCAGCCAATACCTTACTAGTCCATCCTCACTGCAAGCTCCCCAACCGCCCGCTTCCAAACTCACCCAGCTCCACCCCAGCCCACCCCACCTGACCCCATCCCAGGCCACCCCACCCAACCCAAGCCCGTCCAAACCCCACCCCTCACCACCCTCCCCCACCCCTCTCACCCGGGCCACCCACCCCACTCCATCCACCCTCACCCTACCCTACCCCACACACCGCCACCCCACCATTCTCCACCCCACCACACCCCACCCACCTCTTTCAGTCTAGAAAGTGGTACATCACCACCTTCAGACTCAGTTTCTGCATGAGAGCATCGGCATCTAGAATGTATCAGCTGATACCAGCACCTGTCATAGCATGAAACTCTCCCGTCTAAATCGGCATCCATCGTGCAGTAAAAGCATTCATCCCATATTGCCAAATATGGATAAACCACATTCTAAACCTTTTTCTGTGAGGATTTCACACATCCATGAATCAATCTTATTATTTTATGTTCAAACACACAAACTTTAGCTGTTTATATAATGTGCCAAAATCAGACAACATTATGCTACACATCCATAGCTTCCCATTGTTACCAAATGGCAACCGATATAAAACTAACCGATTTTGCAAATTTACACAAAACAGTGAATTTATAGCAAGTCAGAGTTGAATACTGATCTATGCCTACTCTTAAAATATTTTTTACTCTTTCTTAGCATTTATCAGTAAAAAGAAATTAAATCAACAAAATTGACCTTTGAAAATTGGAAATCACACTGACTTCAAGATCATAATAGTAGAACATAATTGCCACAAAGATACTTCCTAGGGCAATAATTACCTTTAGCCATCATAGATGTAGCTAATGCTGCTTCAAATTCCGTTTAAAAACGTTGCATAAGAAAAATAATAACTTTAATTAGCTGTGTTGCCATATGGAAACAAGGGACACGAAAGGGTTAAAATAATTTTTCACACTGCCCAGAATGAGTAACCAATTTGCTACTTGATGATTTTAATTTTGCAAATACGTGTCCAGATTTCTTTATTGGGAATGTTTGCTTTTTGGAAGGAACTGAAAAGTAGAATTAGCTATTCCTGTCCATTCTGATGACTGCTGTTGCATCATTTATGATATTGGTTGCTTCACTTCAGTCAAAATCATGATTTGTTACAGCAAAAATCATGATTTCTGAAAGAAATCCAGTCAAATTCGTGATTGGTTACAGAGGTCGAATCAAAATCATGATTTGTTAAAGTCCAGTCAAGAGAATTTGGTCAAGGAAACGTAAAGTCAGCATAGCTATCATTAAAATATGTTGTGGGAAGCTGCTTCTTTTGTTTTTATTGCCAAAATGTGTTTGCTGGATTCAATTCAAACTTTCTCATTTTGGATAAAGGTTTTCTTGGTGTGAGAGAAGCTTGCTATTCTACTGCCATCATTACTTTAAGCATAAATTAATTAATTGAAATTAATTGATGTTTTGCTTTTAAATGCATATGAGTTTCATTAAATACTGATTGCACTGTTTCATGATTGTTTCACGAGTGGCTGTCATGGTTTGTTTAGTGGTGGATCATGTTGGAGATGATAAAATGGCCAGTGGAGAACAGATGTTGAATGTTTGCTTCAAGGACATTTTGAAAGCTGGAAAAGATCAGGATGATGTGACGGTTGATGTGTGCCAAGCCATATGTGCTGACTCTTCAAATGAGTAAGCATCAATCTCCATCTGTTTGTTATAGGCATCAGCGTCAATGATCATCAATTCACTTAGAATTGTTTGTAGTAGCTTTAACTTTGCAGATTTTCATAGTTCTTTTGACGTTTTTCTTGTTATTGAACGGTTTTCATTGAACTTATTGATTGTTTTAAGATGATTGATCTTTTGATTGATTGGCATTTTAGTGATCGACCGAATTCATTGCTTCGAGGTTTAATGGTTGATTGGTTTGAGGTTTTGAACCCAGATGTTGTGAGAAACCATTTGGAAACACAGCTGGAATTTATCTTTTCAAAACGGCAAAGACTGCAGAATGCTCGGACATCATCATCATCATCAGAGAGTTCAGTCGTTGCATCCTCCTCGTCCTTATCCTCCTCCTCCTCGTCATCTCCTTTGCTGTTGTCATCTGACTGCAGACAGACGTACATGCTGGCGCTTGTCATCAATCGCAGCAGTTGGACCGACATGCGTCTCATCGTCAGACACCTGCTATCCAGTCAAACAATTGTCAAGAGGTACCCGTGCAATGATCTTTTTTTATCTACGTGTATATCTATCTATCTATTTATGCTATCTATCTATCTGAGGAATTTATATAGCACCCCTTCAAGATGACTATTCAGAGGTGCTCCCAACCCGGGAATGGCCGGAGTAAAGTCTTAAGTAGTTTATAAAAGGAGTTAGACAAGTCTTGTGCAAGGGAATGTAGGCCAAGTCTGCATATCTATATTATATTATATATTGTATTGTGTAAGTGTAATTGTATCTGTCTTTTGCAATGCTAGTTGCTGTAGTGATTATTTTGTTTAGATTTATTGTAGTGAATGCTGAGGGCTTACTGACAATAAGTTATGCCAAACTTAAATTTAGTAGTGTGCAATTTTTGTAATTCTTAGTTTTGCTGAGAGCTTTGATTGTATCTATATGAAATGAAAGAAGTAGACTAGAGGTCTGATTAATGAGCACTTGAAGTCTGGAAAGAGCAGTACCTTTAGCAGCTGCATGTCAGACATTGTCCACTTACTTGAAAAGCTACACTGCTTTCCATAATTTTTCTCAGTTATGGATGTTACAGTGTGCTAGTTGTGGGTTCTGCTTGATAAATTCATCTACTTTGGAACTGTATTAACATGTTTGTGTCTTGTGTAATATAGTTGTCAATGAGTGGTTATAGTACAGTTGCAAATTGAGCCGATTTGTGGATCAACAGGTTGTGCATAAACCAGGAGTGCACTGTACATTAACATTAACTTCATAACACGGATGCTGTATAAAAACGTTTACTAGGCTTTATTCGCTGCTCCTTTGTGCTTGTTAACTATCGCGTTATGTCGCCCGGTTATTCTGTCAAAGAATATTATTATTGACAAATATTCATTTATCCATTCTTACTAAGTTACCTTTTTTGCATATTTGTTTCTAGATACTATGCATCAGCCGTGCTGGATTTTCTGTGGGCTTGCATTCATATACCACGATTGTGGCAGGGAAGAGATAAGAAGCTGTCTAAGGTAAAACATTGTGTTGTTATCATATTTGTTGATTATAGTGTGGAGTGGGAGAAGAAATGCAATAAACCTTCTCTTTCAAATTACCGCACATAGCTAGTCATCATTCAGACGACTTTTTTAATATGAAGGAATCAAGCTTTTTGTTTAGCACTATGCCAAAGAAGTGGGACATTTGAAAATTTTCATTGTTATTGTGTCTGTATTGAAGAGCTGCACTAACACATTTCCAAGTGTGAACATTTGTTTTATGTGCAGGTTTGCTGTAAATGTAATTTAATATATATTTCTGAAACACACAACTTTTATCAGTTCTTGATGCCTAATTTAGCTTAGGGTATTTGAGTTTCAAGCTCAGAACATTTTGGTTTTTTGTCTGTGGCAAAATGACATGGAAGGTATTTTTCATTGACCTGCTTGTATCTTTTATTTGTCTAGAATCACATCCCAGAAGACGTCCTAGGGTTGTCATTGCAGCAGGTTGTCGTTCTGGTTGACTATATCATCACCGAGGCAGAATCTCAAATGACGCTGGTATCTGATTTTAATCAGCTCTCAGATGGTTTTGAGAAAAGAATGGAGCTGCTACACAGGTGCTGCTGCCGGAAACATCATCTTCTCAAGGCAGTGATTGCTTATCTGACAAAATCCATTGAGTCTGGAAGGTGAGTGAAATGTCCGCCATTGCTTTTAACGTTCTTTGTCTTTGAAATATGATGCTTTGTTAGCATCTTTTATTTTAAGAATTTTGTTTCATTACTAACAAGTACTCATTACTTTATCACGTAATTATTTCTATACTTTATTATTACTTCTCTGTTTTATTTCGCATTCTATTTCAATGTCCCATTGTGGGTTTACAAGTGGAGTATTAAAGACCATACTTACTTACTTACTTACTTATACTTACGTTGTTTGCGTGTATATTCTTGAGCAGAGATGGCTTTGGAGTCTGTCGTCATTTGCTGATGGACATCTACCTTTGGGTTCCGCAGCTCGTCATGAGAGTCGAGTCGATGGCTTCGCTTATCCGAAACAGTCCGACTGCAAACCAACACACGAGTCACGTACGTTCCACCTCGGTGTATCTGTTCGTAGATGAACTTTTTTTAAAGTACATGATGTCTGCTGTGTTGCTCACAGAAACGTTATGATTTTTAGTTGTAAAACTTATGTGGATGTAAGTTTTAAGGTTGATTGCCAATTTCCAATTAATTTTGTTATGGCAGCTGATTTGTGAAATTTTAGCAGATGTAGGTAATTTGTAAGATTATGATTCTGACAAACTGGATCTGACAGTGACAGTTTCATCTGACAAGCTGGATCTGACAGTGACAGTTTCATCTGACAAACTGGATCTGACAGTGACAGTTTCATCTGACAAACTGGATCTGACAGTGACAGTTTCGTCTGACAAACTGGATCTGACAGTGACAGTTTCGTCTGACAAACTGGATCTGACAGTGACAGTTTCGTCTGATAAACTGGATCTGACAGTGACAGTTTCGTCTGACAAACTGGATCTGACAGTGACAGTTTCATCTGACAAACTGGATCTGACAGTGACAGTTTCGTCTGATAAACTGGATCTGACAGTGACAGTTTCGTCTGACAAACTGGATCTGACAGTGACAGTTTCATCTGACAAACTGGATCTGACAGTGACAGTTTCGTCTGACAAACTGGATCTGACAGTGACAGTTTCATCTGACAAACTGGATCTGACAGTGACAGTTTCGTCTGACAAACTGGATCTGACAGTGACAGTTTCGTCTGACAAACTGGATCTGACAGAGACAGTTTCGTCTGACAAACTGGATCTGACAGTGACAGTTTCATCTGACAAACTGGATCTGACGATGACAGTTTCGTCTGACAAACTGGATCTGACAGTGACAGTTTCGTCTGACAAACTGGATCTGACTGACAGTTTCATCTGACAAACTGGATCTGACGATGACAGTTTCGTCTGATAAACTGGATCTGACAGTGACAGTTTCGTCTGACAAACTGGATCTGACAGTGACAGTTTCGTCTGACAAGCTGGATCTGACAGTGACAGTTTCGTCTGACAAACTGGATCTGACAGTGACAGTTTCGTCTGACAAACTGGATCTGACAGTGACAGTTTCATCTGACAAACTGGATCTGACAGTGACAGTTTAGTTTGACAAATTGGATCTGACAGTGACAGTTTCATCTGACAAACTGGATCTGACAGTGACAGTTTCGTCTGACAAACTGGATCTGACAGTGACAGTTTCATCTGACAAACTGGATCTGACAGTGACAGTTTCGTCTGACAAACTGGATCTGACAGTGACAGTTTCGTCTGACAAACTGGATCTGACAGTGACAGTTTCGTCTGACAAGCTGGATCTGACAGTGACAGTTTAGTTTGACAAATTGGATCTGACAGTGACAGTTTCGTCTGACAAACTGGATCTGACAGTGACAGTTTCGTCTGATAAACTGGATCTGTCAGTGACAGTTTCGACTGACAAACTGGATCTGACAGTGACAGTTTCATCTGACAAACTGGATCTGACGGTGACAGTTTCGTCTGACAAACTGGATCTGTCAGTGACAGTTTCGTCTGATAAACTGG
Organism: Lumbricus terrestris; assembly: GCA_949752735.1. Lineage (NCBI taxonomy): Eukaryota > Metazoa > Annelida > Clitellata > Crassiclitellata > Lumbricidae > Lumbricus > Lumbricus terrestris. The sequence continues at coordinate 47,817,539 of OX457038.1, read as the reverse complement.
ATCTGACAGTGACAGTTTCGTCTGATAAACTGGATCTGACAGTGACAGTTTCATCTGACAAACTGGATCTGACAGTGACAGTTTCGTCTGATAAACTGGATCTGACAGTGACAGTTTCGTCTGATAAACTGGATCTGACAGTGACAGTTTCGTCTGATAAACTGGATCTGACAGTGACAGTTTCGTCTGACAAACTGGATCTGACAGTGACAGTTTCGTCTGATAAACTGGATCTGTCAGTGACAGTTTCAGCTGTATTCTGTTGTCTCTTTTCTTTTCCTCCTTTCGTGTGTACATGTGTAGAAGTCGAGAACAAGAAATATCATTTACGGTGTTTAACATAATTAGTGTCTGGCTGTACGTTGCAGTTGGACATCATATCACATCATCTCGTCAACTTCCTTGCCAGCGCTGCTCCAGGTAAAGCAGCTGAAAACAGAATGCTCAATTCCAACATTGCTTGTCGAAAACTGGCCTCCGATCATCCTGTCATCATTCTCAGGTGAGATTTTTATTAAAGGTTGTGAACCTTTATATCACATTGTATTGTTTTGTATTGCATCTATAAATTTGTAACGTGCTTCTCACAGTGCACATCAATCAGAGGTACTTCCAGTGCAAAAGGCCCAGAGAAAAGAAAGTAGTTCGAGACAACAAAAAGATGTGCTTCAGGTATCAGTCAATAACGAAGAACATGTCAAAGAAGAAGAGTTGATTCCAAAGCGTAAAACCAATGAAGGCAAAAAGCTCGAGTTTTGACCATGATATTAAATGTAATGCACAAGTTTGAAAACCTGTGATGACTCAAATAAACTTTGTAGATTACAAAACGTTGTATACAAATTTGCTCTTTTGTTTTACTGTATCTACTTTTGCTTGTAAATACAGGGATGGTAATAGATTAAATGGCAATTTAAAATATTTGTCATTGTTTCTTGTTAGTCACTTGGATCCCATTGTTTGAAAAATTTGCATGTAAATCAGCATAAAATGACTGTGGAATAATTATTGGCATTCTCTCCCCTCTCAAGCAGAAAGAAAAGTTACCAGAGTTAAGAACAAATACTGCTTACATGCATTAATGTGTGTATATAAGCAATTACTCTTTCACCTTTTAAGTACTTCTCAATTTAACAAGATCTGGCAGCATCGTTAAATAGAACAATTCTTCAATACAATGCCATGTTTTGGGTCAGTTACCTATCAATGTGATTGTGGCATGTGATGTTTTCAGGCAACTTCCGATGATCAGTGCGCTCTTGCAGGGTCGAGCACAGTACAGTTTTGTCGAAGTGAAATCACGTAATTACTTGCTGCTCTACACACACCTACTTGGTATCTTGGAGCTTCTGCAACCATTTGTCTTTGAACCAGCGCACCGAATGGCATTTCAAAACTTGATGCAGGCATACTTTGAACTAATAATGGTAGGAACAATTGACCATAGTAGTTTTGTTTAAGAGTTGTATACACTATATAGTCAATGTAATAAGGCACATGTATAATTTGTATATATATATATATATTTTATGTGTTTATACATATCTTTAAAGTTAAAGTTATATCTTTACTATACTAAGAACCATTTGTTCAGCTATTAAGAGCTATATTATGTACATATAGGGGTGAGCATTGACAGTTGTTAAATAAAATTCATTCAGAATTCCAAATGTCTGAACATTTCTTTTCTGTGGCAGTATTTCTTTAACGATTAAAATTTATCGATTAATTCTGGTCTGTTTTCTTCATTTGTCAGATGCATGGACTTCGCAACAAGCCTCTTGGTGCTCTTATTCAGAAATTTCTGCAATTCCTTCAGAACTACGTCAACTTTGATCGAACGCAGGCAACAAGTGTCCTGCAGAAATACATTCCTATTCTAAAGTATGAATCATGGACAAATTTTCCTCCTCAATATTTGCCGCTCTATAACTTAAACCCAAGAATTAGGGTCCAACAATCTAAGATAAATCAGTGTCTTTGCAAACTCTGGATTGTTTTGATGGTATTATTTGCCACAGGACAGTTGAAGGAGATGGTTTCTTCTCTGTTCAGTTGATTAAATAGTAACTCGTAAATCGTAATTGTTCAGCAGTGTTGTCATATTCATAGATGTAAAAAACGATGGAAACGGAATAAAAAACGGTAAAAAACGTCGTTTTTTTCGAAAAAATAAAAAACGACAAAAAAACGATAAAAAACGGAAACGGCAAATAATTTGACTTTGCTACATCTAAAACCGCATTTTAACCTTGAAAACATTGATTAGGAACCTACTACACGCAGGCTATCTCTTAAATGATGATGTTAAACGATGAAATAATGACTTTAGTTAGCTGAATCCTTGATAGTTGGCGGAAAACATAAAGAATATCATAAAAAAATTAAAATTAAGGAAAATAATAACAGAAAGTAAATGAATAAATAAAGTTAAAGAAAAAATAAAAAACGATAAAAAACGATGGGAAAAATTAAAAACGAAAAAAACGACGTTTTTTGGGAGAGAATAAAAAACGGAAAAAAACGTTTTTTACAACTATGGTCATATTTAGTGACCTGAACCTTTATTTAGAAACCTTTGGTGAACTTCAGAAACAAACTGAGAACCTCTCAAAGATACTGATCAGTAGAGAAGTCAAAAGTTTGGTAAATTTAAAATACAGCCCTGATATTCAATTGTCTGTCATTTCATCTTTGGATAATTTTTAAAAATAATAATAGGTCAAATAAATATAATAAGTCAATAACCGTATGAGCCACACCTGAGTCATTTTATGCAGTTGGCCCTAACTCAGTCTAGATCAGCAGTAAGCGTGTTTTTGGTATCCTTTGCTGATTGATTAGTGTTAACTGCTGCCTTCGTCCATGACTTCACAGCCCCAGGCAGCAGTATGTTATTAAGCTGGGTGTCTATGACTAATACTAATATTTACATACTGAGGAATGCCAATGGTTTTAAAAATTGAGCAGGATTAGATTCATAGCGAAAGAAAGTATGGTGTAGACAGTGTATATGGAAATGTGCTATTCGTTTTAGAGCTGCGCTTGACACAATTTTGATGTATGACATGGGAAGTAAGTGGGAAGTTGCTTGTGATTGATGTTTCAGTGAATTGAGCAACTGTTACCCTGAAATGCCGATCCTCGGGTCACTTATTGCTGGACTGACATTGCCAACACAGGAGCACATGGAAGAGACAGCGAAGAAGACAGATGATGTGCCGTCATCATCTGCGCCATCATCTGCTGATAGGAATGTCATGGCACTGAGGGTCGGATCTCCATTTGCGTTAAATCATTTGGGGTCGCTGCTGCAGAGAACGAGAAAGGACTCAAACAGTTCTGATCTGGTGGATGCTCTGAAGGAACTTGATGATATGTCCAAGAGACATGTCGAGGTGTTGGAGCATTTTGTGGTTAGTGCACTTTGACTGTAATTCATCGAACACCTTTGATGTGTGTCTTGATTGCCAGGAGTGGACTATGCAGAATAAGGGGTCTATGCCTCATTTCGGTGTCTCAAGACTACCTTTTTCTCTCTTGGTCTAACGTACTGGGAGCGCCTCTGATTGGTGTGCACTGTGAGAGGCGCTTTATAAATTTATAAATACAATACAATACAATACAATACAATTGCATAATTACGTAACGCCGATCGTTTTTGACGCACCCACCCACCCTGTAACGCTTCCCTTGACCCACCCACTCACCAGCCCCAGCGTTACGTAACGCTATTTGTACGAAAAATCAATGAAGTTTTAGGCCTACCAAGTCTATGCGAAATCATATTTATAACTTATATTTTCATAGCGAATTTAATATAGTAGGCCTATGTGAATTGTAATTGCGCAGTAGACTATAGGCTTAAAATATACAGAATGTTTTATTTATATAAATAACAGTCATGCTTGAACTACAATTACTCGACCCTATCTTAAATTTTACCTCAAGGATAAAAGTTTTACGCATGGCTGAAAAGTTTCATGGAATAATTTGCTCATTAATAATCAATCAAAATTAAGATGAACTAATTATTTGTTAATCTGGGCACTTCGATAATTATTAATAGTTTTAAATGTTTGAGATTCTTGACCATGCGCGATGTAAAATATGCTTCAAAGTGGTTCTTCGATGTCAGGAATCCATGATATATGTAGAATTAGGCCTACTACATTGTTCCGTTGGTAATATCACAGATCCAAACAATTCGAACAGCGATTTCCGGTTTGCACAAACGAGACCACAGATAGGCCTATGTTGACCTGGCATGTAACTGGTGTCTGCTTCTTTAGATAAATAGAACTACTTTGGTTAAGTTTTAAATCAATCTCACAAAGTTTAAACTTCTATCACATCTTGCCTAAAGTGTCATTCGATGGTAATTTTATATTCATTAATAATTTTTTCAAGGCGTTACGTGACGTTCAGCTTCCCCCAACCACCCACCCACATAACGTTTCGTAACGTTTTCAATTACCCACCCACCCACCCTCGAGCGTTACGTAATTATGCAATGACCCCTAATAGGTCTTGTTCTGATGGCAAATGCCTTACTGTTATCATGTGTTACAATGGTTTAAAATTATTATTCTGCAGGTCATGAGAAACAAGTAAATTGTTCAACAGATGCACAAAGCCGTAGATTTTGGCCAGTCCTGTAAGCTGTCCAAGTATGTGGGGTAAAGAATGGGTTGACTAAAAGACAGAAACCATAAATGTTTCTAGGCTACTTGTAATAACCTTAACTTATCTAGCATTCTATATGCAATTCAGTGGCACACATGATTTTGTCCTGCTCTTACTTTTTTGCATGGTATCATTGAAGCTTGATAATCATTTATTGTAGGAATTAATAAGAAATTTTTGACTGAATTAGAATTTGATTAGTTCGATAGCTTTTCTGTTGCTGTTTTGGTAACCAGGTGGACCTTCGAAGGCTGATGCTGGACAGCAACGATGTATGTCGCAATTCTTCGTTTGGTTTCATGATGCGTCTTGTTCGACACGACCCAAAGTAAGCTCTACTCATTGATTTCATATCTATATTGTACAAGTAAAGTAAGACTTTGAACGATACACAGGTGGTTTAGCACATCATTTGGAAGCAGAAAATTATTTTTACCCTTCATGTTTGTTAGTTGACAGCAAACTAGTTTCTTTTTATGTAGATAGTTTACCCTATAAAGTAAATTAGTAAGATTTACTAAGTCACTTAGGGCCTTAGGCCAGTGATCCCCAACCTTTTTTGGCTTGCGGCACACTAAGAAAGAATAAAAAATTTCGCGGCACATTTAATAATAATTACCTCTTTTATCTATTTGTCACTATTATTTAATATTTTAATAATATTCTAATTTTAATGTTCTTATTGTCTAACAATAGGCTACTCCAGTGAGTCTAGTAAGCTAGCAGATCAAATTGAAACAGGGCTCCAGAGACAACAACCATACTCGCATTTCATCGTCAATTCTAAGAAGTCTCTCCATCTTTTACACTTGATTTCAGTTCAGGCTGAAAATTTAAATTCGTAAAACCACGAAGATGCAAATGGCAGAAGATTTTTGACTGCTCTTGAACTGATCGAAGGATATGATTTCTGAATGGAAAAGCCAAAACTCATTCACTTTTTGGAAAATGTTGACTGATAAAATTTGTCATTTCATAAATCAATGAGCTGTGCTTCATCCTTGGTTGCAAGATTTGTTGTTTCGCCGATTACGAATGGACTGATTACCGATTACCCAGTCAGAATTGTCGATTTCAACCGAAGGAAAGTAATGCTGCAGTGCTGGTTGTAGGTCTATCAATGTGTTTAGGATTTCAGGTGCAATTTAAAAAAAACTGAGATTCATTGATCGTGGGAAGACAAGCAAAATTTCCTTGTAAATCTTAACCTGCTACAGTGTGAGAGATTAAGACCAACTGACTTAAGTTTTGATGTTGCAGTGATGATGTTTTCTGATGTTTTGTTTGGAATCATTGCTAATTAAAAACATATTAGAAATTTTCCCGCGGCACACTTGCAAAGTTCTCGCGGCACACTAGTGTGCCGGGGCACACAGGTTGGGAATCACTGCCTTAGGCTGTCCTTGCATATTGGTCAGGTAAAAAATTCTCTACAAGAGTTTAAATAGAAATAAATTTCTCCTTGTAGTTAATCAAAATGGCACTTAGTGAATGCCTACTGGGCCAGTTATTCACAAGTATAAAAGATAGTTTTTCTGTAGCCACACAACTTTAAGTGTCAATATTTCTGTAACAACACAACTTTAAGTGTCAATACACTCAATCAGAGCCTGTGATGCCTAACATGTGGAACTGTGGATGTGTATACTTTTAGTATTGCGAAGGAGTTCAAGCAAACGATGTTGAAGAGTCTGTTGAGCAAGAACCCTGACGTTGTGAACTCGGCTCTCAAGAATCTTTCAGAATATGTCTTGCTTGCTCAAGGTATTTTGATCGTCTCATTTATTTATTCCTTTTCTCTTTCACTTAAGTTGTTAGTTTTCTGATTTTCTGTTTGACTTTAAATGATTGCATTTTTCACCTTATTGCTGAATTTTGATCCATTTGTTTTCCACTTACAATGTTAGATGATCGTATAGTTTAGACAGAACAAATGGCAGATAATTTAATCTAATAAAAAAAGTGACCGGGCAACTACAGGATAATACACAGTTATAAATATAGGCTAGTATGGACGTCATAATTATACATTTATTTTGCGTTCGTGCATTTTGTCAAGACCCCTCTACTCCTCCTCCCCACCACCCGTATGCAAATCACCAAAATCTGGTGACCCCCTCCATGCGTACGTAATTATATGGACAAGCCCTAGCTGCACTGGTTTCCCAGTCGTTTTTAGAACTCCCTTGTCATTAAAATGAAAGTTAAACGGGGAAAAAATTCCGATTAGTTTGTGTCTTCTATTTCAGAACATGGTCCTGAGCTTCTGGAAACTGCATTTCTGGCTGGTATCACGACAAATGCCGACGTCGGATCGTGCATCTCAGAGACGCTGCAGCTGCTTAATGTCGACATGATGACTTAATAAGGCTTTTTGAAACTGGTGCTGCTGTAAAAGTGGTGTAAACTGAATTTAAATGTTGGTGCTCTGACTGAAAGGCACAGTGTGCTACTTGTGAATAACTGTTACACAGCACACCGCAGGGCATTTTCATCGATGAACAAAATTAAAAACTGTTAGTCTTGAGGATGCCGCCCACCCCAATGTTAGAAATATTATTTGGAGCAGAACTTTCGATGACAGCAACAACCTTCATTAGAAAGAAACTGTTTGATGGGGAAGCAACCGTTTGATGGGGAGGCTATTTTATGGGTGTGTTTGTCGTTTGACGTATTAAATTTTTGTTGTTACAAAAGCACGAGAAATAATGAATGAAGAGCTGAGATTTTCAAATTTTTTTATTTATTCATTTTGATTTATGGACAAGCGTAGCTAACAGATGTCCAGTTTTATAGCAGAGGCGACTGTTTCATATTTTCATTTCACTGGACATCTCAAAATAACGTTTCTGATAAAGGTCTGACCTGTTTTTGATATTTATGTAATCGGTTGACATCTAAAGTGCTAACTAAAGAAAATAAAATGCATGTTCCATTGTTCATTCTTGATTCCGACAAAAATAAAGCAAGTTAAATAACAAAGCCTTTAAATGTAAAATTTCATAAACAGCTAAACTTCCATCATCAACTTTCAAACTCCAGTCTTTCATAAGCGCAGAGGTGATCATAACATAAGTCTTAAACTCAAGTACTTCTAAGTCTTCAGCTTTGAAAACTTGAGACTTCCATACAAAGTCTTAGACCTCAAGACTATTCCCTCAAAACTAGAAAATGTTCACTTTTAAAATGAAGTCTTTCTTGTCTCAATATATCCTAAACAAGTCTTAATATTACAAAAGTTTAAAATATGACTTTGAAACTCTAGACTTTCTTAACAAAAGTTTTAAACCTTAACACTTTCAAAACTTAAGTCTTACAAATGTCACAGCTGAAATCTGTTTAAACTGAAGACATTTAAAAATGTAAATTTCATATCCCAAGTCTTATAAAAAATTTAAGATTTCTAAACTCACTCTGAACTACTAAAGAAAAAAAGGCAACAGTAAATGCTTGCCACTGTAAATAAACTGTCAGCTTAAGGTAGAGAAGAAGTGCTGTCCGACTGTCCGTGCAGACGTTTTCTTAGCCTCAGCCCATCAAAGCGGGTGTTGCCAGTCCTTGTCCTCATTCAATCAATCAATCAGAACTTATACAGCACCCTTCAAGATACCTACTCAGAGGCGTACACGACCGAGATCAAGCGAAAAAGAGTCTTCAACAGTCTGTGAAACTGAAAACAGTTTGGAAGGTGTCACAAAGTCAAAAGAAGCCCGTTCCAGGTTGCTGGACCAACCACGTTGACCTTCCAACTAACAGTCATTCAATTAACTTTCTAGCTGTTCAATATAGGGTGCAAGTCAAACAAACATTCAGCATATCTTGCTGCCCTGGTTGGCATTTATACCTCTTGCTTCCAGTCAAGCATGCAAGCCATTGGAATACCTTGCGCTCGATTACTGCACAGCCTAGTTACTGCATTGCCTTTTGTTGATTCCACCGAGGTCGGTCTAGTCGAGCAGCTTCTTCTGGTAGTATGATCTGCAGACAGGGCACGAAAATCGCCCATCACCAACTGCAAATTCCTCAAGAGCGCTCAAGCAGGTCTGGTGAAAGAGATGAGAGCAGGATAAAATGACGACTGATCTTGTGCCAATTGACTGTGAGGAAGAGGAATCAGCACTGTCTCCAGCAGCACCTTTGCATACAACATTGGTCTCTGAGGGATGCAACAATGACGAAGATGCTTTGGAAGTCTTGGACTTCGGAGGTTGGCCTGAAGTTACTACTTTGTGTTTCTGTACAGACATTGGTGGCTTCTTCCTTGTGAAGTCTTTGCTACTAGAAACATTCTGCTTGGCTGCCTTGTTGGCGAATGATGGCACATCAAGACCACATGGAGAAGAAACTGCAAGAGATGATGAATCTTGGTTGGGCTGCATTTCACATAAATTGGCCTGTTTTGATCTGAGGACCATTTTTGTCAGACATATTGGACAGTCGATAGTATCACGTTCCAGTGCCTACAATGGTCAAATTTCATGCATCTTTAGCAAAATTCTAACAAAATGCCATTTTCGCACAGCAAAAATAATTTAATTCCTACACTCAGAATGCATGTAACATTCAAATTATTTTTGTAATTTAAAGTGATGTTATGCCGAGACTCTTGGGTCTCTTCTTAAATCAGAAGAGGTCTTGCGTGATTCCTGCTTCACTCATCGAGTAATGGGCAATTCGTGTTACAGAAGGAAATTGCAATTTACTTCTGTATGTATACCCTTCTTCTCAAGAAAACATCATTAACAATGAATTCAGGAAGTGGATGCAGGCAGTTGCAATATTATTGTTAAATAGGAAACTAAACAAAACAAGAAGAAATTGCAATTAAAATCAGCCTAAATGGTCACTTCTATATAAAGGTGTCATTAGAAACACTCACCTGGTCACCTGGTGCCGTCAGCTCTTGGAGCTCTGGCGACAGTCATGATGTACCCTCTCCATTGTAGTGTTAGAAACACTAGAGTTCTAATATTAGTAAAGTAGTTAAATCTACCTTCTGCTGGATTTCTTGCCACATGTTATCTGAAACAGGTTTTGCAGTCAGCTCAAACTGGCGGAAGATGTTTCGACTCGCCTCGAGACTTCTGTCAATTTCATTAAGAAATCCAGTAACGTCATTCTCCAAGGACTTCATCATACGATCAGTGATCATTTGCAGCTGAAAATTTAGACAATGAACACCATGTGCAGCTGAATATTTCATTGTGATTTAAAATTGATTTTAAAATTGATTTAAAATTGTCATTGTCTGTTTAAAATTGGTAGTTTAAGAATTGTCTGCTGGCAAAGTTTCACTCTAAATAGTATAATAGAAGTTTCACTTTAAATAGTATAATTTTGTAGTTACTGTTGTTAAATAAATATTCATCATCGTCATCGTCGTTGTAGCTGCCATCATCAACACCTACAACTATATTTTTAAACTGATATTTTTTAACTGTTGCTGCTACAATCATGTAGTTAATGCAATATATTTGACACCAGTAACACTACCACTACTGCAGTGCAACATAAGGTCATCATAATCAACTCTGCAGTTTAGAAATTTAAAATGCAGTTTCAGTTATTTAACTTATTGCTTTAGTTTTAACAATAATTTTTTTAATTTATGTTTGTTAACAACCTTTATCAAATTGAAGTGTTAATAGCGTAAACCTTTTCTTGGTAGAATTTTTTGCGTAGGTTAGGGTCTCTTGGTGGTACCGTCTTTCTAAGCTTTTTGTACCAACATCGGACTACAAATCCACACCAAGCAGCCTGAATACTGTAAACATAAGTCAAGGTACAATCACGGTCCATAGCAAAAAGACGCTTAAAAAATTTCAGGCAAATATCAATATGAATTCAAATCATTGACAGATGAAATTGTCAATAGAATGGTCATTGATGAAAGCTATCCTTACCAGATAAATTACATTAACTGCTGAATTGTAGAAGATACGCGAGTTAAACAAGAATAAATATATATTGGAGGGAACAGAGGAAGGAGCGGTGATCGGAGGACAGACGATAAGGGACCTGAGGTTTGCGGATGATATCGCCCTTCTGGCGAAACAAGCAAATGGATTACAAGAGTCACTAACTAAAGTGGTCCAAGTGAGTCGGGAAATGGGAATGAGTATAAATGTACTAAAAACGGAAAGCCAGTTCCTCGGAAGGGGCAACATCAAATTTCAGTTAGAAGCAGATGGACACCAACTAGAACAGACGGAGAGCTTCGTGTATCTGGGAGGAACCATTAGCACAAATGGAGAATCTGGAAAAGATGTGGACAGAAGAATTGGGATAGCCAGAGGAATACTGCAGGTGCTGGGTAAGGTTAGGAGCTCGAAGGAAATAGGAAAAGCCACAAAAGTTCAGATGTATGAGACATTGGTGCCGAGTGCATTGCAGTACAACTCGGAGACTTGGACACTAAGGGAAGCACAGAAGCAGCGGCTGAGGGTGTTTGAAATGACGTGCCTACGTAAGATAGGTGTCACGAGAAGGGATAGAATAAGGAATACAGAGATATATAGCAGACTGAACATTCGGCACGATATAATACACAAAATCCAGAGCAAATGGCTACGCTACTTTGGCCATGTAACCAGAATGCGGGACGAGAGATACCCAAAGATAGCGGTCAACGGATATGTGCATGGTAAAAGGAAAAAGGGAAGACCAAAGAAGAGATGGTTCGACATGATACAAGAGGACTGCCGGGAGATGGGGTGGTCCATACAGGAGGCTACACACAAAGCTCAAGAAAGAGAGAAGTGGAGATTTTCCATAGCTGGGCGGCTGTCACGTGCGAAAGCATCGTCAAAGCCATAAGTCAAGTAAGTAAGTCAAAGTAAGTCAAATATATAACAATTGTTTTCCTTGCTACACAACCAAATCCTAAACTAATGAATTTCTTACAATACCATTCAAGCGCATAGTATGAAGAAACATTCACTGACACTGTTGCACATTTTGGGCGATAGTGACTGTGTCCATCACGAATGATACGTGTCTGATATTTCTCCTTTCTGCACATTGGACAAGTCTTCCTTCTTGCATGTCTTTCAAATGCCTGAAGACAATTCTACAAGAAAACACATTGGCATGTAGTGTCTGAAAGCATTAAGAGAGGAAGAAGAACAGTAAATGTAAGACATAATCCAAGATCCATCATGGGTCAGTTGTCCCTCTCCTGGTCAAAAATGGAAAGTCTCTTTGTCTCATTGTTTACTTTTTGTCAGCTTCATCTTCTCGAACCCTATTAATATTTGTCTCACCTTCTCGACACCATTTCTATCTGCTATGATTGGTAACGTTTCAGAGTAACCTTGTAATTATCAGTTACACGAGTTTTAATGATCATATGAATAATTGAATATAGATCCATAATCCATATAAAACCATAATTTGAGTCATTTACAGAAGTATCTTCTAGCAGCATCATATAAACTTTAGTGAAATGAGCACTGGCATAGCAAGGTTTTTGGGGGTCCCTGTGCAGAGCTTCAGTGGTGGGCCCTTCAATGCTTGAACCCCTCGATTTCAAACAAAAAAGGCTGCAAAAACGCCTGATTCTTTTGCGATAGACTTGCAAATTTGGCACCAGAAATTTTTAAAAAATAGACCTTTTTACAATTTTTTCATGTTTTCTCTTGTTTATCTCTACAAAACTTTATTTCTTCATGCTGAAAGAGAAAATTGAATTAGAACTGAATTGACTCTGACCGCCGGGAGCCCCTCTACAACCGGGGGCCCTGTGCACAGGCTGCACGACCTATTGGTATGCCACTGAAATGACTTAGAATCAAAACTAACCTTGTGGAAGACATGTGTACATGACAACAGAACCTGTATGAATAAACAAACAAAACCTCAGAATTACTCCACATCTTCTGAACAACCCTGCATGTAACAGGTTGCATCTAATAAGCTATCAACTGCTAAGATTCTTGTTCCATTCGAAATCAACCATTCTAACAGTAACAACAGAGAGAAAACAGAGTTCTTGGTGATAACTACTCAACATTTTAGAGAAGATGTATACAGCTGCTTCATTAGATGTAAACGAAAATATACACATTCCCACACTTGGTTAGTAAAGATGTACATGAGCTTGAGCCCCAAGTTCCTCTTTACAGATGACACATGGACTGGCAAAGTCATGGCGATCATTGGCCTTCGTTTTGACAACTCTCCATTCGTCTTCTGTCAGAAGTTGTTGTGGTGCATCAACCAGACCCAAACGCTGAGCTACCAGAAGTCAAAATAACAACCACTCAAGAAATTTAATGACATTCAGAATTATTTTTGCGTCACTGTGTGGATGATATATATTTGTCACCAATAAAACGTTAACAAATGTCCCTTCTTCAGCTTTGTACGATATTAGCAAGTCATTTGGCTATTCTCGTCATTTTACAGAGTATAATTTTATAAGAGTATCCAGAGGCACTCCAAAACTATGTACCAGGGCAAGCAAGTCAAACTGGTTACCAGCACTAAATCTAGCCAGGTGCTTAATCCCAACTGCATGAAAAGATAGATCTTACCAAGAGTAAGTGGAGGCAGCTTCTTATCAAGTACATATTCTTCTTGAATTGCATCACTTGCAACAGGTGATTCTGAAACCAAAAAGAAGACCAATTCATTTAGTTCACATTTCTTTCACTTCTGTGGTTTCATAGCAAGCAGAAATAGGACATAGTGTGCTTTCTATAAAGAAAACAAATGATTATAAATTACAAGATAATCAGCCAATAGAAATATGAGTAAATGAATGATTAATTACTAAACAATGTACTGAGTGAACTGGTGCATAGTGTGAACAGAAGAGAACCAAGCAGTCTTTGAGCAACTCCACATATTAGTCTGCCTGTGAGAAATGTCTGCCATTATGCAATCGAGTGGCAATACATAAATCCACCAATAGAACATAATGAACATCCAAGTCACCTTTTTGCTTTTCGAGTGATGCTTTTGACGACAGCTGCCATTGTTGTGACGATGAACAGTGCCGGCGCTAGCACCCCCCGTACCCCCCGGCCGGGGGGGCCCCCGAGTTTGAGGGGGCCCCCAAATTTAGCTGGTCATTATGCCTATTTGTGACTGTACAGATCCGGTCTGGTGCATGCCTCAACTAACCACATGGCACTGCCATAGCAGACCTATATATAATGCAAATATCGTACCGATTATATGGGCGTAATGCGTATATAAGTTTAAAGCCATTTAAACTTACTCAGGCAATTTCGTCCACTTTCTCAAACACAATGTTTATAAATTGTAACTGATTCTAATAATTATTGCTAATTGGATGAGGCCTCCAAATAAAACATGCGTGAGGCCCAAACATTAAAGCCTGTGTAGGGTCCCAGATGTCCTTGGTATGTGTCTGATCTCAAGTTTGCAAGGGGCTTCAAATACCTTTCATGACTGTTCATTCCTGAAATCATGCACCGAATTATATTTTAACGCAAATCATACAAAATAATATTATGCAAACTAATAGAGCATTAATTGTCCTTACCAAAGAGGAGACTTTGGGGGTGTGGACAGGGGCGCGGCCCCACAATTTATGGTTGGGACGGAATCCTTGTATCCCCAATATTTCAGAAATATTTCATAAGTATCATCCACTGCTCATCAATAATGATCAATTTTGTTAAGATGACAGCCTTTAAATGCTACCATTACAGTTGGCAAATCGGACAAATTTAAACAATGGAGAGGGCACACTCTGAAGCCCTAAACCACGACTAACAGCATTGAAAAATGAGCAATTTTTTTTAAGATGACAGGTTAAAATTCTACCATTACAGCATGGAAATTCCAAAAATTTAACAATTGGGATACATTTATTGAAGTCTTACACCATGTCTTTCAGCATTTACATTATGAAAATGTTTACTGAGATGACAGCTCAAGGTATGGGGGGCCCCAAGTTTTTTTGGGGGGGGCCTCAAGTACCCTAGCGCCGGCACTGACGATGAAAGAGACTGACGAAAACAAGGCTTCTTTAGACAAAGGTTTCTGGCCAAATGATCTTGCAAAGCAACAGCAACCATGACAGTTGACTGTGTCTCCTAAACAGAGGAACACTTCAGATTTTTCAATTACACTTTCAACATGCAAGTTTAAGCAGCGTAATACTCAATTCAGCACCCATGTTGGCTGAGACTGCTTCGTTCTCAAAGGGTGGTCCGTTACGACAAGACTTATAAGCATAATGTTAGCTCTAGATTAACGAAACTTGGCGTCTCGTTGCTAATGGAAACATTCAAACCCGGTTCGTTGGTAATCCTACAAAATATATAAACTATGCACAAATATATTAACCTTGCTCTTTCTTGACTGGCGCATATTTAAGGATCCTGACTACAATCAATTTCACGGTTTTCGCAAACAGTGACAGCTACTATTCGAGTCATCGAGTCATACAACAGCAAATATAGTAGTTGTTGAGCGATAATCGAGAGCCAATTCAACGACCATAAATATATAGAGCGTTATTTTCACTGTTAAGGACTATATATCACAATGAGGTATATTTATTGGTATTATTCATTGAGCTCTACGCTTCGCGTCGCACCGCTGGACAAGTCTTAGAATGAAAACTCGGCCTTCACATCATCGTTTAAAGAACATTTTCGTTTTGACATATTATTCATTGAGCTCTACGATTCGCGTCGCACCGCTGGACAAGTCTTAGAATGAAAACTCGGCCTTCAGATCATCGTTTAAAGAACATTTTCGTTTTGACATTTTACAATTTTATTTTAGTAATTTAGTTTCAAAATCTTAGAACTTAGATTTAAAAAAATATATATTATTTTTGAAAATGTGTTTTATCAGAATAATGAGAACATTATCACTATATATACATATTCGACAATATTATAAAAAATTCTGACGTTTTGAACAGGAAGATGTATATTATGCATGGTAATAAATAAAAGTGAGATTAAAAATGAATTTACTCGCCAGATCCCAGTAGTAAAATCAAGGATAAAGTAAGTAAGTATATCCTTTATTTGATCACATGACAAACGCAAATGAAATCCATTATAAATATATAAGATGAGATCGAAAAGTCAGGTAAGTTTTTAAAATCCGGGACATATTTAGAGTTTGTCCTACCTTTCCCGAAAAACCGGGACATATTTAGAGTTTGGCCTACCTTTCCCGGCAGCCGGGACAGCTGGCAGAAATCCGGGACTGTCCCGGGAAAACCGGGACGTCTGGTCACACTAGGACTCTAAATAGGCCTAATGTAAATTTACTTCATGAATAACTAGCATCATTAGAGCTCTGGCTCAAAAAATTTGTCAAAAACCGAAACGTAGGCCTCGATCAGTTGTTAAAAAAAATTCAATTTTGAGGCAGGCCTCTCTTATGTATGTATGTATATTCGTTTTATTCAATAAACAACAGACAGAACGCTGTAGGTTTACATTAACAGTATGGCTGCTTAAAGCTTATGGTCAAAATAGTTAGTACATGTTTTTGAATAACATTCTTGGAATAAAGTTTAACGAGTCTTTATTGGGGAAGATGAAATTGTGAGCCCTTTCCCTAAAGTTATATGATGGATCACGTACGTTGTAGTGGAAAGAGGTTACGGAGGACATGAAGTTCATTTCCCAGAACAGTTTTGAAAAGCACCTTATCAGCCTCTTGAGCTAAAGTTTCTGCTGTAAGTGTATCAGGATATAAGTATAGCCGGCTCGTCTGAGTTTGTTCATGAGGCCCTCAAGACGGGATTTGTCCAATCCACTAGCCAGACCCCACCATGCAGGAGAGGCATACATAACTCTTGATATGATAGTAGGCCTATATATATCTCTTGTAAAAGTTTGTAACTCTTGTATGGATGCCCCATGAGCCTTGAGTGTTCTGATGGCATAGAGTGAGGCAGTACCAGAGCAGATAATCTTGTTGATGTGGTCTGTAACTGTTAATTTCTCTCCAATAAGAACTCCTAATGCTTTGATGGATTTTGTATGGGAAACTCCAGAGATGGATGGATGGGTTGAGAGTGAGCTCTTGTTGCGTCTGATAATAGCAATTTCACGTGTTTTGTCGGAATTGATCCGCAAGTTCTTTCCTTTAGACCAGTTGGTGATGTGTTGGAGTTCATCTGTTGCAGTAGATAAGTGATTAGAGCCAATAAAGAGATAGGAATCGTCAGCATATTTAGAGAGACGGTTCTGGGAATGAAGAGGGTGGAGATCAGATGTACCTACTACTTACCCCTAAATGCGAGTGATGATGATTATGCATTAGGCCCTATACTATTTTGGGGTGCATTGCTTAATCACAACCAAGTAATTACTTAAATTGCAGATAATGAGTGTGCTTTAATGATGAATTGTATTTTGGCTTAACAGGCAGGTATAGTTGTGGTACATGCTCATTGTTACAGTAAAGCGTTATATAATATACGTGGGAAGCAACAACCTCTATTTTCACTAATTGTCTTTTTAAAACAATTGTTTTTCTATTTTCCCTTTCACTGTTTCTTTCTCTGCAGCTGTCTGTTAACTGTCAACAGAAGAGAGGTTATCATATTCGTGCTGACATCCCAAATGGTCAAAGAATGAGACAACTGGTTTGTTTATAATGCTTGAGGCATATATTAATCTCCGCAAAGTATGGTTTGGCTCTGACAGTCTAATGTTAACAGTTTGTCTAATGTTTGTCAGTAGTCTGTTATGAGACTCGAAGAGAAGAAACAGTTGTTGATGGACTTACAACTGGCGCAGGAAAAACTGGCGATCTTGGAGCTTCCTCATTCTGATGATCAACAATTAAGCAGCTAACGAATTTTCAGATGAGAGATTGGAGCCACCAGCTGCTGATGATAAGACGACATATCTCCGTGGTAACTGTTATTTGATGGCAATGATAATCAGTGCAATTATCAGCTTGTATAACACCTTGTATGACTTTTAGACAACTACTGGCAACTAATGAATCTTCTGATTAAAAATCAGGGCTGTTTTTAAGGAATTTTTAGAACTGCACAACCCCTTAATTCTTTTCTTTCCCATCCTCCATCGTAAATTACAGTGGTGTGAAAAAGTTTTGCATCACCCATATATTTTATGTAATTCTTCTGTATTAAGATGAATAAGGTACTGGTAAACATGCGGGTGTTAATTAAAGGTTTTCTTATGGTTTGGTTCGAGTTTATAAGCATATTTCTTTAAATTTGACATGATGAAAGTTTGTTTACCACCTCGTGACTATACCAGCATGTGTAAGGCCATAGAGGCTTGTTACCCGCTATAGTGCTTGTTCTGTGCATAGGGCAATGTGTTGGGATGAAATAACCGGTATGTGTGCTCGTAAGCCCTCTTTATGATTCAGATGCATTGAAAAGACCGTTTCTGTGTGTCAGTGATGCACCAATATTTTATTGGCCAGCCCTTGTTCTTCGACACTTGTCTGCATCGTTTCGGCATCGAGTGGACCAGCTTGACGAGGTGGTCATGGGTCACAACGCGGTTCCAGGCGGCGATAAGCGATTCGATGCGCTCGCGCATGGAAGTTGTATATCTCTTGGATATCTCCATGACTACTTTATGCCACAGATTCTCAATTGGATTGAGATCCGGGAACTGAGCGGTCAGTCCAGCGTTGTCTTCATTCGTTATGGTTTGGAGTTGCATGGCTGCCAGTGGCTTCGGGCGTCTGCATATCGTCGATGGAATGGTCAACGCAACCAAGTGCATTGGCATACTGTAGAATTGCATGGTGCCATCAGCTCAGCAACTCTTCCCAGGCCAGTTCCTCTTTCAGGATGACAATGCACCATGCCATCGTGCGACACTGGTGACCAACTGGAAGAAACAGAACAATGTTAGGACGCTGGACTGGCCTACCCAGTCCCCGGAGCTCACTCCAATTGAGAATCTGTGGCATAAAGTAGTCATGGAAATATCCAAGCGATATCCAACTTCCATGCGCGAGCTCATCGAATCGCTTATCACCGCCTGGAACCGCGTTGTGACCCATGACCACCTCGTCAAGCTGGTCCACTCGATGCCGAAACGATGGGGATTGTCAATAACAATTGACAGCATCCTATCTTTAACAAAGGAATTGCTGTCTGAGGGCTTCCACTTCGTGTGTACATCCAGATTCAACCAGGACTGTATCGAGAACTTTTTCTCAATTATTCGAAGCAAAGGTGGCTGGAATGACAGACCAACCACACGTCAGTTCAGAGCTGCTTACCAAAATGCCCTGGTATTGTTGTCCGTTGAGAAGACAAAGTCCAATGCTAACTGTTTACATGAGGAAGATTTCAACATTGCCTTGGATTTAAATGCATGCATCAATCTGGCCAAAAACTCTGAACCGGTTGTGAATGCCATATTTCGTGGAACTGATCGTTGTGTCATAGTAACAAAACCACAGATGTCAATAGAATGTCGCGATGAAGAAATATTTTCGGAATCGGTGGAAAGTGTTCTCTGTTATGTTGCAGGATGGCTGATACGCAAGTCACGTCTGTGTAACGAATGTGAAGCCACACTTTGCATCCCACAGAATTCACTGATGACACAGCATGGCGGCTTCATAGAGGCAAAGAAGTATTCGAGCGACAGTAAATTGCTTCGACCCACCTCACTCGTTCAGCTACTTGTCCGTGAAATGGAAGCAATATTTCAACAGAAGATCAGTGCTTGTTTAGAAGGAACGACAGGAATCTCGCAAACAATCATGAAAACTATCAACGACCAATGCAACTTCTCTTTCATTTTTGCCCTTCATCCAGAACATGCACTGCACATACAGGACAGCCTGGTCAGAAACTTTGTTATCACCCGAATCTACTATTACATAAAGTTCTACAACAGGGAGCTGTCTCCAAGAAACAAGAAGATGGCACGTGTCATTCACAAGTAGTGCTGGAACTAGTTCTATTGTTAATTTAATCTTGGCATTGTCATTTTGACTAATTATTTTATTAATGTCAACAGGATAACGTTTACTCCTTTTGATTACACTAATTACACTACTTCAATTGAAAACAACTCCCTTGCCCCTCATAGCGCTGATACTTTTGACAAAAAGTTTTTGTTGTGAGAATATTGTAAGAATTTGCACAAATGTTTCTATTTATAATGAAGATACCGTGCATTTGCTGGTGGACAGTGCTGGTGCGATAAGGAATATTTCTAATTTTCTAATTACTTTCTTAGCAGCTCTGATGTTGGCTGATACGTGACAACGTAACATAATTACTGTTATTTTATTTACGATACAGTTTCTATTAATACAATTGCTATTATTATTTTTGTCATTACTACAGGGTAACAGTTGCGGGTAATTTATAATGTTATTGTCGAATGCATTGCTATGATATGTAATACCGTTACTGATGTTCATAAAAATGCTAAAATTATTAGTAGTTATTCATATTCAGTAATAACATTGTCTTCTATTATGTTTCACCCATGCAATCCTGTTAGTTTAATCTTATCTGACATATATTCTGAATTGTGGACTCGTATCAAACTTAGGAGTTAGTTTGGTTAAAATACATTCATTCTGTTTAATAAAAAAAATTGTTTGCTTAAATCTAACCAATTGAGGCCTGTCAATGTAAGCAGTTGCCGGTACTTGTGGGTTTGACGACCCCACAGAAATATAAATTCGATGAAAAATATTTCCTTACGAAATAGAAGCGAGATTTATTGCGTGAGGGTCGGTTAGGGCTCAGGTTAGGCGTCGTGAGGGTCGGTTAGGGTTAGTTTTAGGGTTAGTGCAGTCATTCTGCTGAAATTGAAGCTGGATTGATGAAGAATAATTTTCAATGAAAAATTGATGAAAAATATTTACTGACAAAATAGAAATGTGGATTTATCGAACAAATTCTTGTCTAAGCAGAAGCTGGATCGATTAAAAGGTTTCTGGACAAACTAGAAGTTGGATTTATTAAAGATAACAACGCAGCAACGTTAGTTCTTTCATCGAATTTATATTTCTGTGGGGTCGTCAAACCCACAAGTACCCAGTTGCCTAATTGGAAATCAGGGCCAATCTTCTTTAAGCTGTTGTCTTTGTCGGGCTCCGTTTGTACTTAATAATTGCTTGCTTGTTATGTAATGACGATATGAATTAAAGTTTAAAAATAAACATTCAATTCGACATCAATGAGCTTTAAGTGCATGGTTCAGAAGACTATAGCCTGTGCTAAGAGTGCTTGAACCATCGCAAATTCACCTGGAATGTTTAGTAACCCGCTTTTCCTAGCTTCCCTTAAAAACTCTGACTGTGTCCACTCAGATGTTACTGTCATGCAAGCTAATACACAAGTCTACAACTCTAGAATTTCTGTCCTAAGGTTCCATTTGGTTTTTAAAATAAATTTTTTAGTCATCAGCGCCGAAAATCGTGAAATCGTGGATGTATTTCAATGTAAAAAAATCATGATGATGACGACGATGATGATGCCGACAACGACAATAATGAGGATTACGACGACGATGATGACGATGACGATGATAATGAAGACGACTACGACGACGATGATGATGATGACGACGATGATGATGATGCAGATGACGACGATCATGATGATAACGACGACGATGATGATGCCGAGAACGACAATAATGAGGATTACGACGATGATGACGATGACGACTACGATGATAATGAAGACGACTACGACGACGATTATGATGATGATGACGACGATGATGATGATGACGACAACGATGCCGACAACGACAATAATGAGGATTACGACGATGATGATTATGACGGCCATGATGATGATGATGACGACTACGACGACGTTGTCATCATCATCGTCGTTGCGGTCGTCGTCGCCGTCATCCTCCTCGTCGTCGTCATCTTCATCATCATGATCATCGTCGTTGCGGTCGTTGTTACCGTCATGATGAGGATTACGACGACGACGATGATAATGATGACGACGACGATGATGCCGACAACGACGATGATGAGGATTGCGACGACAACGATGATGGCGATGACGACTACGATGATGATGACGACGACGATGATGATGCCGACAACGATGATGAGGATTACGACGATGATAATGACGAAGATGACGACGACGACGATGATTATGATGACGACAACGACGATGATGCCGACAACGACGATGATGAGGATTACGATGATCCTAGGCTGGCTGGCTGGGCTTTCTTCCCCTATACCTATTCTTAGGTGGGTGTGGTCCAAATTTTGATAATCACGTGACATTCACGTCGTTTCGAGTGAGTCGCGTCGTTGCTTCAGTTGACGGTAAAAAAATTAATATTTTATTGACAGATCTAATTTAATATTCTGTTTCGATCAAATTTACATTGTGGTGCAAATTGCAATTTGTTTAATACTACGTTTGAACTACTTTGCAGTGAATCCATCTCTACTTGTATCAATGTGTAGACCTATTAGATACACTAGAGTAGCGATGGCCACTGCAAATATCAACAGCTAAGCACAGATAATTATTATACTGAAAGCAGACATTTATTGAGCATTATTCTTTTAATTAAAAGCTAAACTTTAAAGTCTGATTTTAGCATTTAAAACGTGTATTTTAGCATTGTAAATTATTATTTTTAATCAATCCAACTTAGCACATAAATTAGATCATTTGATTTTAGACTAATTATTAATAAAAAATTTAGTTCATGAAACTTTCATCAGTTTGTATTACTCTTGACGTAAGACTTAGAAAAACCAATGTATTTTTAATCATGACTGTCATTTATTTACATATATATATATATATATATATATATATAAAACTTTCTGTGTATTTTGAGCCTATTATCAATTCTATTTCACATGCTATATTCAATTTGCTGTGAAATATGAATTATAATTAAGTACAGGGCCGGATTTACCATGAGGCAAATGAGGCAGCTGCCTCAGGGCCCCCACCGCCTCAGGGCCCCCACCAATTGGCAATTCCACCAAACACATGTAATAAATATTGTAAATAGACCTACACAACTAAAAATAGTAGATATTACTAGTCATATTACTATTTACTTGTAAGTTGTAACTTATTGTCAGCGTCGCGATATAAAAATGTAAGCGCTATATAAATATATTATAAACTGAGTCTGATGTTGATTTCCGGCAAAACGGCAGATATAAGAATGGCAGACATTGTCACGTTGAAATTGTAAAATAAGATAAATTGCAAAACAGACAACAAATATAATAAATTAATAATTATGATGTTGTTATTGTTATCCTGAAAATCGTAAGTCAGTTATAATAATTTTTCTATTGAAATTTATTAAGTGGCCATCATGAGCAGACCAGGAGACCGGCACAAAACACCGTGACAGTATGGTAGTGGTGCTACTAAGAGAAAATTATCAAATGAGAAACATTTAAAACAACAGGAAGATGCCAAAAAGTCTGGAAACATTTTTGATTTTTTGACGAGAACTTCTAGCGTGGCAACTGTCGGAGAATCTTCTGAAGCAGACGATAAACCGTCTTCATCCTTACTAGTGAAGATTGAGTCTGACCCTGTGCCTGAGGTAAATTGTAGTGGATGTACACAATGATGGCCACAAAAGATTTGAAGTCTGTGTTTCCTAACATTGATATCATGCTGCGCATATATCTATGTATGATGGTCTCAAATTGCAGTGGAGAAAGATCCTTTTCCAAGCTTAAAATAATAAAAAAAATCGTCTTAGAACAACTTTGGACCAGGAGAAGTTGAATTGGCTGTCACTGATGAGCATTGAAAGCGATGTCTTGCGAAGCATTGACTTTCGTGACATCATTAAAGACTTCGCTAATAGCAAAGCAAGAAAAGTGTCAATAAGTTGATCATACTGTGATTACTGTCATTACTGTGACTGTGACTCTGTGAGTGAAGTGACTTCAAGTGAAAGATGTAACTTACCTACAGACTACAGTACATTAGTTATTAGTTAATAGTTAATTATAAAAAAGTATTCCATACTGTTTGGCTTAGTGTTTGCCTCAGGGCCCCCACCAACCTAAATCCGGCCCTGATTAAGTATTTACATAGGCATATAGTAGGTATAAATCTTAACTGATTTTTCGTTACGTAACGCTGGCGAGGATGGGGGTGGGTCAAGAGAAACGTTGCGAAGCATTACAGGGTGGGTGGGTCAAAAACGGTCATTTTCGGCATTTTTGTAATTATGCAATGGCCCCTAAATCTGTACATGTATTTCATGATTTTTAGAAAGGGAAACACTGCCAGCAGACAACACGTTGCTGCCCACTTCTCAATCCAAGGACTCTGAGTCGACAGTCGCTACCAATCTGGCTACGAGTGCTGATACTGACACTAGTTTGACGGTCGATGATATCATTGCCAGTGAAAACTCAGACAGTCAGACAGCAGTTTCGATCCAGCTTGCAATGGACAATGTCACTGATAACAGCACCAGTGGCGTAGCCAGGAATTTTTCATGGGGGTTTTATGGCCGGAAACCCTGTTTTTTTGCTATTTTTTCATTTTTTCTTACTTAAATGAAAAAATTACCTTAAAAAAACTTTTTCCCGGAGCCAATGGGGAGGGGTTTAACCCCCGAAACCCCCCTTGCCTACGCCACTGAACAGCACTGATGCATAGATTCTGTTCTGCCTGTGTAGAGCGTGTGAACCCTGTCAATGTGCCTTAAACCGTTCATCATGTATCAGCATCCTGCTCAGAAATCATGTATTAAAAGTTAACATGATTGTAGCATATGTAACACACAACTGTTGTCAATAGTGTTTACTGCCGATGGAGTAAGTTTCTGTTGAGAAAACAACACAAGGCCTTGTGAATTAATTCTGCCACCAGTGCTGCTGTCTCCATAATGCTGGGGTTTTGGTTGTGACGTTCTGCTATTAATGACCTGAAGCAAGCAATTGAAGTCATCTGGTTGTGGTAATATCAGGGCCAATCCTTGAAGTTCAGTGGTTTGAACCACAAAAGCTCTAACTCAGGGGTTCTCAAACTGTGGTACGCGTACCCCTGGTGGTATGCCAGGCGCCGGTAAGGGGTACGCGAAAAATTCCAGAAATATGAATTTTCTTTTGAGTTTATGGACTTTGTGTCCGTCTTTCTTTGATTAGCAATGATTTTTAACATTGCAAATTATCGGCATCGTCATTAATTTATTTCACAACATATAATTAGACTCATGATACTATGAGGTGCATGCAACATATTTATGTTTAGGTCTAGGCCAAGGCCTTGGGCCTAGGTAGGCTATTACTATAACTTTGAAACAAATAATGTGTATATGATTGAAAGTACCAAAGCAGAAATTCTCAGCCTATATAGAGCTCAACCAGCAGAGAGTTGAATTGGCCTATGGGTTAATTTCTGGTCGAGTTTTAGGCTACATATTGTGATTCCTTTCAGCACGTCATATCTGTGTAAAACTGGTTTTTAAACTATTCTTACTATATAAAACAAACATGGGGTAACCCTGTGTTTTAAGTTGAATAATTTAAAACCAGACATTTTAAATCTGTGCTAATCAAAACAAGCACACCGCATTGGCTCTTTCTTACAGGAGTAATAAACCAATTTTCCCTTTTAAATTTGTTGATAAGATTAAATGATTCAAACTAAATTTTGCTCCCCATAATTTATACGGCTCTAATAAACGATGTCACCAATGATAAAATGAACTTTTAGTTGACACTGCAAGGGGACTTCGAAATGGCAATTTGTTTCTGATCTGACTTTGCTGGGGGCAGGGTCGGATCCAGGGGGCCAATCCGGCTATGGCCCCCTATTTAAAAATTGCATGGGACGTGGCCCCCGTCGATTTAGCGGCGGATGAAACGGCATCTTTTCCCCCGAAAATTGATCGATGACTAAAAAAGGTCATCAGTTTTTTCGGCGGATGAAATGGTATCTTTATCCCGGAAAATTGGTCGATGACTAAAAAAAGTCATCAGTTTTTTCGGCGGCACAACAAAATTTTCCCCCTTTCCCACCAACAAGACCTAAAATTTTGGCCTCTCCCTTCGAAAATTTCTGTATCCACCCTTGGCTGGGGGTACGCCATCATTCGATTTTCTTACTTGGGGGTACAATAAAAATAAAGTTTGAGAACCCCTGCTCTAACTCCTTCTGGAGTAATAGCGTAATGACATAACTGTTTGAAGTCAGGCCATGTAAAGCCAATAAATGAACAAATGAAATTAGGACTTGTCTTTGGGATCCATAGTGAATCACTGCAGTTAGGACATGTGAGAGAGACACTGAAACTGAAGAATTAAGTTCAAAATCGCAAAACTTTAAATAAGAAATTTTTATTTAAATTATGTGTATGTGTAAATTATCATCACGAAAATAAAGATGCATTTGTCAGAAGTGAGATGCTGTTGCTTTATATGATTTTTTAATTTATTATAATTGTGATCAGATTGTATAATGCCTCTTCAAAGTAGACTCCTCAAATGCACTGGTTGATGGCAGACTGTCAGTTTATCTTGCAGAGTTGTAGCCTCTTCTTGACCTCTGCTTGGTGCTTAAGTTGTAAATGTACAGTATAGCATGCGTTTGAGCTGAAGTTTTAGGATTATCAAAGGCACAGCAAAAATATCCAGATGCACATTGTTGTACGTTGGCTCAAGCGTGTCATGCTTCTTGTGCAATTTTGAACAGTAGTTACCTACACATATATTCCAACAGGGCTAGCGTTAGGCACAGGCAAAGAAGGCAGTTGCCAAGGCAACAATTTCTGGGGGCCATTTTTTTACAAAAAGTTTTCCAATTTTTGCTATTTCCCAAAATTGAATCTTATCTAGGCTTGTTGTATGTGTGTCCACTTGCTATAGCGCCCCTTCAAGGTTTCTACTCGGAAGCGCTCCCATCTACAGCGTGGACAGTGGACACTAAATCGGAGTTTCATGACAAAGCATTTGAGCAATTGCGGGTGAACGATTTGCTCAAGGTCCCTACGCAGCGGCAACTCTTTGGCTGCAGGGCAACGAACATACCCACTACACCACCGTGCCCCACAATTGTACTACTAATAATACAGAGAATTATGGATGGCCCCTACTGGTAGTTTTTATTTCAATAAAAAGTTTGATGATGTGCAAGGCATTGGAAATGCATATGTAGCCGCAGGATCCAATGTATATGATTTCACAATATCCTACTGTAATTCTTTAATGAAACTATGCATTTCTTAAATGTTTGTGCCCATAAAATTGTTTTGAACTACCGTATATGTGCTTTTTATATGTATAAACAAAAGGCCACATTGTTGTAAATCCATTTCATAAGAACGTTAGTCTTTTCTAGTTCAAGTTCATACAATTGAAAGCAGGAAAATGTAGAATAAAAGTTTATGATCCGCTTATTGAGACGACGTGAGATTGGCATAAGAACGAGTAAAAGTACAAATCATGACTTGCAAAAATCTCAGCTTCTGTGCTCTTTTAAATCGGGTAAAATCATTAAAAAAATATTAAGTGCAATTTAATCAGTTGTAATGCATTCTGTGAAAAATTTAGTAAAGACGTTGATAAATAAAAATGCGAATTAAACATTATTCTGAAGTTGTGGAATCGTCGCATCACAACTGAGGCGCTGCTCCACCGTCATTGCTCTTGTCAGGAGCTCCTCCTCCTCCTCCATTACCATTCTTAGGATTTGGGACTCCAGGTGTCTTTGGGGATCGTTTAGCCTTCTTTCTAGGTGATGGGTTATCCTGGGGAACTGTGCGCCTTCTCAGCACCAGTCCATCACTGTGATCAAGGTTACCATACCAGGCTTGGGCTGAAAAACATGATAAAAATCACTATTATTTTCCACGTTTCATGAAAAAAACAGTGAGTAAGAAAAGGCCACAAGTAAATAGTAATACCACTGCAGAGCTCTTAGTAAAAGCTCCCATTCTCTGTTCAGCTGCGACTGGTTTCAGTGTAGCCACAGTTTAAGATACCTTATAGTTCTACACATGCGCCAAGTGCTTTTTAAAACAATGCAGAAGCGCAGCAGCATAATTTCAGAATATAGGTTCCTGGAACTGAGGCTTCCTTTTGTCAATACGAACCCAGGCCCCTCAAATGCAAATCCATAATTGCAGTCTTGACCTTTTGCATCAACAGTTGCTGATGTTCAACAATAACACATCTTTTTTAAAACTTGGGTCATGATTAAGTTGCTACTGTACTTTAAGAAATAAAATAATACAAGAAATCTTTCCAATTTACAGCTACAATGCTGAAAAGCTGAGTATTTAGTGCAACTGAACATAGGCCTTACAAACTAGAATGTGATAGCTATGTGCATACCTTGAACCATGATTTGATGCAATTCAAGTCCCCGTCTTCTTTTTGTAGGAGTTCGCTTTTGTGCGGTAGTCTAAAAGTGTAATTGTGTTGTATTTATAACTTATGTAGTCAACCTCAAATTATATAATTTAAAGCATTTGGCAATTTAAAGATTCAATATGATTCAGGAGATGTGGTATTTCGTCTAAAAGACAATGACTATAACCAGAGCTTAAAGTGTGACTGGACGGTTATGGATGGCGTCCAAGCTCTAATTTTCACATCTAATTTTCACATCTGAACGCCGTCTTGCCACTTCTTTTGCCGACACAACCTAGAAAGGTAATAGGCACCCAGGCACTTTTTACACGTTAAGCACTGACTACGTTATACACTTTTATGAAGCATGTCTCAAACATTAAGTTTCAACTGTGATGCGAGACTTGGTGCATTTGTGCGCAGTTACTGCTTCAGATTGACCACAGTGATAGAGCAGTGAAAATAATTTTTATTCTACTTCTGCTGAACCAAAATACAATAATTGTTATTCTTATTCTGTTTCTTATTCACGAAAAAATCACTGGTGAAAAACAACAGCACAATAAAACTGTTCTGTTTTATCGTTTGAGATTCGACTTAACTAGATAAATATTGAATCTCTTATTATGAACTGGGCATTGATGAATAGTTAAGTTTATATGGGGATGCTGGTGCACATACATGAATGCGGTGACATATAAAATAGGGTGAATCATGGATATGAATAGAGGTAATTTCCAGATGATTTCCAACCTCTTTCTTTCCTGCTTGACTGACACTGGTGGCAGGTTTCAAACTGGTAGAGTTCCCTTTATTTACAGCATTGGCTGCTGATGCTACCGATGGTAAGTGGCTTTGAGTACCTGCCATCGAGTGGTTGGTGTTATGGGTTTGCTGCTGCTGGTTTGCTACCCCTGCAGAGTTCTGGACAGCACTTGTGGAGAGATTTGAACCTTGCTGGTTCGTCCTGGAGTTGTCTGGGCTTTGATCCGTTATCTGTACCTGTTGATCCACGTCCATGGCATTTGGTTGACTTTGTTGGCTTTGAAGACCTCCGATTAAGTTATTTCCATTAGGTGTTTGCTGCTGTTGCTGGTTTGCTACCCCTGCAGAGTTCTGGACAGCACTTGTGGAGAGATTTGAACCTTGCTGGTTCATCCTGGAGTTGTCTGGGCTTTGATCCGTTATCTGTACCTGTTGATCCACGTCCATGGCATTTGGTTGACTTTGTTGGCTTTGAAGACCTCCGATTAAGTTATTTCCATTAGGTGTTTGCTGCTGTTGCTGGTTTGCTACCCCTGCAGAGTTCTGGACAGCACTTGTGGAGAGATTTGAACCTTGCTGGTTCGTCCTGGACTGTTGCTGGTTTGCTACCCCTGCAGAGTTCTGGACAGCACTTGTGGAGAGATTTGAACCTTGCTGGTTCGTCCCGGAGTTGTCACGGCTCTGATCCCTTATCTGTGCCTGTTGGTCCACATTCACGGCACCTGGGGCATTTGTTGATTGTGAGTTGTCGGGGGCATTGTTCGATTGCCCATAGATCTGCTGAAGTAGGCTGCCATCCAAATCGCTGTCACCCACGTTCGATTGCCCATAGATCTGCTGAAGTAGGCTGCCATCCAAATCGCTGTCACCAGAAATAGCACCTCCCAAACCATCATAACCTAGCTGTCCATCCTCACCTTCATCGTCTCCACTGTAAAATGATTCATGGACAGATTGACCATCTACTTCATAGTCTTCTTCGTCATCTGTTGCAATGTCAGGTTGAGGTTGACGTTGAGCTACAGCTGGACTTATACTCGAGCCTGGCAGACTTTGGCTTTGAGCCACAACTGCATTGTTGTTCGAGTCAGCCGTGCTGTTGTTGGCTGATTCATTACCAGTGCCCTGTGTGACACCAGCATCACCGACTGCCTTTTTTGAGGCCTATATTAAGATTAACAAGTAACATGATTAAGAAAAGGAAAGTATTTGAAAATTAACTATTATGTCACAGGATTATGTCAACAGGATAATGCAAGTAACGAAGGAAATGTTTATAAAAATCGTAAACTTTGAACTTCTACAGTGCCCACAGAAGTTAAGTCGCTGGAGCCAACTGATTCATTAGTCAGAGAGTGGGACTTATGGACCAAGGCAAAATTGTGCTACAAGCCAAATTTATACTTTTTTTTGTAAGTTTCAGTCCACTGAATAAACTGGCAAAAATCCACCCAAATCCACTACGGGGAAATAAGTTATGTAAAAAAGACGTTTTCATGGAAAATGCATGCAATTAGCACTATAACAATACACAAGGGTCAGTCCATGTGAAATCAGTGAGAGCTTGTAACTGACCTATAGATCTAAAATTTAGCTGTAATTTTGCTATTTTGAAGTTTGATGTTTGTTCACCATGTTGAAATTTCAGAAGCCTATCACCATGCATCAGAATATAGACGGAGGGGGGGTGAAGCAGTCGCGACATGTTTTAACATGGTCACTTGCTTGAAAACCAGTATCTCTAGAATAGGTGCACATAGGGTTACAAAATTTGGTGATTTTGTACAACTTTTGTGTACTTTCTGATTATGCAAATTATTTTGAATTGAAGTAAATAGTTTCCCACTAAAATGGGTGCACAAGTGGTCAAAATAATTATGTATTTTAACATTTGCGAGTGGCCATAGGCGCAACCACCCTATGGGACCCACGGGACGCATCCCCCAACTTTTGAGTGGTCCCCTAGCTTTATTATTATGGTCCCCACAACTTTTAGGACGTGATTCATTATGGTCCCCCAACTTTTAGGACGTGATTGCGCCTATGCGAGTGGCTGTTTTAAAACATCTCGTAACAAACTTCCCTTAGGTATAAAATGCAGATACATGGTAACAGCCTACTGAGAATTTCAACATGACGTGGTTATTGGTGTACATACATATGAAACAACAAAATAGCAAAAATTACGGTCAAATCTGATATAGCTCAGTTACAAGGCATCTCAGTATTTGATGATTTCACAAGGACTGACCCACAAATCATTAAGCCAAAACTGATGCATTTTGAAAGCTATTGTACACTAAATAAGCAAGTTCTGATAAGTATTAAAGACTAAATAATGCAATATCTGACACAAAAACTAGCTGAAAAACTACCCGGTAGCTACTCAAGAGTTCCTTCGTCAATACATGGAACATAAAATCCAATGTACACACGACTATACACCAATACCCAAATCACATTTGGCTATTTCTGTCCGGTCTGTCACCCAAACTTTTTCTCCATGTAAGAAATGTAGAAATACATGTAACTTTCTGGAAACATAATTATTAGCGTTTATGTAGGATGCTGACCCAACAAGTTGCTCCTCCTTCTTCATCATGAGTCACATACTCAGAGTCTTGAAATTCCGAGTTCTGACACTGTTCACCATTGCAATGTTTGCAGGCAACAACACATGTTTGATGCAAGAGCAAAGCTGTATAGTGCATGGTTGTCAGTTGCTACAGCCATATATCAGCCATATCATATATGGATTTGATGTTCCATCCTCACTCTACTGGATTAATACAATTCATCGGAAGTTTTTCGTGCTGAGAGCACTTCTGAATGATTATTCTGTGAGAGGCGGTATATAAATGTATATAGCTACAATACAATACAATTCAGCATCATACTCTTCCACAGGACTGCCTGCTAGTAAGTACCATATATATGATATCGAGCTGGGGTATTTTAGTTGGGGCAAAGTGCTAGAAGCTATCACATTCATGTACTATATGTAACAGTGATGATTTAAGCCATTAGTGAACCTCCCTCTATGCAATGGTGCCATCAGTTTTAAGCCAGCAAAGTTCTGAAACACCTTAATGGGATACACTATCTGATCCCAGAACATCACAAAGGACCCGTTTCCTTTTTCTTACACATTTTATTGCAGTACTCCTTTTCCAATGCCACACAAAGGTGAAGTTGTGTCACAGCCACCAATGGAGAATGATGACTTTTCAGTCACTTCAAAGCAGAAAAATAAAATGTCTGTTGTACTGTTAAAGAAGAGACAAACTGCTCCACTCTGACTTCTCTGCATTTAATGACATGCCACCTCCACATACTTTTAAGTCTTTGATCATCTCAGAGTGCTGGTCCCTAAATCATCCACAACACACTTCATACCTACACCACTTCTGTTTCTTGCTCTGATGTTTACTCCTGCTTTATTGTGCACACTTGGCCATATCTGTCTTGTGCTGAAAGGTGCTTTCCATCCTGCTACCAATGTGCTTTAGTCATGCCGTTACTTTATAAACCTGCTCTAGACAACAGCAGCATCTCTAACTTCAGACCTCACTCCAACCTCAACATTTCCAAGATTCTTGGGTGTCTTTCTTAAGCGTATCACATCACTTGGGGAGGGGTTAGTGTAATGGATAACACTCAGGCATGAAGAGCTTATAGTAAGCAGTTCAAATCCCATAGGGTTCCATGGGTTTACCTCTTCCTTTATTCCATAGGTGGCAAATCTGTGATTTATGTCTTCAGTTAATTGCGTTCCTGTGATTTGCATATCATATACAACTTGTTATACAAGCTACCGTATGCAAAGTCATACTGCATAACTGTATACTAGGGTGGTCGCATCTGTAATGACAAATTTTCAACTTCAGTTTTATTCTTTCTCCAACACACCATTTGGTGCCACTTGGTAAAAGACTGATGTAGCCCAAAAATTATCCCGATTGAAAAATATTTAGGACTAGCGCAACGTGTTTGAAGTTTTGGGTTTTACAAAATATCATCGTCTTTTTGAGTACCGAATAAGGATAATTTAGTCACTTTTTTTACCTGTGACTAGTTTTTAGCAGAAAGACTACATTCTTTTACTCAAGCACAACTGACAAGTATGCCAAACTTCTACAATGATGATAATGGTTTATTATATTTTTATGAACAATTGACCATCACAATAGTATTTGGCACGTGAGTCCCTGAGATTGATGACCATAAACCTATACTAGTAAGCCAACACATTGCTATGTTCTTTTGATAGGTCTGATTTCTATCTACAGGAATCCTTTGTTACACTAAAGACTCTTTATTACATGCATGCGTAACTGTAACACAAATTCTGATATAACACGGACAAGGACCTCAATAAAAGTTGAACAAGAGAAAAATACTGATATTTTCGTTTATTGTGGCAATCAGAGAGGAATGACACAGCGCATCACGGATAAAATTTATCAAGAGCTTTGGTAAAAAAATAAATTAAATTAGATGTTGAAATTATTGAGATTATAATTTTTATAGATCTATGAAATTACTTATTACCACACAGGAGTTAAAGAGCAGCTTTTAAACAACTTCTAAAGAGAGCATCATAATTGAGTGCCTGGTGAAGCCTACTCACATTGTTGTATATTTCATAATATAGAATCCATCCCATTAAAAAAGTATATTTTTAGAATTGAAAGAATGAACACAGAGTCAAATAATTGACACAGAAAGTGCTGTCAAGAGTGGACTCAAATTGCACTGCCTTTATTCTTTCTTTCTTTCTCCTCCGTCAAGTATTCACCGACGATGAGGCTCTAACAAAACTTCTCATTTCGGCCGGTCTCTTGCGAGTTCTATTGCCTTTCTTAGTTCATATACAGCCTTTATTAGCTATTGTAAATTAACTACCTATTATATTAGCATGAAAGGTGATGGTGTCAAACACGTAAGCTATGTGCAACTCAAAATCTCTACATCATTCTCAGCAATGGATCCAGCTGAAATTACAGTGGCCACCAGGACATCTCAGACGACCAACTAATCCAAGGGTGTAAGTATAGAACCGTGAAGACAACACCTACTGCTACAATCTTGGTGGCAGATGAACATCTTCTTTGGGCAACATGCCAGAGATTTCACTTTGAGGGAAGTGTATCGTGAAAACTACACCATAGCTCAAACCCATGCAAAGACCAAATACAATTTTAATTGTGAGACAGGGTAATAATGCCTCAGGTTGAAAACATATAAGCCTAAATTTGAGATAAAAATTCGCATCTAAAAATAATTGGTTGCTACTTTTTAATATTGCACCAGTTCCTTGTACCCAGTAACCCCATGAACAATGACCGTAGAAAAACAAATATTTATGAGAAATCAGACCTCATTAAGAATATTGGTGATATTGCAGAATAAATTAATTACGTAGGACACAGATGAAACAACAAGCAAGGTTCAAATCTCTCCACAAGTGCTGTCCAGAACTCTGCAGGGGCAGCAAACCAGCAACAGTCCGGGACGAACCAGCAAGGTTCAAATCTCTCCACAAGTGCTGTCCAGAACTCTGCAGGGGTAGCAAACCAGCAACAGCAGCAAACACCTAATGGAAATAACTTAATCGGAGGTCTTCAAAGCCAACCAAGTCAACCAATTTTATATTTATCCCTAATATATACTATTACTGTTCCCTTACTGTAACAGTCTAAGAACAATAAGTATTATTATCAATCAAGGCACGGTAAAATAGATAGTATTTGTAAAGAAATAAGATATAATAGATGTTATCTGTGATTAAATATACAGGTTTTCTTGCCTTTAAGGAATTTCTTTTGAAGTGGCGCTATATAAATTGATGCTTATGACTACGATAACAGTAGCATTATTATGTTTAAGTGTGGACCAACTACAAGTAGTTGAATTGATTACTGGTTTGAAGATTCCTGGTTGATTACAGCCATATGGCTACCTTTGAGTATTAGAAGACTTGATATTTTAAAGGCAAAACTTTGATGGCGTTGTGCTAGTCCTAAACATTAATATTTTTTCTTACAACTTTTTGTGTGATGTTTCTGGGGAGAATGGAACCAAATGGCGCCTTGGAGAACAGTCAATTCAAGCTTTCATTTTTAACCACCACCATACTGTATACTGCAACCGGTTACAGTCTGTCAACCGGATTGTTGAATAAACGAAAATTATTATATTATTGACTTTTTCTTTCTTTTATTTCCTGAAACCACCACATGAACAATTATAGCAGTAAACAAAGGTAATGAATAGATTAGTGGTCATCAAGGGGAGACCCAGAAGGGATGGAAATCAGTCATTATACCTAAGCCTACCCCAAAGACTATTCTATATTCTACACTGGAATCTAAATTGGAAAACATCTTCTCATCTACTGACAATTGTAAAGACCTGCACTGCCTTTTATTATGCCCTGACATCAGTGCAGCCTTTAACTACTTAGACCACCAGTCACTCCTTTCAAGACTTGCAAAAGCTTCAGGTTCACTGTTTGCACTGCTGGAGCACCAAATGAATCAGTTCTCTGCCCTTTTTATTTACAGTCAATGCAGTCAATACAGCTTGTCAGTGGTATAACTATAACCAATCACTTTGGAGTTCAATTACACCAGTATTGGTTCGCAGACCTGCGATACCGAATTCCATATTGCTCTATCACAAACGGATCCACACTTTGAGCACTGCACATAGTGCTACACATCTCATTACGAAATAGCTTCTCAGTATTAATCCAATGCCAGCATTGACTTCGGTATCTAATAGTGGTGCGGCAGATAAGTGAGGTCAATACTAAGTTGAATTCAGAAAGAAAAACATTTAAATTGTCTTGTAAAGTCCTCGGCACAGCACACCTTACCAGTACTACTTTTAATCACTACTGACTCCTTACATTAATTGCATGATCAACAGATAATTTCTCAATTCATTCTGAAGCATTCTGTAGGCCTATAAGTTGTTTCCCAACTTCCACAAACATTGCTCGTAAAGTAAGGATTTTTATTGTGACAATACTGCACTACAACTTCCTGCACTCAACTATCAGTATCACAGCCAGAACTTTTGGAATCTCGACAAACTACTAGAAATATAATAATAATAAATGACAATAACAAATGATCATAATGATAGTAATAATAATGATAGTAATGATGATGATAATGATAGCAATACCAGTAATCATAAAAATACTAATACGAATAACAACAACAGTAATAATAATAATAATAATAACAATAATAATAATAGTAGGCCCTAGTAGTAATAATAATGATAATGACAATAATGAGAACAACAATTTCTACAGCATGTCAATCGGAATACCCGAAAATGGTGAAAATACACAAAACCAGATTTCCTGAAAACAGTCTTAGATAAAACGGCTCGACTGCCGAAAACAATACTGAGGGTCAATTTAAACGTATGCCAAGCCTGATAGAACTATTAATTGTTGTTGACAACACAATTTTAATGTCTAAAAATCATTAGGCTGCGTGTGACGCATTTAGAAAACCTATTTCGGTGATCCGGACGATATTCGCTTTCGGGATTCGGGTTGTACCGTGTGATACAGCCATGCCACAATGTTACGACACAACGAAAGGGCTAGTACTATCCTAGTATTACACTAAACATGACATTCACACAGGGCCGTAGCAACAATGAACGTGGCCCCCTCTGAACATATGTCCGGGACGGTGGGGCCCCTTGCAATGCAGAAAGTGGTATACACGGTATACGTAATTCTGTAACGTGCTTATTCTAAGTAATATCGTTTCATAATTATTAGGAAGCTCCAAATCTGATATTATTATTATACTCTATGAACTTTTCTAGAATTGGCATCAAAGTGCCTTGATCCAGTATACTGCACATCTGAAAATCCACTGCATTTTCAGCATTCAAAATTTGACTCTTAGGGCCCCTACAATGCAGAAATTGGAATGCAGTATTTATATTTTATAAATAAAATTATAATGGATAAGCTTATTCATCTTATGTATAGTCTACGTAGGGCTACAGTGTACATGCATTCCGTATTCTAATAGTGCTTTCCAACATGGATTGTGGAACAGCGTCAATAAAATGTCACTAACCTATAGATAGAGGAGGGTGGGGCAGGTGCGGCCCCTTAAGGATTTCGTCCAAATATCTCTGGGCAGAAGGCAATATTGAACCATTTGCACAAACTATTTCAGAAAAATTCATCTGATTTTTTGGTGTTAAACATTTTATGCATGCTATTGAAAAGCCACTCTTGCCCCACTGGTGGGGCAAGAGTGGCATGAACGGCCAGTCTTGCGGCTCACTCTTGCCCCAAGCAGTATTATTCATTGTATTTTCACTACATATACTTTGGATTTCTTTTTTGAAGATAGCTTCCCTGTGACTAATTTGGCATTAATAATAATAATAATAAATAATAATAATGATAGTACTTACAATAGTGATGGTTATAATTGTAATAATTAATAATAATTAATAGTAAAGCACACATGATAATAATAATAATAATAATAATAATAATAATAATAATAATAATAATAATAATAATGATGATGATAATAGTAACAATAAAAAAATGAAAATACTAATAAGAGCACTTGATAGACTTTTCCGCGCCTCAGATTCACACTTTGGTGTGACCTTGCGCGCGTAATAAATTTATGTAATAATAATAATAAATAGACTTGTTTTAACTTTCTTACCTAGCTTTACTGAACTCTTTGGTCCATTCTAAGTGGTTTTGTTGAATTTTTTCTAATATGTAGACTTTTACTGTTTATGGAGCAAGTGTAGCTGAGGCCACTCTTGCCCCGGTACCCTAGCAATTAAATTTTTTTCTAATTGCTATTGACATCTTTCGAATTCATTCAATCTAATACGCGCAATCAATGCGCTATTGATGTCTTTGCAACATAAAATTATCAAAAAATTTAGCATCAAAAACTTTGATTTTATAAACAAAATTATTCGTAACTATTCCGATTTATAATGATTTTAGAAAAATCGAAAAATTATTATTTACTCGTAGAGTTTGCAAGTAAATTTAACATATCTTATGTCATTCGATGCGGCCGATAAATGTCTTTCAACGTGGCTTAATTTAATCGCTACGCATACGTATTGCTTTACGATATCCCTCCGTCTATTCTTGCCCCGCAGGCCGCTCTTGCCCCACTCTCCTCTACACCTTACCTATTTTGCCACTTTCGGGGGCCCCTTTCTTGCGGGGGCCCCCTTCGGTCGGAGGGTATGGAGGGCAGTCGCTATGCCTCTGCATTCACATCGACAAAATTAAAACTTAGACACAAATTGGCAAACATAATATCACTAACTTAACCATAAAACGTAAAAAACCGAAGTAGTAAGCATAAATCAAAATGTTTTTCGCTGATAAGAGCCGACAATGCACCTAATATCGCTCAGCCTAAAAATTTGCACTTCAAATGCAAATAACTAATTTTTCCCACGGAAGATTTGGGTGGATTTTCAGCCAGCTATTAAATGACATGGTCCCTTTCAGAATCCGAAAAAATTACCTTGTAGCCGAATTTTGCCTGGGTTCACTATGTAAAACTTTTTAATACTCCTGCACTACATTGGCAGGGGAAGTGGAGGAATCAAGTTAGGCTCTGGGAAAAAGCATTGTTTTCACAACAACAACATAACATAACATTTTATTCGGCAACCAATAATATTCGTAAAATTTCGTAATTATAACAGAGTAGCAAAAATGTTGGCATGCTCAGGAGACCCAAAAGGGACTGAAGATCCCGCTAGTCAGGGCCACCTGCGAGCGTTGGAAGAAACAGATGAGAAATACGGCTGAATTTGAAATGAATAACACAAAAAAACTTAACTAGTATACATGCATATATATAATATATATATATATATACACATATATATACAAACGAAAAGTAAGTAAATTAGAAAAAATAGTGTACAAAATAGTCAGTAACATACACAAACATGAGTGCACACTCCCATTTCAAACTGATCACATTTCCCACAAAATTGGACTTATTCTCCTTGTTGGATATATTACAGAAAACTCACGTTTGAATAGATGAAAAGATGGCAGGGACCGGATATTAGGAAGAATACTGTTCCAGGTTCTTGGTCCGATACATTTAATAGATGTAAGCTTAGTATTAGTACGGGCAAATGGAGTACAAAAAAGTTAGCATTTCATTTTGAGTGATAGATCTGCTGAGAGATTGTGAGGCGGAGTTTTTGCCGAAATCGTATGATGGGTTTGTCGTAGTACTGGCAGAAGTTTGGAGGAACAGCTGGGGCTATAGAGTTTATATATATATATATATATATATATATATATATATATATATAGTGGCACTATATATATATATATATATATATATATATATATATATATATATATATATATAGTGTCTCTTCAAGATATCTTGCAGCAAAAAGAAGCATATAACCTTTAAATTATTTACCTGCGGCGCATTGCGATTGCGAAAAGTGTAGCCTTCTTCGACGGACTGGTACCAGCCCAACTCTTTTGCTAAAGAACGCAGAAAGTACGAACAAGTTTCTCACTATAGAATCTCCATACAACATGGCAATTGAAAATTTATAGTGCCACTTTAAGAGACACTCATCATAATGTAAGGCACGTTGGTGTGGTGATGTGTTTGTTGCCTTGGAGACAGAAGGTTGCAGGTTCAAAGCCACATCAAGCCGCCACATAGACACCAAGTCCTTCACTGGCAATATGTGCTTCAGCACAAAACTCTGATTCAGTGTCCGCTCTTTAATAAGGATTACTTCTGAGTAGTAATCTTAAAGGGGTGCTATAAAAAGTGCTCATACAAAACATATGCATGAAACATGCTCTGTAATGGTATGAATTCTGGTGTAATTAAGTTGGAAAATTAGTTTTTATTAATGATACTATCACGTAAACAGGAAAAATCATTTAGTTAAAGTAAAACTCAGTTAATGTGGAGAGCAGCCAAAGTTGTCATATATTTGTGTCATTTCCAAAAGCTGTTCCTTGTAGCTTATCACATAGGGTCTATACTAAAAAATGACTCTAAAACAAGGGGCACGGACATTTCCCCCCCTGGACAAAACCCCCCCGGACAATTCCCCCCTGATTTAGCCTAGGACATTAACCCCCCCGGACAATTTCCCCCCCTTTGCTTCCATTTTGGCAAAAATGTGTTTAATCCAACTTCTATTTAAATAACAATTATTTTTATCCATCCAGCTTCCATTTAAGCAAGAATATTTTCATCAATCCAGCTCCAATTTAAGCAAGAATATTTTCATCAATCCAGCTTCCATTTAAGCAAGAATATATTCATCAATCCAGCTCCAATTTAAGCAAGAATATTTTCATCAATCCAGCTTCCATTTAAGCAAGAATATATTCATCAATCCAGCTCCAATTTAAGCAAGAATATTTTCATCAATCCAGCTTCCATTTAAGCAAGAATATTTTCATCAATCCAGCTTCCATTTAAGCAAGAATATATTCATCAATCCAGCTCCAATTTAAGCAAGAATATTTTCATCAATCCAGCTTCAATTTAAGTAAAAATTGATTTTGTATCAATCCGGCTTCTATTTAGCAAGAAATCTTTTGATCGATCCAACTTAGGACACTTAGGACCGCCGTTTTATAGTAATACCACTTACACGCAACATGTTGACAGGGGGGGAATTGTCCTACCCTGGGGGGGCATTGTCCGGGGGTTTTGTCCGGGGGTTTTGTCCGGGGGGGTTTGTCCAGGGGGGAAATGTCCTACACTCCTAAAACAAGCTATAAAATCAATCATACCCTCGTGCTTTGTAACTTTGTCAGCGGACGACCTTTCCTCGAACCAAACTCGTTTGCGAGTCTGTAATTTAAAAAATGAGTAACTGAGCAACAATTTATACTGCACAGTAGCGTAGAGTTCTATAACGACTCGGTAGCAAGTAAACGGTAGAGTTCTATAATGACTCGGTAGCAAGTAAACAGAATAGCGCGCTGTCACGTGCGGCGATCAATAGCCCAATAAAGTAGCCCAATAAAGTAGCCCAATGTTTCCAACAGTTCCGCGAAAGTAAGCACGTCAGAATACGAGTTTATTTATTTAATAATCAGTGTTAGCGGTGGTCAAATGACAGATGGACCGAAGAAAATAATTATTGGCAAACAGAAGTCGGATTGATGAAGATCATTTTCCTGAAATAGAAGTGGAATTGGTTAAAAAGTCATGTATTTCAACATGTATGTTCGTTAATCCAGCTTCCATTTCTAAATACCTTTTATTTCTTATTTCCAAATGCCCTCAGTTTAATTATTTACTTGCTAAATTTACGCGCATACTTTCGCGGAAACATTGGGCTACTTTATTGGGCTATTGATCGCCGCACGTGACAGGGCTCTATTCTGCGCTGATCTGTGGCCACCATATTGTTTACTTGGGAGACATTCCATTACAGGTCGTGGCGTTGTTTGTGAATTGTGATAACCACAAATTAGTGCCACGGACACCAGCGCATGCACAGTTTTGCACACACATATGCACATAAGCCTACGCACGCGCACACACACACACTCACACACACACACACACACGTGCTCACGCCGTCGCGCACGTCTTAACTGTGATAGACGAAATGCAAAGTTAGTTCTTATCGCAAGACAGTCTGCTTCAGATTGACCACATTGATAGAGCAGTGAAACTAATTTTTATTCTACTTCTGCTGAAAGAAAATACAATAATTGTTATTCTTATTCAAGAAAAAATAAATAGTGAAAAACCACCGCTCTGTTTCATCATTTGAGATTTGACTTTATTTATTTATTTATTTTTTCCTCAACCAAAACAACAAACAAACATGATACAATTATGGCATTGAATAATACATTAACATAAATTTGGTGAAGAAGGGGAGACCCAGAAGGGATGGAAAATCCCGCTAATAGGGCCACCCATAATTCATGTAAAATATAAAAGAAAAACATGACAGAACATTCAATTGTAGGAATAAAAAAAATGATGAGGGAAAAAGAAAAAAATTAAGCAATCGACATTTCTGTATATAACGAGAAAAACAACTCTTAACTAATGACTTAACTAAAGACTTAACTAAGGGCTTGGCGAAACCACTGAGCAGAAACCATAGCCATTACATATCAGGAAGTGTTTTAAGTAGATAAAGGCGAAGTTTATGCTTAAAAAATCTTGTGTTAGGTAGGGAATGAAGATATGTAGGGAGAGAGTTCCAACATTGGGAGCCAGTATATTGTATAGAGAACCGACGAGTGTTAGTATGTGCGTAGGGAAGGTCATAAACAGTTAATTTTCTAGTTGAATAAGAGTACGTGGCGATCAGAGGTGAGGTTAAAGAAATCATTAAATACAAGTGGTAATAGGCCATGGTTATAACGGTACATAAACTCTTAACTAGATAAATATTGAATCTCTTATTATGAACTGGGCATTGATAAATAGTTAAGTTATGGGTTGCTGGTGCACATAGATGAATGCCGTGATAAAAATAAGGTGAATTATGGATATGAATAGAGGTAATTTCCAGATGATTTCCAACCTTAGCTCTTGGCTCTTTTAAAGCAGATTGTTGCTGGTTTGCTACCCCTGCAGAGTTCTGGACAGCACTTGTGGAGAGATTTGAACCTTGCTGGTTCGTCCCGGGCTGTTGCTGGTTTGCTACCCCTGCAGAGTTCTGGACAGCACTTGTGGAGAGATTTGAACCTTGCTGGTTCGTCCTGGACTGTTGCTGGTTTGCTACCCCTACAGAGTTCTGGACAGCACTTGTGGAGAGATTTGAACCTTGCTGGTTCATCCTGGAGTTGTCTGGGCTTTGATCCGTTATCTGTACCTGTTGATCCACGTCCATGGCATTTGGTTGACTTTGTTGGCTTTGAAGACCTCCGATTAAGTTATTTCCATTAGGTGTTTGCTGCTGTTGCTGGTTTGCTACCCCTGCAGAGTTCTGGACAGCACTTGTGGAGAGATTTGAACCTTGCTGGTTCGTCCTGGACTGTTGCTGGTTTGCTACCCCTGCAGAGTTCTGGACAGCACTTGTGGAGAGATTTGAACCTTGCTGGTTCGTCCCGGAGTTGTCACGGCTCTGATCCCTTATCTGTGCCTGTTGGTTTGCTACCCCTGCAGAGTTCTGGACAGCACTTGTGGAGAGATTTGAACCTTGCTGGTTCGTCCTGGACTGTTGCTGGTTTGCTACCCCTGCAGAGTTCTGGACAGCACTTGTGGAGAGATTTGAACCTTGCTGGTTCGTCCCGGAGTTGTCACGGCTCTGATCCCTTATCTGTGCCTGTTGGTCCACATTCACGGCACCTGGGGCATTTGTTGATTGTGAGTTGTCGGGGGCATTGTTCGATTGCCCATAGATCTGCTGAAGTAGGCTGCCATCCAAATCGCTGTCACCCACGTTCGATTGCCCATAGATCTGCTGAAGTAGGCTGCCATCCAAATCGCTGTCACCAGAAATAGCACCTCCCAAACCATCATAACCTAGCTGTCCATCCTCACCTTCATCGTCTCCACTGTAAAATGATTCATGGACAGATTGACCATCTACTTCATAGTCTTCTTCGTCATCTGTTGCAATGTCAGGTTGAGGTTGACGTTGAGCTACAGCTGGACTTATACTCGAGCCTGGCAGACTTTGGCTTTGAGCCACAACTGCATTGTTGTTCGAGTCAGCCGTGCTGTTGTTGGCTGATTCATTACCAGTGCCCTGTGTGACACCAGCATCACCGACTGCCTTTTTTGAGGCCTATATTAAGATTAACAAGTAACATGATTAAGAAAAGGAAAGTATTTGAAAATTAACTATTATGTCACAGGATTATGTCAACAGGATAATGCAAGTAACGAAGGAAATGTTTATAAAAATCGTAAACTTTGAACTTCTACAGTGCCCACAGAAGTGAAGTCGCTGGAGCCAGCTGATTCACAGGCAGGGGAAATGGGGGAAATCAGGTTAGAATTTGTGAAAAAGCAGTGTTTTCATTTTGAGTGACATCTGCTGAGAGATTGTGAGGCGGAGTTTTTGGTGTCCGGACAATTCGACGACGGACAATTCGGAGACGGACAATTCGGACCGGAGAATTCGGAGACGGACAATTCGCACCGGACAATTCGGAGCGGACAATTCGCACCGGACAATTCGGATTGAACAATTCTTAGCAGCCAAAATTCGTGAGGGGACTTCCACTTTTAGGTCAGATTTTCCAAGCCTACCCATCTCCATCACCCAAAATGTAGGCCTATTACTGTCCAAACTAATAATACTCTGGCATCTGATCAGCGGGCCTAAAAACCATGGGCCTATATAGGTATGAAACTTACATTGATCTAAAATTCTAAATGAATGGCCTATAAGTTGATAATTTACTGCATTTAACTACTATTTCAGTTTCTTATTTTCAGTTATTGAACCAATTTTAGAAGATCAGACAACATTTGCTTGGTGCCATATAATTATTTTATGCCAATGATCACCAAACGTCACCACATCACTCCTGTCCTGAAATCACTTCACTGGCTCAAAATACCTGAACGCATCGAATACAAAGTCCTCTCACTCACTTACAATACACTTCAATCATCCCAGCCGTTCTACCTTCGTCAGTTGTTCACCATCCAGCCACCTCGTTCAACACGCTCCTCATCCTCCATTACACTGCTTCGCCCTCCCATCACTTCATCACTGAAATTCGCAAACCGCTCCATAGCCATTGCCGTTCCACCTCTCTGGAACAAACTTCCGCCAGCACTTCGGCAAACTTCCGACCCATCATACGAACTCACCAAAACTCCACCTCTCGCTATCTCCCCACAGGTCTTTCACTCAAAACTGAAAACATTGCTCTTTCAAAAATCCTATCCTGATTCTTCTTCTCCTTACATCCCCCGCCACTTCAACTCTAAACATCACCCACCTTAGCCGTCCATCTATCTGCCTGCCTGACTCTCCGGACTTGACCCGCTGCCTATCGATTTTGTTTTGATTGAGCGCCTGTGAATAAGCTGGTTCCCGCGACTTGGCTTTTGTGGGCGCTGTAGAAGTTTCGAGATTACG
Source organism: Lumbricus terrestris (assembly GCA_949752735.1). NCBI lineage: Eukaryota > Metazoa > Annelida > Clitellata > Crassiclitellata > Lumbricidae > Lumbricus > Lumbricus terrestris. The sequence goes on along the minus strand of OX457038.1, from coordinate 47,772,665 downwards.
ATTACGATTACGATGATCAATACAAGTTTCATCCCCGTAAGTGCCTCTTAGGAGTGCAAGATTTTTATATGCATTCCGAATTGTCCATCTCCAAATTGTCCGTGTCCAAATTGTCCGTCTCCGAATTGTCCGGTCCGAATTGTCCGTCTCCGAATTGTCCGGTCCGAATTGTCCGTCGACGATTTGTCCGTCGACGAATTGTCCGGGAACCGAGTTTTTGCCGAGTTCGTATGATGGGCTTGTCGTAGTACTCGCAGAAGTTTCGAGGAACAGCTGGGGTTATAGAGTGATTTGCAAATTTTACTGATGAGGTTTTGTTTGAATAGTGCCATAATCTTTTTGCTAAGGTATCAGTGGATTGCGTTAAGGACCAGCTCAATTAAAATGCCTACACACTAGCCTACACAGCGACTGGTACGGGATGCTCGAACCTGTACTTTAATTTCATTCTACCATATTTTATTTTTTTAATTGGTCCAAACAAAAGCATCATCATATGCAGTAAGCAAATAATATGCTATAGACATACAAATGGCAGACTAAGAAAGAACTTAAGTCTCATAATACTGTTGCCAACACAAATGAAATTGGTTTTAAATGACAAGGGAGACATAATGGTCCAACTGCACTTTGCCACAAACAGAAACGAATGACAGAAGCAAAAATTTTAACTAACAAGAAGCCTAATTCATATAATATTTATCTTATTCATTTCAATAAATGCAGATAGATTTTTTTAATAGTGCTAAATTGAGCATTTCTCGAATGTCGTTTATAATTATTATTCCTGACACATTTAATTGAAAATGTTTGAGTGTTATTATGGCAAGAGCTGTCATAATAATTTCCACGATTATCGACATTTCAATTTGAGAACCATCATGTCTTCTAATATGTTTTTGACCATGCTCTTGGAATGATCAGTATTCCATTGCATAAATTATGCTCTGTTACATTCAGCTCTGTGTTGCAAGCATTTTCAAAACCTAATTGCTTAGATCAGTCAGTTAGACTGAGATCGTCACGTATGCAGCACATTTGTGAGGTACTTAAAAGGCACTGTATTATGTTTATGACTTACATACATATCCTATGAGGTTGTGCCTATTCCAGGTCAGATGGTTATAGACATAATCCGGTCACATAAACACCAAAACATTTAATTTTCAAAATTATTATATCCTGGCACAGAATTGTCTATACGAGAACAGGTCCCTGGTGTATTACAATAACCAGTTTTTGAGAAAATTCAACAACATTCTATTACCTTTGAACTAGTTGGCAACAAAACGAGTTCTAAATTGGTCAACTGGTGTTCAGTGGCGGCGCTAGAGGGGCTAGGGGGGCTAAGCCCCCCCTAAAAAGGCCATCAATTTTTTCCCCCATGTAAAAATGAAATATTTGGACGATTTACTCCCTTTAGCCCCCCCAAAACTGAAATCCTGGCGCCGCCACTGCTGGTGTTTAATCTAGTCCCCTCCTCTGGGGTGGATCAAGGTTTCTTGAGGGCCAAATGAGCATCTGCAGTCGATCACTGGGACAAGTAGTGCCAAGCAAGGGACGGGTTTGGAGAGAGAGGTGTGCACCTGTCCAATTGAAATTTTTGGCAATTTCACATAGCAATGGTGCCCAGCATTTTAATCTGTTGTCCAAAGAAATCCACTATTTCAGTGCCAATAAGAGTGGTCTAAGACTTCAATAAATATACATAAAAAATAAAAATTTCTTTTTGAGCTTTCACATTGTAATTTTAAGATGTAATCTTAATTGAGCTTCCACATTGTAATTTTAAGATGTAATCTTAACAAAATTACTCAACTATTTCAGTGCTGAAAAGTGGTTTACATAGAAATTTTTACAAATTGGTTCACAAACCAAGCAAGAACTACCAAAATTGGTAAGCCGTGTACCACCAGTAAGTAGTATTGATGTTGCTTTACGAAGTGTTCAAGGAACAAAACATTTTGAGGTAGAGTTCTATAATGACTCGGTAGACGTTCTAGAATCAGGACTTAAAGTGTGGCTGGACGGTCATGGACGGCGTCCATGCACTTATTTTAAAATCCGAATGCCGTCCTGCCACTTATTGACCAGCAGACCCTGGATAGGTAAGAAGCGTCCAGGCACTTCTTTTGGAAAGGTAAGGGCGTCCAGGCACTTATTTTTCCACACTTTACGCACTGTCTAGAATGACTCGGTAGACACCAAGAACTAACGTTGCAGCGTTGTTATCTTTAATATATCCAACTTCTAGTTTGCCGAGAATCCTTTTAATCGATCCAGCTTCTCTTTAGGCAAGAATTTGTTCGATAAATCCCGCTTCTATTTCGTCAGCAAATATTTTTCATCCATTTTTCATTGAAAATTATTGTTCATCAATCCAGCTTCAGAATGACTGCACTAACCCTAAAACTAACTCTAACCGACCCTCACGACGCCTAACCTGAGCCCTAACCGACCCTCACACGATAAATCCCGCTTCAATTTCGTCAGGAAATATTTTTCATCAAATTTATAAAAAAAAGTTACTTGCTACAGGTAGGCTACCGAGTCATTATAGAATATAACCGTCCACTCGTTTTAGCGGAATAAATTACTCGTCAATGCACGTGATTTAGCGTTGATGGCATACAAGTCAGACCGACCAAAAGAATTCTTGCCAAATAGAAGTCGGATTGATTAAAGTAATTTTTAATTCAATAGAAGTGGGATTTATGAAAGCATTAATGCTGAAATTGGAGCTGGGTTGATGAAATATAATTGTTATTTAAATAGAAGTTGGATTGATTAAAAGCAGTTATTGTTGAAATAGAAGCTGGATTTATTGAATGATTTCTTACCTAATTGGATTCCCGATTGATATGGATGATTCATGCCAAAGTAGAAGCCGGATTGAGGAAAAATAATTATTGTGCGCCAGTCCAAAAATTTAGTATAATTAATTCCGCTATTCCTTTTTCCGAAATGAGAAAAATAATTTATTCCGTTAAAACGATAGATTACCGTTGAAAGATGGCATGGGCAGAAACCATTTCGTTGTGCAAAAATTATATTTGTACAAATATTAACAGTAAATTATACTCATTATAATATCATCGTATCATAATATTATAATAGTAAATAATAACTTCACCCAGCTAAGATTGTATTCCATGGTTTCCAAATTATTTAAGTAGAAAGTATACGGGGTATAATTAGTATGGATCGAAGTTTTTGCTAAATCAAAATACTTCCCATCGGCAATTCATGATTCTCAAATTTGTTTACCTCGTTAGAATTCGAATCCGATCCTTTGTCTTCCATTATTCGCCTTCAAAATATAATTTCAACTTGTAGGCTACGTGTTGCGACAAAAACCTTGAAAGACGCTGCTTCCGTCGTCACACTCTTCTGCGTAACGACTAACGATAAATAAAACAATCGAAGTCAGAGGTCATATGGTAGTATTATAGCGCAGGTAGAAGTCAGAGATGTCAACCAAAATATTAATGTACCAATCGTAGACTTTAACCTGCCTAAAATTTCTTGGAATTTGAAATTCCTTCTTTGTATTTTTTTAAATTTCCTCGATCTTTGCTGAATAACTCAATGACTCTGACACGACCTGCTGAAATTACACATAGGCTATACAGCTCGACAAGGAAGACCTTTCAGATTACCGACCCATCAAGGCCATCATCCTACATTACGCTGGTTCGCCCTCCCATCACTTCATCACTGAAATTCACACACCGCTCCATAGCCATGCATTGCCGTTCCACCTCTTTGGAACAAACTTCCACCACTACGGCAAACTTCCGACCGTTCATACGAGCTCACCAAAACTCCACCTCTTGCTATAATTTATAGCCTACGCCAGTGCTGTCCAACCTTTTTGGTACCACGGGCCGCATAAGCAAGATTCTTGAAGCCAAGGGCCGCAACAGTTAACTTAGAATTCGAAGGAGTAGCTATCATTTATTGATAGGACCTGTTATATTAATATTTAAACGAGTACTGAAATTTAATATAGAATGATTATAATCTATATAAATATATATATATATAATAATATATTTTCTTTAATTAAACGCACTGCGCTTTACATTTACAGGTTATGCAGTAATCTTAATTAAACTTAAGAACTTAACTACCAACTGAACAGACAGCTTTGTAATTACACGGCGCCAATGGCAGCCTACAAAGCAAATCCGCCCAACGGGGGCTCGAACTCACTACCTCTCGCACTCTTGGCCAGCGTGTTAACCACTACTCTACCGCGGGCCCCAATCATAGGCCTAGTAATCGGGCCAGAAAGAGCAAAGACACCACCATTCGTCGGCTCTGGGTCCCTTATATCAATCCTTATATCAATCTAGCTATCGATATATCATATATGAAATTTATATACCGCCGGTTCAAGATGACTATTCAGATAAAATTAAGCTCCCGACCCAGAAATGGCCATAGAGCAGTTTTCGGAAAGACTTTGACAAGTTCCACAGGAATAATAATGTTGAACAATTGCATGTAGACCAGTGGTGTAGTGGGGCGGGAACGCGGGGGAACGCCGTTCCCCCACTTTTTTCCAGGGAGGGAACGCGATCCCTCACTATATTTTGCAGCATTTCTGCTGAAATCAGTGCCGGCGCTAGCACCCCCCCCGTACACCCCGGCCGGGGGCCCCCGAGTTTGAAGGGGCCCCCAAATTTAGCTGGTCATTATGCCTATTTGTGACTTTACAGATCCGGTCTGGTGCATGCCTCAACTAACCTTATGGCACTGCCATAGCAGACCTAATGCAATATCATACTGATATTGGGCGTAAGTATAAATCCATTAGAGTTTGAGTGGGGCCCCAAATTTAGCTGGTCATTATGCCTATTTGTGACTTTACAGATCCGGTCTGGTGCACCGTGCATGCCTCAACTAACCTTATGGCACTGCCACAGCAGACCTAATGCAATATCATACTGATTTTGGGCGTAAGTATAAGCCATTAGAGTTTGAAGGGGCCCCCAAATTTAGCTGGTCATTATGCCTATTTGTGACTGTACAGATCCGGTCTGGTGCATGCCTCAACTAACCTTATGGCACTGCCATAGCAGACCTAATGCAATATCATACTGATTTTGGGCGTAAGTATAAGTATAAGTATAGAGATCCTCGGTGGCCGAGTGGGTTGGTAGCCCGCTCGCCGCGCCGGCGGCCCGGGTTCGATTCCCGGGTCGGTCAGAGATTAATTTCTCGGATCTTTACTGCGGGTGGCTCGGTCGCAATATAAACGTGGAGTAGCGGTGGTGAAGGATATCACCCTCAGGGTCGAAGCCATAACACAGCCGCTATATAAATTTGCGATTACATTTACATTTTACATTTAAAGCCATTAGAGTTTGAAGGGCCCCCCAAATTTAGCTGGTCGATCGTTATGCCTATTTGTGACTGTACAGATCCGGTCTGGAGCATGCCTCAACTAACCTTATGGCACTGCCATAGCAGACCTAATGCAATATCATACTGATTTGGGGCGTAAGTATAAAGCCATTTAAACTAACTCAGGCAATTTCGTCCACTTTCTCAAACACAACGTTTATAAATTGTAACTTATTCTAATTGCTAATTGGATGAGGCCTCAAAATAAAACCTGCGTGAGGCCCAAACATTAAAGCTTGTGTAGGGTCACAGCCTATAGTTAGCTACACCGGTAAGCGCGCGCTGCATTCGTCTGTTGGTTGCAACGGACTGCGGTTCAAGCCCCGGGCTGGGAGTTGACATTCAGAGATTTAGATATCTCGGGCTAGCACGTGTGGGACGCAGGGGCGCAAGCTCCTGCGGAGCGACCCTGGACAAGTTGCTTACCCATCATTGTCTGTGAGGAAGGCAACGGGAAACCACCTCACTCATCTCGATCATCCCCAGGGGCGCGTCAAGCCAATGAACCTGCCTTCGGGCAGAGCACCATCATCATCATCATCATCAGGGTCACAGATGTCCTTGGTATGTGTCTGATCTCAAGTTTGAAAGGGGCCTCAAATGTAGCTGGTAATTTATATGACTGTTCAAACCACGCACCGAATTATGTTTTAACGCAAATCATACAAAATAATATTACGCAAACCAATAGGCTAGAGTATTGTCCTTCAACCAAAGATCAGACTTTGGGGTGTGGACATGCAGGGGCACGGCCCACAATTTGTGGTTGGGGCGGAATCCTTGTATCCCCAATATTTCAGAAATATTTCATAACTATCATCCACTGCCCATCAATAATGATCAATTTTGCTAAGATGACAGCCTATAAATGCTACCATTAGGCCTACAGTTGGCAAATCTGACAAATTTAAGTAATGGAGAGGGGACACTCTGAAGTCCTAAACCACGATTATAGCAGCATTGAAAAATGAGATTTTTTTTTATAAAAATGACAGCTTAAAATTCTACCATTACAGCATGGAAATCCCCCAAAAATTTAACAATTGGGATGGGACATTTATTGAAGTCTTATACCATGTCTTTCAGCACTTATATTGTGAGAAATTTTGCTGAGATGACAGTTCGAGGTATGGGGCCCCCAAATTTGTTTGGGGGGGCCTCAGGTACCCTAGCGCCGGCACTGGCTTAAATAAATGAACACTTGAATACAAAATGTTACAAATAACAAATTCCTATGAATAAATTTACATAATTACATTTATAAATTTTTTGTTATTTTTTTTACATTCAACAGTTTCAAAAATAGCAGCGCTCACACTATGCAAAATTCTTGCAAGATTGCACTTTTTGCTACAGTTGCTACTTCAATTTCCAGGCGTTCCCCCACTTCATTTTTTAGGACTACACCACTGATGTAGACTACACAAACCACGATTGTTTTGTTTCATAATAGTTGAGCACCAAAATGTGCAAGGTGGCCTTGCATTCGATTTCGTCGCACATACACAGTTTGGCCAGCTCACTCTTCATTACGTCGCCGTCAATTTCTTTGGCTAAGTTCCACTTTATGACTGGGGCGAATTTCCATCCTACTGCTCTGGCTTTCATAAAAAATCGTCCTTGCCAGAGTCAAGGTCTAAAGAGCTAGCAATCATAGTAATCGGACCAGAAAGAGCAAAGACATCACCATTCGTCGGCCCTGGGTCCCTTATCGATTGCTTCTTTCTAATCCTTAAGCCTATAACTATAGATCTTGAATAGGCTATAGACCTATCTCTCGAAGGATGGGTCGCAGTCACTTGCAGACGTGTTTGTAGCCTATAACTCTGTACTAGTCTGCAACTTTGTCTGTAGCCTACACATCTCAGGGACTGACTAGAAGTGAACGGTTGGGAGGGTTTGCGAGGTCTGTTTAGTTGAGTACAGTAATAAGAGTTGTTAAAACCAGAAGTCGTATTTCATTCTCCAGATAGACTACAGGAACCTAATCCCAGGAAAAGAAAGAAGAGATGGCTTATAGTCTAACTGGCCTTCCTGCAAGTTCCTGCATGGTAGCATTCCAAATCGGCGACGGTCAGAAAAAAAATATATAGGTTCAAGTCGACCAATAATTCCTGTACTTTATTTTACACAAAGTGCATAAATTTAGTGAGCCTGGGCGGGCCACTTGAAATCCTCTCGCGGGCCGCATGCGCACGTTGGACAGCACTGGTCTAGGAGTCTATAGGTTGTATGTTTAGCCTACTGTTAGGACGATATTTCAACTTGAACGCTCGCAGTGGTTGAAGGACAAAGGTAAACCTGCTTCAAAAGACGTGTTCTTTCAATCGGGCCTCTGCTTGTTGCTGTTTAATGACACTATCATAATTTTTGCAAGTACTGAAAAAAGGCTTTCCTCTGGAACCCACTGGGAGGGGACAGTCTAGACCTCTAATTCGTCCGTCATGTACAGTTGAGAAAAATTCCTTAGAATAAGCATCGCCCAAAACACTCCCTGAATACAGCCCTACAGACTTGTCTGACTTTTTTGTATAGCACTCAGTTTGTGCATCCAGTAGCGTAGCCAGGAATTTTTCATGGGGGGGTTTTATGGCCGGAAACCCTGTTTTTTGCTATTTTTTTCTTACTTAAATGGAAAAATAACCTTAAAAAATCTTTTTTCGGAGCCAATGGGGGGGTTTTGACCCCCGAAACCCCCCCCCTTGCCTACGCCACTGTGTGCATCATACAGAAAAAAATCAGATCTCAATTTTCAAGTTTACTTTGGCACTTTTCAGTTTAGTTTTCAGAACCCTCCAGTTTAAGTTAACTGAAATAGAACTTTTCAGTTGAAGATAAAGTTACTTTCAGTTTGATGATGATGCACCCCCCAGTGAACAGCTAAAAAGGCTGCTGTCAGAATGTATAACATTCAAGTTATTAGGGTTATATGCTAACAACAATAAAATTGCATGTAAATTACTATAGACATAATTATGACATAGATACAAATATACACTATGTGCACGCACGGACACATACATATAGTATATCCGACTTGCTTGATTATTGCTTCATTATGATCTGAACATAATTATTAAGCTGAGTAATGGTTGTTGAGCTGATGAATTCATAGGATAAATAAAAAGATAGACAAACTCTCAAAGTAGTCACGTTAAAACTGCAATTCATTTCAATGCAAAGTAATATCAAGGCAACAGCATACAGACTGACAAACACAGTTTAACCAGTCACTTTGAAAATCTAGTTTATCTAAATGCAGGTAACACGATGACAGTACTCTGACATAACCATCCAGTCTTTTTCTGCACTGCAGTGGCATGCCTGTAGCTAACATGCCCCACACACTCAGTCACAACTTGAAACACTTGTCAAGCAAATTTAATTAGTTAAAGAATCCCATCCCCAATCTCAACACAAGATTTTAGTATCATTTTACTAGTTTCATTCACCCATCACCACATTGGCCATTTACCTTCCTTTGCAGTTTATGGCTGACATGCACAATGTGCAGACGAAAGTAAAAGTGGCATTCAGCGGCGCCCGCAGGATTTTTTTCTTGTACGCACAGAAATGTTATTTTCGTTAGGTCACCGAAAAAACTGATGACCTTTTTTTTTAGTCATCACCCTAAAATTTCCCCCAAAAATACCTTTTCTATCCGCCGAAAAACTGATGACCTTTTTTTATTTTTTAAATTTTTTTTAGTCATCAACCTCAAATTTCCCAAAAACATACCTTTTGGGTCATCGCGCTGTACGCACTTACCTATGTGCGTACGTCTCCGGGCGCCGCTGCTGTACGCACTTGCGTAAGTGCGTACGCCTGCGGGCGCCGCTGGTGGCATTGTATCTTTAGCTAGTTAGAGATGCTGTGTCATAAACCAGAACCGTACTACTACTAACATCTACTGTACTATCTTTACGCTGCTGGAAATAACCTTTATAATGAAAACATTACAATAAAACAAAGACTTTCAGACTATTTTGTATGTTCGTCTATACATATTTTGTCTTTGCCTGCTTATTGTTGGAGTTGTTTCAGCATCACCTTACCAAATAAGCCACATGTCCCATATAATAAATTCAAGTCAAATGGATACTTGGCAAATCATTCAGATAATTGTTTGTTTTTGTTTGGAACAAAAATGCCAAGACTACAAAAATAAAATCATTCATATCACAAGCAACGGTGCAAGAAACCGGGCTTTCAGAAGACAAAAGCAGTAAGTTGAGCATTCTCAAGAAATAGAAATTGAAGGAATATTTGTGTAGTCAAATTGATAATAAATCCTAATATTTACTTTCATAGTTATTTATTTAGTGTTGCAATAACAGCGTTACTTCACATCGCATGTTGAAAATGCAGAGCAATCATGTACATAATTTAAATGGTTTAGCAATTCTTTCCTCGTTGGCATTGGCAACACTGAGAGCGTTGTATTGTCTTAACAACACGGCTTCCACCTTCCTGTGCTATATAGACGGCAACTTGTCTCTTAAGGCCAGGGGTAAAAACGTGTATGACCGTCAGCAATATCAGGTCTATTTGAGATAATAACACGTAAAGTAACATAAACAGCAGCAGTCAGGTAGAAAAAGCCCAAAGCACAGAGGTAAAAATAAGCATTCTGATCCACAAGTACATATGCAAAGGCCTCCCAAGGTTTGATGATAGATATCTGCAAAATGGACAAGAATTTTTTTTGAATTAGATCAATCTTGACAACTTAGGCAGAATATATTATAAGATCAACTTTTAAAGACAGAAGCTCATTTACAAAAATTCAGTCCTCTTCTTCTTCTGTGAACTTGCGTTTCGACGAATCTGTGAAAAACATTAACAAGCATACATTTCTAAAGAGCTGTAAATCATCTCTGCATCAATGCATCATGAACAATGGCTCCTGTCCCAAGAAAATTGCCAGAAACAAAAACTGAAGTACATAAGCCACATCTTGCAATTCAACAAAAAGCACGTTTCCAAAATCTGTAACTCTAGTAAATAAAATACAAAGTATTGTAAATTTTGTAATACAAAGATAAGGTAATCACTTGTTCCAACAGGATTGATTCCTTAAAGTAGTCAATGTGAAATCAAAATATTGCAAACAGTATGAAATAATCAATTATAAAACCTTTTGAGTCTTGATGCTAATCTGGCACATTTACTAAATAAAAACTGTCTCTATTAGGTCTGCTCAAATCTAGACCATACTGTACGCCTAAGTATCGTATCATATCATGTGCATAGATTCATATACCGCGTCTCTCACTGAATGACTATTCAGAGGTGTTCTCAGCGTGAAAACTCCGGGGGAAAAATGCCTTTAAAGACTGATGAAGAAAAGCAAATCATTAGTTTAGCCCTTAGTGAAGGGGAAGGTCATTCCAAACGGATGGACCAACCACAGCAAATGCCCGATGTAGGACAAGAGCAGTCCTAGTCCTGGGAACAAGAAGATCAAGGCAATCAGTAGAATGCATAAAGTAAGATGAAGATGCAGGCAATGACTTTGCATATAGAATAAGAGGATTTAGGGGCATTTCCCAGTTATGCTTTGGAGACCCGACAGAGGATCTTGTAGTAGATAGGTAGCCAGTGCAATGCTTCAAGTATATATGTAGAAATATACGCAAAGTGAGTAAATTAAGGTATTAGCCCAGTGCTGTCCAACCTTATTGGTACCACGAGCCGCATAAGCAAGATTCTTGAAGCCGAGGGCCGCAACACTAAACTTAGAAGGAGTAGCTATCATTTATTGATAATACAGGACCTGTTATATTAATATTTAAATGAGTACTGAAATTTAATATGGAATGATTATAATCTATATATCAATCTAGCTATCGATATATCATATATGAAATTTATATACCGCCGGTTCAAGATGACTATTCAGATAAAATTATGCTCTCGACCCAGAAATGGCCATAGAGCAGTTTTCGGAAAGAGTTTGACAAGTTCCACAGGAATAATAATGTTGAACAATTGCATGTAGACTACACAAACCACGATTGTTTTGCTTCATAATAGTTGAGCACCAAAATGTGCAAGGTGGCCTTGCATTCGGTTTCGTCGCACATACACAGTTTGGCCAGCTCACTCTTCATTACGTCGCCGTCAATTTCTTTGGCTAAGTTCCACTTTATGACTGGGGCGAATTTCCATCCTACTGCTCTGGCTTTCATAAAAAATCGTCCTTGCCAGAGTCAAGGTCTAAAGAGCTAGCAATCATAGTAATCGGACCAGAAAGAGCAAAGACATCACCATTCGTCGGCCCTGGGTCCCTTATCGATTGCTTCTTTCTAATCCTTAAGCCTATAACTATAGATCTTGAATAGGCTATAGACCTATCTCTCGAAGGATGGGTCGCAGTCACTTGCAGACGTGTTTGTAGCCTATAACTCTGTACTAGTCTGCAACTTTGTCTGTAGCCTACACATCTCAGGGACTGACTAGAAGTGAACGGTTGGGAGGGTTTGCGAGGTCTGTTTAGTTGAGTACAGTAATAAGAGTTGTTAAAACCAGAAGTCGTATTTCATTCTCCAGATAGACTACAGGAACCTAATCCCAGGAAAAGAAAGAAGAGATGGCTTATAGTCTAACTGGCCTTCCTGCAAGTTCCTGCATGGTAGCATTCCAAATCGGCGACGGTCAGAAAAAAAATATATAGGTTCAAGTCGACCAATAATTCCTGTACTTTATTTTACACAAAGTGCATAAATTTAGTGAGCCTGGGCGGGCCACTTGAAATCCTCTCGCGGGCCGCATGCAGCATGTTGGACAGCACTGTATTAGCCGATCATCCAATGAGGTGATCATCCTAAGACTGACCATCCTGTGACCAATCGTCCTGGAACCCCACTATATTGGTCACCCATGACAAGGGCCCTAAATGAGGCCCTTGCTGCACTTCTTATAGATTCACCCTGATACCTCCTCATTAAAAAGTCTAAAACTGCTGCCATCTTGGAATGTGACTTGGTCTTCCCCAAAAAATGGGGAATGCAAAAACATGGCAATACAATTTGCAGTCTAAATTAACTGAACATACGTGTTTTCGATGACTGATGGCCACCTTCTACCATTCGACTCGCCAGATAAATTGACTCGTACTCCTAAAACCGACAAGAGACATATTTCTGATAAATTCAGTCATTGTCATTTAAAGTGAAGCACTGCAATGTCAGCAGATCATTTGAAGTAAAACATGACGATGTCATACTACGCAGCAATAGCACACACAAAATCAAAAGTTAGCATTAGATTTTGGTAATCTGAAGTCAGACAGATTTACAGGTTGTGGGGCTAGCAGTATTGTTCATAAATACAGCGAGAAAAACTCTTCATTATTATGATGAAGGTCAAGCTGCAAGGGGTCATTGCATAATTACGTAACGCTCGAGGGTGGGTGGCTGGGGTCATTGAAAACGTTACGAAGCGTTACGTGGGTGGGTGGGTGGCGGGAGCTGAGCGTTACGTAACGCCACGATTTGTTTATTAATGAATATTAAATTACCCTATAATTGCACTTTAGACACGATGTGATCGAAGTTTAAACTTCGTGACATTGATTTAAAATTTGACGGAAGTAGGTCTATTTATCTGAATAAGATCCAAAGGTAGGGCATATACAGACACCAGTTGGCCTATACATGCCAGGTCAATTCTGTTCTCCCATTGTGCAAATCGGAAACCGCTCTTCGAATTGTTTGGAACTGTGATAGTTTTACCAACGGAACAACGTGGTAGGCCTAATTATTCTTGAATACCTGACATCGAAGAGCCACTTTGAAGCATGTTTTACTTGGTGAACACGATCTCAAACATTTAAAATTAATGCTCAATAAAACTCGGCAATATTTCTATTAATAATTATCGAAGTGCCCAGGCTAAGCAAATAATTAGTTCATCTTAATTTTGATTAATAATTGTTAATGAGCCATTTAGTCCGTAAAACTTTTCAGCAGTGTAAAATTTTATTCTTGCAGTTAATTTTAAGAAAACTCCATTCACGCATGACTGTCGTTTATATAAATGAAACATTGTATATATTTTAAGCATGTAGTCTTCTGTCAAATTAGCCTAAAATTCACATACTGGTCTATTTTAAATTCACTATGAAGATACCCTCACATAAGTCAATTATAGACCTAAATCTCAACTGATTTTTCGTAACAATCGTTACGTAACGCTGGGGAGGGTGGGTGGGTGGGTCGAGGGCAACGTTACGAAGCGTTACAGGGTGGGTGGGTCGAAAACGGTCATTTTCGGCGTTACGTAATTATGCAATGACCCCCAAGGCGATGTTGGGAAACATTGCATAAACATGGTGAGATTGCACAACCTAATAAAAGTCCTGATAAATTAGCTCACTCACCAATACAGCACATCTGATATATCTTTTTAGTCTAAAAACACTGGTGGCTCAAATTGTCATTTGACCCAGTTGCCATGCTAGCATTTCCTTAGCAACAAGCACTACACTGGGAATACACAGATAGAAACAAGCAAACATATTAGGATCTATAATTTTCTTCTGCTCGTTTTAATGTTGTGTAATGGACAAAAACAAACTAAGCCAAAGCCAGAACAAGGGCTAAAAATATCCAGCATATAACGGGTTAAGTGTCTGGTTCTACTCAGCATTCATAAAACACCATAAAGTACAACAGCACAGACATTTGAAAAAAGACATTCAAGTGGTAATGCTTATATAAGTTTTAACAGCACAGTTTGAAGTCATAGAAAGGATGAAAGAGGTAAATATTCAGATATGAGCATGTCATGGCAGCAAGAGTTCCAAGCAGGACGAATTCTAGATGGTGGAATCTGCTGCTGTGAATGACACAAGGAAGTTGTTCACATTGGAAGCTCAAGCAAATTATATTTTTTTACCTCATTATTAAAAACTATACCTATTACTAAATATTATCACTTCAATAATCCTCTCCCAACTTCAGTCCTTTTCAGTCAGCTTATCGTGAAGGCTATTCCACTGAGACTGCCCTTACATCCACGCTGGACAACATCTTTTCGTCTATTGACAATGGAAAGGCCTGCCTTTCTGTATGTCTTGACCTCAGCGCAGCTTTCGATACCGTAGACCATCAATTACTTCTTTCTAGACTCACGAAAAGCTTCGGTGTCTCTGGTACTGCTTTAAACTGGCTAGCATCTTATCTGGGTAACAGGAATCAGCAGGTGGGCATCGGTACCGCTCGGTCTGAACCCACTGTTTGCACTGCTGGTGTTCCACAGGGATCTGTCCTTGGTCCTCTATTATTCACCGTCTTTACCTCCCCAATTAATCGCATAGCTAATCATTTTGGTGTCCAATTACAGCAGTACGCGGACGACACTCAGCTCTATATTGCTCTGTCACACACTGATCAGTCCGGTAAACTTAATCTTGAGGAGTGCCTGTCATCTTTATATGCCTGGTTCTGTTTTAATGGTTTGGCTATAAACCCAAACAAGTCTGAGGCAATTTTGTTCGGGTCACGACAACATGGGTCTTTTAGTTGAACCTCGATGCAGAACTGTTATGGGCTCGCGTGCATTCCATGCCTCTGCTCCCAAAGAATGGAATCTACTTCCACTCTCTCTTCGTTGCTCAAATTCACTCCCTACCTTCAAAAAACGGCTCAAAACTCACTATTTCTCTTTGGCTTTCAACCACATGGACCTTTAACTGCATCTTCCTCTGGCGGCTAACTATCCGCGCCTCAGATTCACACTTTGGTGTGACCTTGCGCGCGTAATAAATTTATGTAATAATAATAATAATAATAAATAGATCCAAGATCAAGTAAGACCTCACAAGATCATGCACAACAACTTAAAACTGCACAAAAACAGACAACAACTTCATTCTAGCATTTATTGTAATAGAAAGCACTTTGAAAAATTTAATCATGATGAGATGGCAACAATTGCTTCACTCACTCGAAATTGTTGTACAAATCCTTCGTTAGGACTGATGCAGAAGCAACGCTGTTGGACCAACAGCATTGCATCCCTAACAGAAAGCAGAACAAATGACACAGTCTCCATAAAAACACTCATCAAAGAACTCTTCTTCCATCCAGTAGATTGACCAAACCTAAACGTCCATTCCAATGGCATCTGAAAATTTCTACAACATCACTCTAACAATGCAGAAGCCATAAGTAATCCAAGCACAAATATAATCCGCTTGCATAACTACAGCAGCCTGCTTTAAGATACTTCTGACTCATTCAGCTTATAACTGAGCTTTCTGCAGCACATAATTACTTTTGACCCTGTTCTTTCACTTCAAAGTAAAAGTTTGGTTATAACATGTTCATATCGGTGTTCATCAAGAAATGGAGTCACATAAGTCAATGGTTATACAGATTAAAGACAAAATCATTTCCCAACATAAAACCAAATGAAAAATATGCACTACTGTTAAATATGCACTACTGTTACTGTTCGACGAGATACACGACATAACTGGCATGAATTTGGAAGAACTGAGGGACTTGGCTGCGAACAGAGAACAATGGAGAATGTGTGTCAAGACGATCGCTAGAACTCTACGAGTTGACAGCACAAGGTAATAACTGTTAAGGACCTGTTGCTTGTTTGCACTTTAGCCGAAAGTTTCCTTGATCCACGACAATGCTTTTTAGAAGTCAGCATAAAGCCAGACAAGCAGCTGGATTTGACATTTCACAATGACACAGCATCTCTCTTTTCCACCTTTTCATTAGGTGTTCAATTATAAAGTGCAGCCTCATCATCAAAATCCTACAACAATGAATGGCTACCTACCCATCAATTCACTGAATGTGCACTTGGAAACTAATGTCTTGCCAGTCATCAACAGAAGCCCAACCAAAACCACTGTTAACCCCTTCTGCAAACAAACTCCACTATATAAACTAGCCGTAAACAAAGAAAAACACAAGATTCTATGAAACCTTGTCGACCAGCATTGATTTTGTAGAAACCAGTAGAACATTGACTCCTAGTCTTAAAGATAACTGTTTTCATAGGACAGACACCCACTTGTAGCTGAGATTTCGTTTCTGCATCACGTACCTAATCGTCAGCGCAGCACTGTAAAAAAACAAAACCAGGAACATAACGTTTAAGTATGTACTTTGTTTTTTAACCGCCTGCAAATGCACTGCATTTGTAAGAAACCACGCTTAACCTTGTAAGAGCATCTCACAGGAGCTAAATAACCTCAGAACTTTACCTCATTCGAGCACCTCAACCTCTCTTCAATATCTGGTGCTCCACAGAACTTAGGAAAGTTCGTCAAGTTTTGTTATCACCACAAAGTTCAGCTAAAGAACTCTTGCAACCAGAAACATAAATGAAAGCTAGGTAGGAGTCCATCCGGCGTAGTAACTTGAGAATCTCTGAACCAATACACCTCTGAAGGAGGATTAACAAATTTCACCTGCATTAAATTGAATTAGACTATTGGCCAGTCACTAGTGACAGCAAAATTGTAAACACTTAAGTAAACAAATGTCTTCCAGTTCATTGGCCATTGTTACGTTGATATGTTGCTATTTTCAAATGAAAAACAACCAACAGTATACACCTCCGAGTTATCCCGGTGTTGCCATGAATGAGTGCCTTTCCTAAAACAAAAAGAAGTAAAGATCTATTAGCTACGGCAATTTGTTGAGATTTAAAAAAATTAGTCCAGTTGATGAAATGCTCAAATAATTATATTTATATATACATATGCGACGCTATGAGTGTGTGTGTGTGTGTATTTGTGCACGTGTGTAGCTTCAGCTGCATTTGTGCAGTGTGCTGATAGTCCACATTGGAAACCAAAACAATATATAAGTACTACAAAGTATTTCTTGCATACAATTTCCACCTTTTCACATGAAACTGTTGATATATATATGAATGATTTGTGCATATGCTGCTCTACATGATCATCAGTCACAAATCAATCAATTCAAGATTAGACTCAATGATCCAGCATGTCAGCCGCCTGCAAGATTGTTAACTGACAATCAGCTAAGTAATCAGAATCAAAATAAAGTTTGTTAAATAAAAAAATAAAAAACCAAAAGATGAAGACATTAATGTAGCAGTACCCAATGCTACATTCATCTGGAAATAAGAATTAACTTCTTGGCATATTACCTCCTGACTGAAAGCAACTGTCCAAAAATACGCTGACCTGTGCACAAATACAACAGACAGCAAAGTAATTGAACTGCTGATTTAAACAAATGCATACAGATATAATGCAGAACTACATTGAAACCTTCAGGTAGGAGTAACATATTTGGCCCTCACCTTGAGTGAATGAAGAAATTAGACACACCTCAGAAGCATATATAATTATATATATGTATATGTGTGTGTGTGTGTGTGTGTGTGTGTGTGTGTGTGTGTGTGTGTGTGAGTGTGACACTGGGGGTCAAAATCCGTCACATGTCGTTTTGACTTTTTTTAAAATTTTACTCTACCATTCAAATTGTCTTTCAAGACAAGTAGATCAAAAAAGTAGAATAAAAATCTGACGCTAGACACAGCTTCAGCTCTAGAGGTCAATTTAAAAATTTGAAATGCCTGTCAGACACAATCTTCCTATTGGATAGCACGTAAATACATCATCTGGTTTCATACTAACTTAGAAATACCCATCACAGACTGCAACAAATTCCGTATTTCTACCCCAAAAACTTTACAAGCACATAGATTAGAAAATACTAACTTTTGGAATATACGGGATAATATTTTCAATCGGACTGTTGGCAATGTTCAAGACTAAATACCTGTAACCAAATGCCAAGCAACTCTTAAAAGCAAGAAATGCAGCAAAACCTTCTCTCATTTTTTTTTGGGGGGGGCCCGGTAGAGGGTGACCGTTTATTTCCCGGAATTTCATTTCCTCGAAATTTATTTCGCCGAAATCATCTGACCGAAAATCAATTCACCGAATCTCACCTCGCCTAATGTTCAATTCACCGAATGTTAATTTAATGGAAATTCATTTAACCGAAAATATAAAGGGATCGACTATGCTAAAATGCTTGGCACGTGCGAACGTGTGTTGTGCAGTACACCTTTAGGCCGTCCTATCGACTGTACATGATACTGTACATCACACACACACACAAGCCTCTGTCTTTTCGATTTCGTTCTTATGGCAGTATAGCCGTCCTATCGAGTGTACATGATACGGTACATCACACACACACACACACACACACACAAACACACACACACACACACACACACAAGCCTCTGTCTTTTCAATTTCGTTTCGTTCTTATGGCAGTATAGCCGTCGGTTTCTGTCTGAATAGAGATAAAATGTCTAAAATAAAGTTTGTTACTAGTAGTCGAGGTAAAAATAAGGCTATATTTGAGGGATACATTTATCCCCAAGATCCGACTTGAGTAGTCATCAGCAGCTCATCGGATTGAAAGGATCCTAGCTGGTCATCCATCACAACCTAAGCGAAAGAAATACCAAGATGTTGATGACCGAATTAAGTTCATCGTCAGTTCGTACACTCCGGCCAATATCGTTCAATACTTGAGAAGTATCTCACATAATCTATCGTTTTAATTCAAGTTTTTTGCATTGACATAAACAAAGCCATTGAGACCTTTGTCGATCGACAGAACTCATTGTAGTTGACCTATCTTGTTTTTAGCTTAATGATAATGAACTAAGTCCTTTTTAGCACCATCGACTTGTCTACTTTTTCTGTGAAATGACAATTCGGTCACATGAACTTCTATGAAATGAAGATCGCGTAGATGATTGTCGGCGAATTGATTTTCGGTTAGATGAATTCGGCTAAAAGACCTTCGGTGAAATGAACTTCGGTGTAATGATAGGGAACCCGGTAGAGTAGTGGTTAACACGCTGGCCAAGAGAGCGAGAGGTAGTGAGTTCGAGCCCCCGTTGGGCGGATTTGCTTTGTAGGCTGCTATTAGCGCCGTGTAATTACAAAGCTGTCTGTTCAGTTGGTATAGTTAAGATTTGTGTATTCTGTGATCTTCGTTCTTGTGAATTGTTTAAATTGCATAACTGTACATTGTAACCGGTTGCGGTGTGTCAACCGGATTGTAAAGAGAATATTATTATTATCTGAAAATCAAGCAAGTTACACTTACAGTAAACTTTAAAGTTGTATTATTTATATCAGCCACTACTAAGTTGACAGACATAATGTAAACATCATTCCTTAGCACTTTACCTTCCATCCACCCAGACTTAAAGAAAAACTTTGTTGGGGTATACACTGAAAGCTGCCATGCACCGTATCCCTCCCAAATTTAGAACATTTCTATGCTCAAGCCAATAATATCAAAATATTTTCAGTGACAACCAGGGTTTAAAGTGGGTGGGAACGCGTGGGAACGGTGTTCCCACTGCTCTCGAAATTCTTGGCTTGCGTTCCCACGGCTCATCATGATGGGACTCCAAAACACATGCATTTCAGAGCAATTCTTCATCAGCGTTCCCACTGCTCACATCAAGCGTTCCCACTGCTCACCCAAACCACTTTAACCACTGGTGACAACATGTGAAATATGAACCGTGATTTGAACACAAAAATGTGCAGAAATTAATTATACATTGCCTCTCTATTATCCACCATACATTGCCTCTCTAAATATCCAACATACATTGAATAACTCTTATCCACCATACATTGCCTCTCTATTATCCGCCGTACATTGCCTATCTATAATCCACCATACATTGCCTATCTCTTATCCACCATACGTTGCCTCTCCGTCTCATGGACTAGTCAGGCCAAAAAATAATGATGCGTTTCCGGTAACAAGAGGTTTAAAAAACTGGGTAGGTAGGTAGGAAGGAAAATATTTGTATAAAATTCCTATTTGCAGAATGTCTGTACCTACAAACTGCACTAGAATCTTATTAATTTCATTCTGTTGACGTCTTTTCTGGCAAGGTGAAGTGGGAGGGGAAGATGAGTGTGAACAGAACATCACCCCTAAAGGTCGTTTGAGACTCGCAAAGCCAGTGAGTATTTACCACTAGAAGTTTCTAGATTTCCCAGTCACTGTCAGAGATGACAGCACTAAAGGTCTATCGAGACTGGCAGCCAGGAAGTAGTCAGTTACCCATCAAAGTCACAAGATTTGTCTGTTACTCAGTAAGTTAAATACTTCACCAAAGGGTGCTCAATTTGAAACAGAACTGCTCAGTGAGCAAAAGAGAGCAGTTAGTAGAAGCGAGGGCGAAACTGCACAATCGGGGTCCCCTATTAATAGATTTTGTCATTGTGCTCATTTCAGCTGAGTTGGCTATGGGTGTGAGTGGAGTCAAAATCTCGAAACAGATTTTGCTCTGAAGGTCAAATCGAGTTGCTTAATTGTAAGTTGTTCTCGAAGTGCCAGATTAGGTAGCCATAATACAGCATCTGAACAAGTTTGTTTTCCGTAGCTTCATATGCCTTTCTTTTATATTTACTGAACCATCAGGTAATGTCCATTGCTAAATGGATAATTGCATACAATTGTGTATAGAAGTGTTCATGTAGTTCGTTGACTGTAACAATGTTTTTAGTTGTCATCGTTACTAGAACACGGTATCACACACATTGTGTGCATACGTCAGGATGCGGATGCCAGCTTTGTTCGACCAAATTTTGAAGATCACTTCTAGTAAGACAGGAAATAGTATTTCTCATTGTTGTTGTTGACTTTAAAATACTTATTGAAGTTAATATATATGTTCATTCATTTGATTGCAATTAGTAGCTTCTATAGTGCCAATGCACAAGGCATCGACCAATGGCGCTCTAAAGCCAATCTGTATGAGGTCAATATCCAGAAGAGGCCCAAAAAATGATGTTGTGTTTCCGGTAACCCAACCGACCCACTTTAATTGCCGCGACCCAGATAATTTTCTGAAAAGTTTTTATTTGTTTTGACACACTGTGATTTTGTGTTTACTTTGCTTTCTTGTGCTCACAGAAGTAAGTAAGTAAGTAAGTATATTCTTTAATGCAACCAGTTGCAAAACAGCACTCTGGTGAACAAGTATCACATATAGAAACTTCACATACGACATCAAAAAAGACTATCGACAAAACAAAGTAACTAGTATGTAAAAAGCATTCTAGTTACAAATGTTTTCCTCATCTGATTATCTGTTCTTGGTAACACCCGGTCATGGTGTCTGGGGCGTAAATTATGACCCGTTTGCTTCGCTGGGGGGAGCAAATCATGGAGGACATGGCCTGGGCGTGTCAGAACCGCTGAAAACAAACGGGTATCAGCATGACGACACAGTTCTTCAAGGCGAAACTGCACAATCGGGGTCCCCTATTAATAGATTTTACGTAACGTTTTTAATTTTGCGTAATATTTTAAATATGTTTACCTTGTTTGACGATCCGCTATTTATTGGTCTGTCCTGTTTTTTCCCCGGTTGCATGTCGTGCTATGATTGGCCGGCAAGCGCATAACCATAGATTACGCATTATATAAAAGATGCTACTCTATGCAAATTTCATTGCATTATTTCGTTCATATGCGATTAATTTTCTTTAAGACTTTATGAAGTGAATGAAATGAGGGTCGGTTAGGGCTCAGGTTAGGCGTCTTGAGGGTCGGTTAGGGCTCAGGTTAGGCGTCGTGAGGGTCGGTTAGGGTTAGTATTAGCGTCGACACTCGGTCCCGATACGCTAGTTATGTCGATGAGTTCACTCGAAAGATTTAAATTATTTGCAGTGCGTCGTGAGGGTCGGTTAGGGCTCAGGTTAGGCGTCGTGAGGGTCGGTTAGGGTTAGTATTAGGGTTAGTGTCGACACTCGGTCCCGATATGCTAGTCATGTCCATGCGGTCATAATGAACATTTTATAACGAAATATTAGATTGACTAATACTAAATGACATCTCTTGTGATATCTACTCCAATATTTCGTTTCCGTAACGAAGTCACGCCCAATAATTAAAAACACAACGTTACGTAAAATATAATAGGGGACCCCGATTGTGCAGTTTCGACTAATTGTCATTAATAACAAAATTACCTAGACAGTGCCATATCGCTACCGATGCCGATGGAAATGGGGTCTTTAAACGACGACACGTTAAACAAGATTTGGAAACTAAACATCTCAAGCCGTGATTCGAAAATGTTGGGCAATGCTGTTTCCAACATTTTATTCAGAGAAACTTCATTGGTCTAGTGGCGTATTGATGATAAAACTTGGCAGCGTTGATCCTGATAGGATCCTGATAGGCACTTGGATGGCGATCTCCATGGAATGTCATCAGGCCATCTTTTAACTGCTCCATCAAATGAGTACCAGTGCAGGTGATATTTGGTTTCGTAGTCTTTAGACATGAGAAAAGCATGCCACTCATCTATATAAGAAATTGAGTCAGGGCTGCTAAATCAAAGGACATCCCTAGTTTAGATGTCATTATAGTAAGCCCTGTATTTGTATTTGTACACAGGTTGAATAGGCCTAAGTATGTAAATAATCTTTATAGAGCGAGACAACCACTCTTATTTTACAACAGCTATACCTGCATTGGCGAAACTAGCTCATAATAACGCATTATTCGAACAAAGCAAAATTTTAAACTGATGCAGTAAATACAAATAAATGTAAATGCAAATATTATTAATATTTAGAGAAAGACTGATTTCTGAATGATCCTTTGACTTCTGCATCGCATTTCTGCACAGTGTGTATGGTAAAGTGTTGCATATTTACATCGATATCTTAATAATAATAATAATTATGATAATAATAATGACGACAATTTCTACAGCGTCGTGGCACAGCACACCTCTACAAAAACAAGAACGCAATCAGCCAGAGGTTCGTCTTAGAGACGAGATATGTCTTGAGTCGAGATTTGAAAGCCTCAACTGAGATGGCTGAATGAACAGTGGTAGGCAGACTGAGACTGTTCCAGCAGGGGGGGCAAGCAGTTGAAAGAGCTTGTACTCAATGCGGTTCGGTACCGGAAGCCAATGCAGCATGTCATGAAGTAATGGCGTCACATGATCATATTTCCACCGATTTTGCATGAGCCTGACAGTTGCGTTTAACATAGACTGTAGTCGATCATACAGGTACTTCGGTGCATCAGACTGTTGCACAGGTCCACCTAAGAGACAACAAAGCAGAAAACAGCTGTTTTTGCGGCAAATGTTATCATGCAAAATGTCATTCATTGTCTTGTTAAACCATTGAATTTTTTTCATGTGCAATTGTTATGCTAGGTTAGATATAAAAGAAAATTACACATTTTGGTATTGTGTTTCTAATGGATATTTCCCTATGTAGTTGAATTGACCCAATTTCAGCTTCATATTCTGTTATAGAATGAATTACCTGTTATCAGATAGTTTTTTATATTTGATTTTTTCTGACTCAGTGATGTATTCAAGTTTGGCAATGCATAGCAGTGCAGAACCATCTGGTATTGAAAGTGCATAACAATTTGTATCATAATAATTTGTAGACTTCCAATCAGCTTTTGAATTATATGTGGAAGGGAATGGTACAAGCAAAAGACCAAGAACTCGAAGCACATCATCTCTTCCACCATTCAAAGAGCAACTTCAAGGCAGCACAAAAAGTGACTCCGATATGGTATCTAGGATTAAGCCAAATAAAAGCAGAGGCTACCATAAGAGTCGTTCTTTCTGTACATCAAATCTTAGGAAACTGATTCATAAGAATAATTCACTGCAACGGAAGTCTGTCGGCCGTAGGAGCAGTAGCATGTCCTTCAGAAGTCGACCTTCTGTGACCGATGGAGATTCTACTGAAATAGGCAAAAAAGAAAGCTTCGTAGAGTATTCTGGCATCACAGGCGAATCGCAGAAGAGCAAAGAATGGAATAATTCTGTAGCAGAGTCAAAGAAAAACGACGGTTTTGATTGTATGGCTGCAAAAGTTCCGGTATCATTGGGACGAGATGAAACCGTTGGAACTGGAGGAGGTTACGCTTCTGCAAATAATTTATCTCAGCATTCGCGACTGGTTGTCAAAATAACACAGAAAAAGTTCTGTCAGTTGAAGTGCATTGATATGGAACCACAGAATACAGATCCCGAAGAGAAACAGCCAACAGCGGTAAATAACAACTCTGAACGTTGGCTAAGGAAGAGTCGATTGCGAGCGGAGGTGGATGTGAAGCTGGTAAGAAATCTATCCAGCAAGGACAAGGTCATTGACAGATCCTCATCCTGTCCACCTGGCAGAAAGCTCGTACAGACTAAAGTTCTGGAAAGCAGACTGACAAAAGGTTGTGAGGTGAAACAATCTGAGACTCTTAAAAAATCACTTAAATCCGACTCTAAAGACGAGACTGTTTCTTATGATGCAGTAGGTGAGACTGGTTCTCAGGTGGAGCAGAGACCACGTCGAAATATCATCCCCAAAAAATTGGTATGTGTATTATGCTGCTGCTGCTTACTGATCTTGACTTGCATACATTATTATTATTATGAGAGTAATTTGTAACTTGTGCGGGGTCACATAGAAATGTGAATCTGAGATGAACTGTCAGGTGCAGTTGGTTATCCAGTGTTTGAAAGCCAAGTAGAAATGTGACCCATCTGCGCAAAACCAGTCGTAAGTCGATAATTTCCGTTTCAAGAAAGCAAGCAAAAACTAGAGCAAGGTCAATATTTTTCAATTGTTAGATTACTGCAGAAAATTATTTTTTCAATAATTTTTTCCCCAAATAGCCAAAAAGTTTCAGTGAAAATAACATTGAAAAGTATTATTTGAATGATTTCTTGCAAGTTATGATTTGCAATTAATATTATTAGACCAACTTAGATGCATTTTTGTCGATAATTAGTATCCATAATGCAAGTAGTTTTTCATCCATAAATTCAGTTCGGATCAAGATAAAACGGTAAAATTGGTATCATTTTAAAGAGAATTTGTTTCTCTTTAAAATAGCATGTAAAACTTAAAAAGTGAAAAATTCGACTTTCGACTGGTTTTGCGCAGATGGGTGATTTTGAGTCACCATTTGCACGAAGGAAGTAAATTATTGCGCTTCAAGTGAGAGTGAAGTTGATTCCATTCCCTGGGACAGAGTAGAGCTGTCATACCCCCATATCACTTTTTACCTATTTCGTCGATACTGCGTGCACCCAATTATTGAAGTAGTCGATAAGTAGTCGATACCGATCATGAGATGAATTACTTAAGTATTTGTTTAGTCAGAATATGGAGCAGTGGGTATGTTCATTGCCTTGTAGCTGGAGGGTTGCAAGTTCGAATCCACCTCAGGCTGCCTGGTAGGGACCTTGAGCAATTGCTTATGCCCTTCGATGTGGAACTCCGATTTATTGTCCATGCTGTAGTCGGGAGCACTTCTGAGTAGATTGTTTTGAAGGGGCGCTATAGCAAATACTCACTGCTCATACTTATATTCAGTTCTGAAACAGAAAACTGTTATTGCTTCACAGGCATGTGTTGCTGCTTGCAGTCGCCATGAGATAGAAATATTTATTTCATCATTTTTCAGACTGCAACGGGTTATCAGTAGATGACGAGTTGTCAGTACAGGGTATTCTTAAATCATGTGTCAGTGGTGAGCTGCCAAGACTAATAAAAACAGTTGTACATCAGCATCGATTATTTTTGCTGATTGCTCTAATAATTGACTTTATTATGAGTATGGCCGTTTAGTCAGTACAGTTCTGGGGCAGAGGAATGAAATGCATGCAAGCTCTTAGTTACTAATCTGCATTTTGGACTCAACCAAAAGATCGGTACTTGACGATCATAGACAACAAGGAGGAATGTAAGGAGTTTGAAGTGCCTTAATGTTAAAATTAAGGTGTCCTTAATGTATGGAGGTGTGCTGGTGAAGAAGTGGTTGAAGACAAATAAAAATGTCATTCTGACTTGGAGACAAACTCATTAAGAGACTAGTAAGAAAGTGCTGCTTTTGTTAATTCTTGATGTTGTATGTAGTTACTTCATATAAACCTAAATTCTTAAACCTGGAACACATGTTTTGATGCACATTCTATATTGAGGTTGGTGGATCATTTCTTTAGAATGACACATCTGGATTGTCTTGGAAAGAAGAGAATGATTTGAAGAAGGCACTTTATGCTTCCCTGCAGAAGCAGAGAAGTGGAAAAGTGGAATCTGGAACAGCAGGAGTAGCAAGAGTTGACAGACCAGAGAAGTTTTCTGCCAACGGTGTGCTTCAACGGCCGACATTGGATTCAAAGTTGAATTCTGAGCAACAAGGAACAGTGAAAAGTATTTGCCTGTTTTTATCGGTTACTGTATCTGTTGCTGTGAAAAATGCAATTCATTGACTGTACTGAATATGTTGAGCACGGCACAGTGCTCAATAAAATTCCATTGTCAAGTCAAATCCAGTCAGCCCTTAGCTCAGCTGATTATTCCATGATGGATACTAAAATGATGTGAAACTATGCATGGTCCAATCATAAGAAGTTGTTTAGTGTACATGGATAAATGCAGCAATGTCCAACAATTGATGAACCAGTGACATTAAATATCCTTTTAAATAAAATTGATGAACCAGTGAAATTAAACATCCTTTTTAATACAATTGATGAACTAGTGACATTTAGAATCCTTTTGAATGCAAGGTGTCCAACAAATCCATGAACATGCAGAATCTCTTGAACTAGAGGTGGCAAAAATAGTCACCCAGTTCATAATGGTCAACATACAGCTTGTTTGGATCCCCTTTGCTAGTGCCCAGTGCTTTGTTTTTGAGTAGCACTTTATACATTTCAGTTATAGTTTAAATACTATATGGTTCATCATCATATAGCGTTCAAATAGATTTTGTCCTTGAAACCCGTGATTGTAATGCTCCTTAATGCTTGGGCCTCTAAAAAGCCAATGGTTTTGCCAAAAACTTGATAATTGCATTTTTATACCTGGAAGAGTTGGTGTGTTTGATAATCATACAGTCAGACTGATATTACTTAAGCTAGCGATAAATGAGGAGCTTTGACAAGTGCCTACAGAGGGCAATGTAATTATGTTCAGATGCACTCATACCTACATGTACATGCATGCATACTCAGTTTAAGTCTTTAATGATGACCTGCGTTTCCCCATTGGTTGCCCATGCACTTTTAGTACTTGCTCGTCTTTAAAGGGTTAAACAATTTTGGCTGGTGTGTATGAGGATGTTTTATCAATATTAGAAAGCTCCATTTACACAAGCAATTGAACTGTCAGTTAAATGTAATAATTCAGTTTACCAGCTCTAGATAGAAATTATGATTAGTTTTCACTGTTTATATAAAATGTGCATGCTTGGCGCATGCATAATCTTCTATCTTGACCTTATTATATTTTTCATGCCTTTGAACTGTTTACTCTTGATTTATGTTTGCACTAATTATACCATTGCATAAATTATAATTTCTTATTGAATTTACTCTTCTGAAACTTGCAGATTTGAAATTTTCTGAAAATGATATGTCCAGAGTCGTGTAAATTTCTCTTAAAGGTGCTTCTGATTGGTGCGGCCCAATTGGTGCAAACTCGACAAAAAACCAAACGATTGGGATGAATAGCAGACTGTCGACCAGGAGCAATTCATCTCATCAACCCGATTGCTCCGTTCCGATGAATTACAGATTGTCAACCAGAAGTAGTTCCTTGAATCAAGCAGATTGCTCTAACCTGTGGACAAACAGGCCTTGTGATTGGATGGATGGATCTTGCAATAAGACAGACGTCCTTTTTAATGCCCTGGCAAGTGATAAGAGAATTGAAAGGTGTGTCATTTGGATAATTAATTATAATAATATAATATAGTAATATGACAGGGTTTACAGTGGTTCAGGAAACTCGGGATCTGTGTGAGATCCACTGTTAATACACTAATTCTCGCCACCTTATGTGGATTTGTGTTTAGATGGGTTGCCAGACTGTGTGATGGAGAGTTTTCAGCCTGCTCAGTATGTTGACAGAAGCAGCTTCTCATTTGCATACCTGAAATTGTTCCACCAGCTTGTTTGAGAAATGAAAACTATTATAGAGTGAGGTATTCTCTTTCATCACAAGATCTGAATCGTTTCAGATCTTCACACGCAGTAGAATATCTCACTTTATCAGATTTTTTCAAACAATCTGATGGATAAGTATTTGAGTAAGATATTCACATTGCCTTTGCTTTAAAGCTCTAGATGTGTTGTTGGCTACTTACGGGGGTTGGTGGGTGGGTGGGTGTACAATAGATGATGCAGTTGAAAATAGATTTACAATAGGTGATGCAGCTGAAAATAGATGTACAATAGATGATGCAACTGAAAATAGTGTTTTTGTTGTATTTTTTTGCTCAATGTGTATATGAAATGCCTTGTCAGCATTTTCATTGCAGTGTTTGTGTTGAATTAATTGAATTAAGTGGCAGTGATTGGAAATGTTTTCAAGGACTCCTATAATTCTACAGCAAAATAAAATGACGTAGATTCAATGCAAAACTGAAGCTAATTACAGTTATTGCATTGTTCTTAATTGTTCTCCTGCAGTGCAAGTCAGGTAAGAGCCCAGCGCAAATTTGCACACAGTTCAAGACCTGGAACGCCAACCTTAACATTACGCAGGAGAGTTAGTCAGACCAGTCCGCGTAAAGACTGCAAGGCAAAGACGATGGCAACAGAGGACTTCTTGACATTTCTCTGCCTCAGAGGTTCACTTACAACAAGATCTTCATTATAGTCACATGATTTTGCATAGCCTATGCTGACAGGTAACATATGTCTGCTCTCACTTAAAGCCCAACGGACAGTTAAGAAAACCATTATGTAAATGCCTTTTGGTCTTTAGGGTTTTATTGTCATTAACATTATATCCCTCAACATTGTTTGTGGTTTTTCTGTTTCATGTACTGGCTGTTTTGTTTACTGTTGAATATGTGTGGCTGCACATAAAGGAAAACATTCATTCTTAGAACAGTTCTGAAAGAAGTTATTTTGTGCAGATCAGAAAGTTATGTGGAATGTAGAGAAGCTTAGACATGGAACTGTCAGATCAAATTAGCATTTGTAGTTTCCACTGAGTGATTCAGAAATAACAGGCCAGGTTGAATTGTGAACAGTGTGGTCCATTACTTAACTCAGTTTTATACTGCTGTTCAGCTGATGTCACAGCTAGTTGCTTTGTGTTAGTTGTTCTGCGATAAAGCTATTTTGGTAGATTGATTGAAATGTTACAGATGAAATAACAGATCATTGCGATTTTAACAACTTTCTTTTGCAGCTACCATCAGAACTTTTGGAACTAAAACTGAGGCAGCAAAGTGTTGACATTGCTATGGCAAATGACTGATCATTGTTAGCTGTTAGATTGACTGGTTAGTTCTTTATGATGGTTGGGTGAAAGATTGATGACTCAAGTGATTAACTGGGTATCTGTTTCTTTTGTTAGATTAATGATTAGTGACTTAAGAACTGAACTGAATAAAAATTTGTATTTTGGTGATAGGAACCGACCTTCTGCCTCCTCATTTGGATCTATTCAACTACAGTGAATCGGAAAGCCTCCAAAGTTTTCCAAATACTCCGCATGAATCTCCGGATGCCAGTCAGCCAGACACGCCTTCACCTGATCCTCTTCCTCACCCATTTCAGGAACCCCATTCATCATCTGCATTTGCTTCCAAGCATCAATCCGATATTAGAAAATTGCCACAGACTTGCCATTCACTTAAAGTAAGTGACTTACGGACTAGTTGTTCTGACATAGATCAAATTTGATTTCTACACAAATCCAGTTTTTCTTAAATTAGTTCTGTTTGAGCTGTACAAGGTGTGGCAAGAAAAACTAGTCTTGGATAATTGTCGGATAAATATGTGATTATGATAACTGATTTTCATGGCCAATGTACTGAACTTAAATCTTCTCTGTTCTGCAAAATAAAGACCATTACCAAGTTTAAAATGACCCAAAGTGGCATCTGGTTTCTTTGTTTCAGCAATATAAAAGGGTAAAAATACAATAAAAGGGCTCATTTTTCTTAATCCAAAAACTATTTCAGGCATTAATGGGCTCTTAATAAAAAAATTGAATACGGCTGAAGTACATCATTCACTGACCTAATATCTGTTTAAAAAATATGGGCTGTGTAAGAGTGTGTATTATTCATTAAAATATAGGGCCTCTTCTACTCCTAAGCAGCAGCCATGCTCTCAAGGTGTGAATGTGGTTTATTGCACAAGATCTCCCTCAGCTTCTTCTGTCGTGTCTTTTACGAAAGATAAATCATGTGCCTAAATTCATAGGCTATGGCAGACGTGGTCTACGGCTGGTAACATTACTGTTCAGCTCTGAGTGTCCAGCGAGTTCCTTGCAGATTAATCACTGATGCAAATTGCCTCATATTCATCTATAGAAGTTCAATAAATAGTTCTAGAAATAATGGTTCTTAATACAATTGTGCACTTTTTCTATGACGACCATATATGGTGTCGACCTTATTCATTGTGCAATGAATGAATTGATTGGTTGGGTGAGATCCTTCATCACCGCTGACAGTATATGCGTGCTATATAAGTAACCTACCCGTAATACTTTAATTCACACTGAGTTTGCCATGTAAGAATATGTAAGTTACCATTTACTTTACTTATCTTGAGGTCGTTATTGAATTGGCAAGGATGCATTTGATGGCATTTGTTCCATATGTGTGTTGCAGAGGAACTTCAAGTACAATGTCCAACTACTGTCCTGAACCTGCTGTAGTTCTCATGTCAGCATGTATTATATTAGTTCTTCTTACATAATAAAAACAGCAAATGTGATAAGCTGTCCAGACATATTAGTTTTAATTTATAGGTTAGCATGTTCAGCCATAGTTGCTATACATATGGAGTGAACAGTACTGTATATAATTGCTAGACAATGTTCGCTATGTATATTGTATACCTTATATGTAAGGTTTAATAAATGCAGTTAATCTGATGCTGTGGATTTATCTTCTCTTTTAGGTCGTTTCAACAGTGCCTCCTCTTTCCTCGGCCATCTCTGGCTGTCATTCTCAGAACTTGGTAGGTAGCTGCTTGCCAGCAGTTTCTCTTGGTTCTGTGACATTGCCTTGCAGCAACAGCAGCAACAGTAGTAGCAGCAGCAGCAGCAGCAGCTGTTCGTCAGTGTTTGATGGAGCATTCACAGAGAGCAGAACATGTGCACCCAAGGTGACTCCGAAGGTCATCGATGATGGAACTTATCAAACAAGAGGCAATGATGATGATGATCATCATCCTCATCATGCACAAACGGAACCCAGTGTTATGATGACACGACAAAGGGCAGCTGCTCTTCTGAAGACAAAACCAGGAAAACCAACAACGACCGCAGTAAAGAGCTGCTGGAGTGGGAAAAAACACATACAGAATAAAAGTCAGCTAGGAGAGCACAAACAAAAGAATCTGGAAGGTAGATATTCAAAGCCTTTGACAACTTCAGCAGCATTTCGCCTATGCAGGTCATCACTGCGGCTGAAAAATACAGCAGCTGCCAGAAATCAGAAAAAATTGACTCGTCGAACTAAGGTTAAGAACGTGTTTAAAGTTGGCAGTGATGGTGTCAAGAAAACTTTTGCTGATTTTAAAAGATTGTCAGGAGGTACTTTGGAATCTGTAAAACCATGCAGTGTTGTCAGTTGTAACTTTGTTCATAGTCAGCAGAAACCAATGGTAACAGATGATTTTAAGGTAGTGGACAATGATGACAAGGAGAGCTCTAAAGTGTGTAGTGAACAAGTGGATGATGACAGTTATGATGATGAATCTGCACTAAATGATGAATCTACAAGTGATTCTTCTGCAAGATTACAGACTGTGGAATATCGGTCACCAGCGAACACAGGAGATGTTTCAGTCAATGAAAACTTTGAAGTTTCGGAAAACGATCTTGAAAATGACGGAAGTGTTCAGGAAACAGCAGCAATCGTAGCAGCAGATGCTGTGGATGAAACGACGAATCTGATGACTAGTGATTCAGTTACGTGTCAGATGAGTGAGTCTGCAATGAACATGTCTGTGAACAGTGATGTCATGCAGAATTATTCTTCTTTGCCTCATTGTAGTTCCCTCGTCCACGGAGATGATTCTCGTGCGTATGCCGGTGAAATGCCTAAGCTGACTTTGGTGAGAAATGCTGAATGTTCTGCGCTTCTTTCGCCTCCATCAATGGTTCCACCGCTGTCTGATCCTTTGTCTTGTATCACTTTAGTACCCATGCTGAACAGTGGACTCAACCTTGCGCATGATGCCATCCAGAGCAGTCTCTACTTGTCGTCATCTTCATCTTATCTTGTAAAAACAAATGCCATTGTTTATCTGAAACATTCCAACAGTGTCCAGACGTCTAACTTCAACACCAACCTCCAGATGGCACCAGTAGCACACCATAACTTGCTCGCCCATTCAGCTGCTGCTCGGTCTCTTCACGATGTTGCCACTTTGTCTTCTGCTCCTGCTGCTATGCCGCAAGGTATTGTTGCATTACCAGCCTCTAGCACTGTACGCGGTGTAGATGTATTATTCCCCAGTCCCATGCCATTTGGAACTTTTAATGTGCCTCCCATGCTAGGTCCTCATGGACTACTAACCTTATCTTCAGTTGATCCAGTATTGGGCATTGTTACATTGTCCTCTAATCAAGCAACACACAACGTGGCAACGAATATGTGCCCTTTACTCCATGTTCCAGCACCACTTACTCTAGCACCACCTACTCTGGTGACATTAGGTCCACGCCTAACACCTGAAGGTTTGTTGACAATGGTTCCAAACCTGGTTTTGCCACCATTTCCGAATTTGAATTTATCAACTCCTGCAGCCGTGAACAATCGATCATCTCTTTGCGTTGCTGTGAAAAATGTTGACAGTTTCCAGGCTCCCCATTGGTCATCATCATCGCAGGTGTCGAGGCGTGAAGAGCCATTATCGACTGTTGTTTGTCTGATGTCAAACGCGATTGACAACATTGCATCATCTCCTGTCTTACTTGAGAATGTTGGACCCACGATGTCTGGCTGCTTGAATTCGTGTCTGGCTGGCAGTTCCTCTGGATTGCTCACGGACAGCTGCAGTGTTGCTCTGGTGGGTCTGAATATGAATTCTACCTTGATGTTGTCTTCGTGGGATCGATTTTGTCCAAATGCATGTGTCAAGGCATGTGCAGGAGCATGAACATGCAGACCTACTTTCTGCCATTGTCATAGTGCATGCAGTGCCAGTCATTGTTTTATCCGGTCATTGTTTTATCCGGTCTTTGTTCATGTGGATACTGTACTGACCTCTGCCATCTCTTTCTGTAGCATTAGTTGTGTTCACTGGAACAGAACAAATGAACCGAATGATTGTTAGTCATTTGACAGTGTCTTTTGTTTTATCTGAGTGTAAATGCCACAGTCTCTACATACCTTGGCATGTCAATATTGTGTTTTTCTTTCTTTTGAGTGGAGAGGGCTTTCAAGGATAGATTTGTATATTTTCTATGTTATTGAGACAGTGAATTTCTATTTTATGCTGTTTAAACTACCTTTCATTAGATTTATGTTATTTTATGTTACGATCACAATGGCCATAGTAATTTTGTAATTGTAATTGCAAACAGTATGACTACAACTCATCAACAACAATCCCACCCTGACCGCACAAAACCATAATTGAACATAATAGTTTTCAAGCACATGCGGAATACAGGCAGAGGAAGGCCAAGGAGTTTGCACTGGCAACTTATTCCAGAAAGGTGTAGGCCTACCTACCAAAGCAAAATCTTTATGGTACAAGGAAGGCTATAGAAATTACTTAAATATATTACCATATAAATATTCATAGAAATTACTTAAATATATTACCATATAAATTAATATTCTAAATACTTATTTTGTTTGATTTATACTGATCATGATTTCTAGAAGGTGCCAATATTAGCAGAGTAATTCTTGCGTTTGGTGTTAATAAAAATGCAAAGCTCTTTGATGTGCATGATATACGCTTTTCTTTTGTATATGCCATCTGTACGAAACGTTTTCAGATAAACTGCTTTTGAGATTGGGGAAATTGTAAGGCTCGAGTCAATGTGAGACTGAACAAATTGTCTTTAGTCGATACATACCATGTACTTGTTTTAACCTCATACTTTACTAACTTTGCCAAGTCAGTTGACCCTTTTGGTGGCCCCTGTGGTGACATGTGCCAGCTTAAACACTGGTGACAAGCCCGGGGCTGAATTGACTCAATTTTGTGTGTTAATTTCTTCAGTTGAGCTGAAGATTTGAGTTTCTCTGTTTTTCATCTCAGTTGGTTTCATGATATTCAGAATGGTGGTCGACTATGTTTTCAAGTTTGAATGTAATGTGGAATTCATCATTGTTCAAATAGAATTAGCTTGATTTTATTTTTTCTATGATACGTTGAGTTTGTCTCGTGAGATGATGTGAACCGTCTTGATCTTTAGAGCCGTGACTCCTCTACACTGACTCAGTCTTGCTGTTGACACCTATTAAATTTTATCAAGTAAACATTGTGGCAATAAATTTATTTTATTTTATTTTTGATTAATATGGAAAATGTGGGTGTTCATGTTTTAAGATAAGCCCCAAATAGAAATTTTAAATTTGGAATAAAGTGAGACAGAAATTTTGACCTGCATACCAGGTGAAAACAAAGATTTTTATATTTTTAAGTACCCTGACCAGTACAATAATTGCATTTGATTTTTTTTACTTTCATAGATTAACATTCATTTTTTATGTAATTTTTTAAATACATTCTGGTCTGTTAACTATAAGCATGATTGTTCATTTATTTTATTCACAATTTTCATGATTTTATTTGTTTTTGTTGTGCATGCAGTTTACAAGACAACTAGAAAACTTGTTTTCTGGGAAAAGTTTTCAGTTGTCATAAGTTTATTTCAGCATTTTTTCTGAGTTGTTAACTTGTTAAATAAATACATAAATGCTCTTAATGTGGAGTTACTTGAATATTTTCAAAGACAACTGTATCCATAGTTTAAGCAACTGAAGCGAAAGTTACAAGAAGTAAGTTATAATTTAAGATCATGGATTTACTGTTATACGGAACATGAAGTGAAGCAATGAATATAAAATTAATGTTCAGTATTCTCTTATGAATGTGAGATAGTATCGAACAGAGTTTATTACATGATGTGTTAAAATTTTTCAACTGTGTTATATGTAAAGTAATGAGCCATGATTTTGTAGCGATCAACCAAAGACCCTTGACTGTATGTTAGATTAAAAATTGATACAGTGTGGAGTCTGTGGACTTGTATATTCATTCCAGTAATGCAGTAGTAAGCTTGACACATATTTGTGTTTTATTGCTCAAAGCTGTTGGTGTGCATACTGGTTAATGCGCCACACAGGAAATTCAGTGTAGCATACATTTTTTAGTGTTATCCTTTTTACACATGGCATGTTTTCCGATCTGTACCATGAGATATATGTCCCATCTGACCAAAACCAGGCGTAAGTTGCAACACACGCTTCTGAGATAATGACCAAAATGTGAAAAAACGAATTTTTTCAATTTTTAGTTTTTGACAGAAAATGATAAAAGAATATGTTTTATACACATTAAAAGCAAAAATTTTGCAAAAATATTATTTTTAATGATATTTTTGATAACGTTGTGGTTTTTATTGTTCAAATAATTCGATGACTTTTTCCGCCATTTTCCACTTTCCCGCCATTGGTAGCCATATTCGGTATGTGGCTATAAAAATTAATTAGGTATAAGTGAAAAGCCCAGACTTCCCTCTAGCCTACTATGCAATCTGTTTATTTGTTGCAAATTTTATTTAATTATGAACATGGTTCTAAAGAATCTTGCATTTCTAAGTCATAGAAAACTTTAAACGCATTTTCCCCAGAATTGTAATTTGGACGGTCGAGCCATATTTTTACTCATAACTTTGGACAGAAACATGGCAGAGCAATAGGATTTGTGTCATTTTAAAGAAGAGACTTTATTCTTTTAGAAGATATATGACACTCATTTTGTACAAAATCCGACTTACGCCTGGTTTTGGTCAGATGGGTCACATATGTCCACCAGATACTTCATTTGAATGAGTCCATCCTGTAGTGGCTTTTTTCTATGATTTGTTACTATAGAGTGACACAGGAAAAAATCTTGACAGCTTACATTGGCCCAGAATGTTATCATTAATTTTTTCATTTGATCATATAATCTTTGCTAAACGTGCTTCAAAAAACCTTTTGTCAGTCATCAGCGCACACAAAAATTCATAACATGTATATCATATTGGAATAATATTGCTCATATAAGCAGCCAGGGTGCTTGATTTACTGCATTGCAGTATATAGGTTTATACCATGCTGTGTGAAATCCTGTTGACCTTGCCTCCATGGACCTAAGCTGCTGTAATATTATACAAAATAAACCTACTATATTATTTCAAGTCTTTCAGAAGTTGCGACAAAGCAAAACAGAAACAAAATTAGAGATTGAGTATTCGGCCGAAGTCACAGACACAGTTTTTTCTGTTTCAGAGTCGGACAACAATTATGAAGAGTCCGACGAAACCTTCCTTGCAGCAGGTCAACGGACTCAATCAATCGAAAACGTTGTTGCCGTTTAATTCAGTTGTGAAGCAGGTTAATCTAAGAGATACAGCAAAACTAAAGAAAGTGAAGCATGTTGAATCTAGAGCAAACATGGAGAGGCAGGCAGTTGACTTGTCATCTATGCGTATGGGATGTTCTGCGACTGATTCAGACCATTCTGTTATATCACTTGACAGCAGAAGTCAGAAACCGTCAGGTGAACACAAGTCAACATCCGCAGAAAGGGACTCTATTCCTGACTCTAGTCAAAATCTTGCTGCATGTGAAAAGGAGAGTCTTCAAAGCGAACAGGGAGGGTCGTGTCTGGATGGGTCAGAGAACCGAAGCAGACCAGCAACACGTTCACGTACAGCAGCCCTGATGCAGAAGCAGCTGACAATGGCCCAGATGAGGGATGACAGTGATGTGCATCAGGACACAAAGGAGGAATCGAAGGACAAAATGGCCCCCGATGAAGATATCTCTAAGAAACAGTTGGGCTGCTCATCGGCTTCGTCTTCAGTTTCAAGCACTCCGCAAAAACCTAAGCATTCTGATTTGACTGATTGTCTAGCGAAGGATTTTCAGAAACAGAACTTGATATCAGCGAAGTCAGCAAAAGGGTCTAGTCACTCGGGAAGCTTCTATCGGAGGCTAACACGAAAACGTTGTTCATCCAATGGTCAGGGTGTTTGTGAGGCTCATTCTGGGTCTGTAGATGAACAAGAAGAAAGGTCTTTTGCACCAAAAACTAAGAGAAGAAAGATAACAGGTTGCAAGGGCCATTCGTGGAAGAAGCTACGACAGCTGAGAAGCGTGTCTTCACCACCGTCCTGCAAGCAAGGATTGGAAGGCAGCTCCAAGGAAGCGTTGGATGCGATCTACAATTATGCTGAGTCTGATGGAGACGTGGTTATCGTTAGTAGATGGAAGAACAGAACCAAACAGTCCAGAGGTATTAGACGTTGCCTGCTTCTCTTTCATTCATTTTTATCTGCTCTTGTTTGAGTCTTCTGATGGATTAGCTGACCATACAGCAAATGATTTTGGGCATTTAGCTACTCTTTAGCTTTTGACTTGTTCACCATATAGTTAAAGGAAGTTAAGGTGATGGCATATTTCTTAGATGCCTCATTGAAAATGTGTGATCAGAAGTTTGGTCCAGAGATTGAGGGTCCTTCCGGTTGAGGTACAATTGTGGCAATGCAATGGTTGGACAATGAGTTGTAAATTTAAGTACAGGCTCTTTCAGTACTTGTGTCTGTATGACTGATGTATCGTATGTGATTGACTAATTTTAGTACAGCAATGCAACCTATGCTTATGCTTTCTGCCTTTAAAGTAAAGGAACATTGAAATCTCTTTTTAATGTCTAGTTTATTACACTTGTTTGATCAATGTAATCACTGCACGCCAGATTTATGATGAATTTCTATTCATCATATTTTAAAGGTGGATCTTACATCTCGCTTTTTCAGAAGATGGTGTTACCGGTGAGATTGCAGAAGGACCAACCAATCATCCAAGTGTAGAACAGTTCCAGGATCCAGTTAGATACATTGACTCTGTTTCTCCTCATGCCATTCCATATGGATTGTGCCGAATTATTCCGCCTGAAGGCTGGGAAGTATGATAATTCTAAACAGATGTAAAGGATACTAATATCGTTTTGAATTTGACCTCTTATATAGCGTCTTTGAAACGTCTCTAGAGCAACGTACCTACTCAAATAAAGCTATTATGAGAGGTCAGCTGTACCAGATGCGTTGAGTTCAGTCATCTACAACCTGTGTGGATGAAAATTGTTTATTACTTTGAGTTGAGTATGGACAGATGTGTAGCATTGAGGAGATGGTTTTTTGCAAAAATCTCGATGGACCAAAAGCCAGATGGTCAGTTACTTCATGTGTGGGTGCTTCCTCTATAGTCTCAGAGACCTTAAAATGCTGAAGTTCAGCTCTGTGTTGTAGACTCGTGTCCTCTATGTAATTGGTGATTTCAATCTGACACTTATAGAGCGCCACCTAGTGAAGAAACTCATCAGTTATGCTCGTATACTCCAGCTATGCCAGGTTCCGTAACATCTTGTGCCTTCTTTTTATTGCTGCTGCAGTATGTAATCAGAGACTGCCAAAGTATGTATGTATGTATGTGCACTTGTTGTAGCGCTTCTTCAAGATTACTTCTCAGAAGCGCTCCCGGCTACAGTGCGGACACTGAATTGGAGTTTCACATCGAAGCGCTGAGCAATTGCAAGTGAAGGACTTGCCCAAGGTCCTTATGTGGTGGCTTGAGGTGGATTCGAACCTGCAACCCTCCGGCTGCAAGGCAACACACATACCCACTAGACCACCGCGCCCCAAGGTTCAGCCAACTCATGTGTAAATAATTCCTCTGTGTGCTTGGATACCCCAACCTTACAGAGGTCCCTTAAGGCAGTCACTTCATGTACCTTTGATGTGCTGAGAGAGTTCAGCAACCCAAGAACTCAGTCACAGCATGTGTCTTCATAGGTTGTTATTTCCTATATAATATATATATGTACCTATTAAAAAGCATTCATTGTTAACTGTATGACTGGCTTTTGTATTTGTGTGTTCTAATGTCTTGCTATGGATGATTGTTTCAGGTCGAGTGCTGTCTCTCAGATGACTTGAGCTTCAATACAGAAGTTCAGTGCATTAACAGATTTCTCGACAAAAGGTAGCGCTCTGCTGAAATTCGCTGTCTCTCATTTATATGACAATGAATGAGACAGTTTTATTTGGTTGCACTGTGGTTGGGAGTGCCTCTGAGTAGCCCCTTAAATAGGCGCTATATAAATGTGTGTAATGAATTTAAAGAATAAATGTTGAAGTTCATTATGTTAATGCTGTATATGAAAAAATTGCTAACTGACCACTTGGAGTGGCATTAGAATTCATCAGTGGTGCTAGCTTTTTATATGATAATATTTATGCACTCTATTTTTAGTTACTTGAAGATTAAGATGATGGTGCACAGACTTGCAAAGAAGTTCTCGGCAATCGGCGATTGGCTGAAGACGGTATGTTTTGGTTCCACTACTTGATGAAATGACTAAATATAAAATGAATTTGAATGAGAAAGTTACAACGTCTTGCACCTGTTTCATAGGTCACTCTCTTACACATTCTAGAAGAACTTGAAAACTTTTCTTTTTGATCGTGCTGGAGTGCACCTGTGGGTAGTTTCCGTGAAGGGGTACTATGATAAATACTTGAATGAATGAATAATTGAATAAAAATGGAAAGCAAGTTTAATCCTTAAGCACCAGTCCAATAAATATTATCAAGTTTACTGGAGTTGACTGGTTAAGTAACTCATAAGATCTTCCTAGCATCATCAGATTTTGCTGTTAATGAGCAATTTAGCATTTAGTTTTAAACTAGCGAGGCCCTTCTCAGAGATGTTCAATGTAAAGTCTTCAATTACATAGCTACTATCATATTTCCCAAATCAGATTTCTGCATACATGTAAAGATATTTAATTTATATTTTGTAACTATAGCGTACTTTTATGTTTATAAACTGAAATATAAGCTGAGAATGTTATTACAGTAATGTGATGGATTTTTAAAATTTGTGTCTCCCTCCATCTAGGTTATAGGTAAGGTTGTTGATGGCAAAGCTCTAATTGGAGCAGTTGACAAGAACGGAGGCTTTGAAATGACACAAAGTCAAGACAGCTGGGCAGCCATTGGAAGCGTGCTTGGCATAGAGGTTTGTTTGTCATTGTAAATGTCATCCCTATGAATTCTCAGTTGCAAGGGTTTTTTAATCGTTTTTTAATCGTTTTTTAATCAATTGAGACATTCCAATTTTTACTCGGTTATGCAGCATATGTTATTGCTGGTATTATTACCACTCATCATTTTTGGGATGTTCTCTTCAGAACTACAGCAACTTTCTTGACTGGCCAGCACTTTGAGTCCTCAACACTCTTACACTTTCTTTTCTGTCCCAGCAATGAAAATGAATAACTTTACAATTCTCTTCTGATTCTACTTCTTCTCTATATATTTTTTTCATTGCTTCAGGTGTAAATATTGAAGTTTTATTCTTATCTGTTGGTATTTGTATTGTATCCATGGGCGGAGTTTATCAGGGGCTAGGGGGGGCTAAGCCTCCCCCAAGAAGTCCCATAATCATTTTTTTACCGTGTAAATGGTATTTTTTCCGGGCTTAGCCCCCCCCTAAGAACTTTCAAGTAAACGACTAAAAAGAGGTCATCAACTTTTTTGGCCGAGCAAATGTAGTAGTACTTTTCATGAGATTTGAACTTGACGACTAAAAAAAGATCATCAACTTTTTGGGCGGCGGCGCGGCTAGTTCTGGACCAAATTTTTCCAGCCCCCCCAAGAACGAAAACCAAACTCTGCCCATGATTGTATCTATAGATTTATATGGCACCTCTTGCAAAGTAACTTTCAGAGGTACGTTCAACACAGAAACGAGAGACCAATATGAAGAGGCCAGTCATTAGTTTAGCCCACAGCAAGGGAAGACCATTCAAAGTAGAGAGATCAACAGACAGTGAACTACTGGTGGTGGCCACTGTTAGGCCAAGGTAATTCTGGTTCTAGGAACAAAAAGATCAAACCTATCAGCAGAGCGTAAATAACGAGTCGAGGTTGCAGCTTTTGCATGTTGTGAGAGAGATATTTTGGGCAACTGCCCAGATGTGCTTTGGACACCAGAAAGAGGAGCATACAATAGATCCATGCATTGGTAGGAAGCCAGTGCAGGCATATAAATTATGTAGAAAAATCAGCATGAAGTAGGGGAGTCAGTCTACGAGTCAAACTGGAGTATTTTTGACAGGGAAGGCATTATTTTGGGAGGACCATTAGATGTGAGTTCTCGTAGCCATATTTAATTGTAATTTCAGTATTTGATTTGAACCCATGTGAGTAAGCTGCTATTTAGTCTTAGCCACTTCTGCTGGTGTACAACTGCAGAATGAGTACAATTTTAAAAAATTCCTGATGCTGTGTGGCAAGTTGAGCTAGCACTCAGATATTGTCCTGTGAAAAACATTTTAGATCAATTACTCTGCTAGTCATGATTGCTAGGATGATTAAAGTAAATGAAAACCAAAATTCATTAAATGGCTGTATGAGTAAAATATTGGATGTGAGAAGAAGTAAAAGAAAGCTCTCTTTTGTAAATTGTTGTGGCCAGTCTGCTGAGATAGTTGGCTAGAAATATTACCAAATACCTTAGTAGTATTGACTAGAAATCTTGATGTTGTCGTAGTGATGCCAAGTCGTCAGGCAGTTGTTGGAAGTGTGTAATATCATTGCACTTACCTGAAGCAGAATAGAATTTTCAATTTAGGATGTCAAAGTGCTTGCTCTTCTTCCGGACCTCTACTGCCATTATTATCTGGAGTCACTTGGGATCAGTGTGAAGCATGAGGAGATGGAAGAGGAGAAGGAGGAGACACGCTGTGCCGATACCGCAGAGGAATCTGTCGACAAAGAAACAAAAGAGTCGTCTCTTACTGGCTCATCTCAGCTCAACAGTCAGGCAAGTTCCAATAAAAAAGTAATTGTTCATAATGTTATCAGATTATTACTGTCAATTATTTTGTTTGATCATTATTCTGCTGGTCATGCTCTTCTCTACCATCTGTTTTGCAAGTCTATGCTCTTTCTCTTTTCTTTCAGAATAGAAGTTAAAACAACAAACTGATTTGAATAGGAATTAAAGCAACATTGATTGGTGTAGAATAAGACTTAGAACAACAAGAGGGGGCACTATAGCAAATGCAAGAAATAAATAAACAATGATCGAAGTAGAAAAGAACTTAAAATAGAGTGATACATTTAGAATAAGACTTAAAACAACAATGATTGAGGTAGACATGGAATTTGGCAGTGATTTATTTAGATGGTACTGAAAGCAACAATGTTCTGTGTCAGAGTCCTCTACTTAGCTCGTTCATCATGACAATAGGCTGTTTCAATTAAATTAAACCTATCACATCTACATTGAAG
The DNA here is from genome assembly GCA_949752735.1 of Lumbricus terrestris. Taxonomy (NCBI): domain Eukaryota; kingdom Metazoa; phylum Annelida; class Clitellata; order Crassiclitellata; family Lumbricidae; genus Lumbricus; species Lumbricus terrestris. Next base: position 47,729,629 of record OX457038.1, on the reverse strand, counting down.
TCACTTCATTTGTTTCCTATTTGGCAAAGAATCTTTCCAATTGAATCAAGCAAATACCAAAATTCGTTAAGCCAATAATATTTACTTACTTCTCATTTACTTCACTCCTTTTCTTCTTGTAGGTGCGATCACGAACTCTGAAAGATTTTGTTAGCTTTGCAAAAGCGTTTGAGTCTAATTTCGATCAAGAGACAGAACGGGTGCTAACATCTGGTGAAATTGAGGTCAGTCAGATTTTTGCTTTTTTTCTTGATCTCTCTTCATGGAGTTAAAATATGTCTTTGGTTGTTTTAAATTTTTAATTCAGGGAAATCCTGGGGATAATAAAAATTTGTGCTGCTCCACACTGTGCTAGATGAAGATCTTGATGTTTTCGTTATGACTCTAGCCATAGTGTTCTGAATGCTCTGGAACTTCTTCACGTTATGCTTAGTAATTCTTGTCAGAAACAACTTACAGCAATACAGGCAACTGTATGCATTCGCCAAAAATTATTCTAGCGGACAAATATGTAAGGAGACAATATCTTGTTCCCTGCAAGTCATGGATACGCATGCATGGATCTGTGTAGAAACCATGAATGTAGTTGGTAAAGGATATAGTAGACCACACCCAGGTTACAAGCAATATCGGCCCCACCCCCAAGTGAGTCTTCCAGTTTGAGAGATTTAATCATTAAAACAGTTTAAGCTGCAGTGATGTGCATTGTGCCCAGTAGCAGAAATTTAGTTTTTTGATGGGTTAAGTAGGAGTTTATTGTCTGTCACCAGAAATTTCCCTCTTAAAATGTAGAGAATAACAGCTGTGCAGATGTGCTACATGATGTTGTCAAGTGAAATGTTAATTTCATATTCAAATTCTTATTAAGATTATGTCTTTGTGAATGATTGTCAAGCAGTTTACCAAGTGAGGTTTGTACCACACTTTAGAAAGACTTTGGACTTATAATCGTGATTTAAGTATACTAGCAGGGGGCACGAATAGAGAAATGTAGCAGCGGAATCAGAACAGGACCAGAAAATCCACATCAATGCTGAAGTGAATTGTCTGCTATGTAAATTGCATAATTTTTTGCTGCAGAAGATGTTTTGGAATCTTTTGGAAAAGAGTGGAGATCGAGTGGAAGTGGAGAAGGCTCATATTGACACAAAACTCTGTGGAAGTGCATTTCCATCAAAGAACGATGTTCCATACTCAACGTTGGTGTTTCATTTTAGAGTTTCAGTACTTGTTTGTTGATTGTAAAGATATAATTGTTACTAGCTTACAGATTTTAATTTTTAGCCATAACAGAGAATTTAGGGAAATTGTACAAAATTTTGGGTACAAAATCTAGATGTCATTGTTGATATAGTGTGAAGATTATTACGTGTAGTAGATATAACGATTGTATCATTTTTATTTACTTATACTTAGTGCATGATGGTTAAGAAGTGTTGAAAGTGCATGTGGGTAAAATATGATCAAATGACTGCTATTGTTGATAGTCATCCAATAGTAGTATTGAAGACTAACGTTAGAGATGAATGGATGAATGGTGGATGAAAAGACAGATGTGTGGCTGGACTATTCTGAAACGATAAAGGGAGGGCAGTTCTTATGTGTTAATATTCTTGTTTCTGTTTGTAGATATGAGTGGAATTTCAATGTCTTACAACATAATCCTGGCTCCATTTTGAATCATCTTGGCTCGATTAGCAGTGAGTTTCAGCTTTTTGTTCCTGCTCATTACGCTTTTTAAAAATTTTACTCTTATTAAACTGTCAAATTTTATTGTGCATTTTGACAGATGGAGCTGACTAATTATTTCTGGAATAGACTTTGCCCAGGATGTTTTTGTGTAGAGGGCTTCTGCTTTTAATTTTCAATCAATCTGCTACATAAATTCTGATTTTCTCGCGCTTGACATTTGCAGTTGGATAGTATGACATTAGTGTGAGATTTAGGTTAAATTACAGTCCAATGTCATAATTTATTTAAAAACTTGAATTTCCACACACCAGGTTTTTGTAATCCTATCGATCTGTGACGTGGTATCACGCATTGCGTTGTCTCTGCGCTTCCCACTGTAATTTGTGATTTTGATTGATGTGACTGCTAGACACGCTGTCCTAAATGACATGAATTGCTGGCCATGAGTAGCAGTCCCTATTTGTATGAAGCACCATGAGGTCCTTTGGAAGTAGCTTTATAATGGTGTAAACCATATTTCCTGACAAGTAGGCAATGGTTTCTATAGCATTGTTGTAATTGTAATCATAAACTCTAGATTTCTACTTGAAGACTAAGTGCAGGGCACCAGCTTATTGACTAGCTGTGTGTAGTGTCAAGAGGATGATTGAAGGGACCATGATACCTGTGCTGGTCTGTAGAATAGATTACATTAGACATTTATGAATGATGGAACTCATGCACTATTGCAGGTAAGACTTAATTTCTAGTTTTTAGCAATTCTTTTAGATTTCTATAATAAAATATTATGTGAATAAACATAATTAGATACGAGGTAAAGTCAAACAAACACTGGCAGGTGTACTGAATATAAGATAAATTGTGAGTTTTTACTGATTTCGTTAGATGTGACTGTTCCTGTCCTGCAAATTGGAATGAGGTTCTCGTCAAGTTTCTGGTCACATGATCAGCATCATCTTCCTTTTATTCATTACCTCCACACAGGAGACGATATTATTTGGTGAGTCAACTACTTCCTGTGTTACGAGACTTACATATTTAGTTTTTAAAGTTATTTTTTTATTTTTTTTTATTTCCCCATTTCTGTAGTGCCCCTTCAAGCTCTCTACTCAGAGACGCTCCCGACTGCAACTTGGACACTGCATCGGAGTTTCACGCCGAAGCTGTAATGGAAGAGGGGACTGGGGTTATGAGAGACTGATGCAAATAATGTACATGTATAGGCAACCGAACAATGCGTAGAGAATTTTTTTATATGTATGAAACTGAACAGTATAGATAGAAGAAGTAAAGACGATTAAGTGGATTAGGTTGAACACTCTAGGCATGAAACTAAACATTATATTTAGAATAGGGAAAACTAGAAACTTAAAGGACTCTAGGTTGATATAAATATTATATAAATATATTTGGACAGAGACGCAGACTGGAAGACGCAGACTGACTCATAGCAGACAGTAGGCCACAGCAGGCGGAAAGGCAGTAGCAAGGGGGCTGGGCAGAGATAGCCTAGGGCAAAAGAAACGGAGGTATGAAAGATGACCATAAAAGGAGTGAAAAATAGCAAGTAGGGAGTTAAACAGAAAAGATGACCATATAAGGAGAGAAAACGGATAGGAGCTGGACGGGCGACTGGAAGGAATGGATAAATAGGGGGCGAAATTGAGAGTCAGGGTTCACTCTCGGAAGGCGTCAGGACGAAACGACTGGCGGAGGAACCCGCTCTCGAAGAAGGGATTGAAAAGACAGGCCAGGGCAACTGCGAGAAGACAGTGCACTAGGTTTACAATCTGAGAGTGTAGGGACGAAGTGTAGGAACGAAGTGTAGGGACGAAGTGTAGGGACGAAGTGTAGGGACGAAGTGTAGGAACAGACTGAAGAAGACTTAACAACACGCTATGAAAATCAATATATTAATTATTAATAAAACACTGTAAGATATTAAGCTACGTCTATAATACAAGAACGGAAAATTGACTGTGTTATTCTATACTCATCGAGTCGTCAAAGAACCACGCTACCAACACCCGAAGAGACTGGAAACCATCACCGCTGCCACCAAGAACAAGTTTTAGTTAGATGATTGGCGATGCAGTATTAAACAGCGCACGTCAATCATCTTTAAAACGTTACAGAAGCGCATGAGCAATTGCAAGTGAGGGGCTTGCTCGAGGTCCTTATGCGACGGCTTTAGGGTGGATTTGAACCTGAAACCCTCCGGCTCTAAGGCACCGAATCGCACCACTTCACTGCCTCGCCCCACACATGTACATCTGTGACTGAATGAGGTCCCATCAGTCTACTACTTTTGAACCTTTTGAAGGAGTGCATTATGTAATCGCAGTTATATTGTATTGCTCATAGATGTAGGTGCATGCATATAATGACTCAGTGGCGTAGCCAGGAATTTTTGATGGGGGGGGTTTATGGCCGGAAACCCTGTTTTTTGCTATTTTTTCTTACTTAAATGAAAAAATAACCTTAAAAAACCCTTTTTTCCCGAGCCAATGGGGGGGTTTTAACCCCCGAAACCCCCCCTTGCCTACGCCACTGTAATGACTGTATGTGTAGGCTAGAAACAGCATGGTCGTTGCATGACAGGAAATTAGTTGCTTTTAGTGGATTATTTGTGTTAAGTACATATGCATTATGCAGGTGTCTGGTATTTACTGTTGGTCATTTCTAGCATTCAGCTAAATACAAATAGTAAACTTAAGCTGAATATTAATGCGATTATTCATCTTATGCAGTGTCATGACAAGTTTCATAGATGATGCCATACAAATCTGCCAATAAATGCATACTTGGCAATAGTAATAATTGAAATGAGTAGACTTAAAGAGAATGCTAAAGATCGATAAATTGCAGTGTGCATGTATGTGTATGGAATAGATATAAGAGACTGTTTATAATTTTCCTTTTTTTAATGATTGATATATAGAAGAATTTTTTTACTGGTGTTTCATTAGCTTCAAATCATTTTACTGCTTTCTTTTCTTTGTCAGGTACTCTGTCCGTTCAGCAGATATAGAGAAACTTAGAACTGTCCTGGCTAACGTGTATCCTGGCATCTTCATTCCTACAAACCCACTGGCAGTTTTTGAGACTCAATTGATGGTCAGTCATTCATGCTTCAAAGTATTGTAATTAATAATAATAATAATAATGATAATGGCAATGGTAATGATAATAATTATAATTATAATCAATTGTCCACAACTCATTTGTTTGTCCCACTGGCCTTCGAGACCCTAGGTCCCATCAATGTCAATGGTCTGGAGTTCATAAAAGAATTAAGAAGACGTCTTTCCCTTACTACCGGATACTCTAAAGAAACATGTCTCTTCCAGCGCTTATCAATCACCATCCTGCGTTTTAATTCGTGGCCTTCCGTGGCTCTTTTGTCCAACCAGAATTTGTCCAACCAAAATTTGTCCAACCAGAATTTGTCGAATAATAATAATAATGAATAGAATTGATGCATTGCTTTTATAAACTCTAAGTCCCTGGGGGAACGAAGTACTTCAGGGCAAAAAATACTAATAATAATATATATAAAAAATTTAATAATAATAATAATAATAATAATGATAGTATTGATAATAATAGTAATAATAATAATAATAATAATAAGTTTATCATTTTCTCTTGTTTTAGCAATGAAGTCCCTGAGGGATCCTAAATACCTCGGGGCAAAGTAATATTAATATTAATTATGATAATAATAATAACTTACTCATAAAGTAATTTTTGTAAATTCTGAGGGATCATTTATACCTTGGGGTAAAAAATAATAATATTGTGTGTGTTAGTGTGTATGCATTTTAGTTTGTCTTTTAAGCACTTTGTTCTCTATCCCTCATGAATAGTATTTATTACTCTCTTCACGCTGATTTGTGAAAAGCTGTTTTATGGGGCTTGAAATCATCGAGACATCGCTAGTTTAAAGTATCAACGTAGACGTGTTGTATCTGATGTCTGATGGACGAACTGATGGATAAATGGATGGACAGATCTGCGTTACTTTAGCTACACAATAAATTATTTGTGCATTTGTCCATTTTTAAGATTTGTGTTCCAGTTTATGTGCCGCGTCTGGTGGTTTTTCCCTTACGATTAAATTGTATTAATGGAAACTCACTGTATACGTGTTTTAGAGTTGTTAATGAAGTATCATTACCACTGTTTGCATGTGATTAAGTGAATGTTACGGTGTTATAGGCTTTATGCTTTTAGGTTTCACCAGAAGCACTTGCACTTCGTGGAATAAGTCTGAGTCGTGTCGTGCAGAGGAGAGGACAGTTCGTTGTTGTCTTTCCAGGGTCCATCACTTGCAACGTCAGCTGTGGATACAATGTGGCTGAGATCCTTCACTTCGCAACTCCAGACTGGATTCCAATTGGTCACAGAGCTGCTGAGGTTCTTGTTCTGTTAATCATTTACACAATACAGTGTGTCTGTCTCTTCATGAGCATTAATGAGATATATACAAACAATGTGGTTAAAAAGTGATTGACTTGTATATTATCACACACATTTCTTATGACCTAACAAAAGAAGCAATCTTGTTTGGAAGAGCTGGTTGTGAATTTAACCTGCTTTGGGCCAGATATTAGTAGGTGTAAGTAAGTAAGTTGCAGTTTTATTTATTGATGTGTGCTGTGACACAAGAAGAATTCATGCTAAGGTTTATCCCGATATTGTGTAACACTTTTTAGAAACTTAGTATATGCACTATAAAAATGTGATTAAGCAAAGATTCACTGCTGGATGTGCTTCTTTTAACTAAGAATTCCGTGGTATTAATTGTCTTGGGTATTACTTGAAATTGAATACCGTTTTAATTGCTTTGATTCTTTAGTCTAAATTATGAGTTTGAGAGGGGAGCTGCTGTTGACTGTAGATGAAATGCTGCTCTGTTTCACTATTGACAGTTGCTTCATTCATCTCAATGGCCAGATATATTTTCGATGGATCATCTGCTTCTACAGATGGCTAAATCATCCACTGATCCAATGACAGATGCTGCTGCTAGGATCCTACTCACCTGTCTGTCAGTGCTTTTGTCAGATCTTTTGTCTATGCAGATTATTTTCGCTGTATTAAGGATTGACTATTTGGCACGTATGGCTGGTTTTTTTCAATGACTTCTTTCGTTTGATTCACTGTTTCATTCTCTTGCCTAACCAAACTGTTGGATTTATTTAATGCTTTGTTTTATGTGTCTGTTTAAGTATTTATTCGAAATGATGATTAGGCCATCCTGATTGTATGCTGTGTGTTTCCTAAAATGAGAGGAGATGCAATCAAATGCGCAAGTGCACAAAAGTTGACAGGCGACACATGGAATGGTGATTGGTACTACTCGTGGTCAAAACACATTTCCATTATCATGTTCTTATAATTATGAGTTATTATTAGTAGTATTTATTATTATTATTAATACAGTAAAAGAACCAATGTGTTCCAAAATTTTACACAAGAATGCAACATTTGCAATTGGCCTGTATGGTACGTTCTCTACACAGCTGGTATTAGTTCTTTGTTGTCTACATGTGACCTTCTGCACCATTATGTACGGTAGGCAAGTCCTAAAGTAGTGAACTGGGATCTTCTGCCAACTATGATTCTGTCCACATTTTGAGGGTCTGGCTAAATTCCCATCTTGCATGTGGAGAACCTCTTGGTTTCCCTAATGATGTTAACTGATCAAACTGGTCATTGATGAGAAGTTAAGACTGAGCATTGACTGTTTTGTAGCGATAACGAACTGAGACAGAGGACCGAGATGTTTCAGCTGGGACTGAAATGTTTCGAAGCAATTCCAGCACGACGCCTCAACCGAATTCAGCATGTGCGACAGACGTCACGTTGTCACATAATACAAGACGAAGAGAAGCGATGCATTATGTGTTCAAGAATCTGTCACATCTCAATGGTAAGCTGTGCTTGACTGTGATGATACTCTAGCTTCACAGACTGACTTATTCAACTGGTTCCTTGGAAATGCTATCTCCTTGCAATAAAGATCTTCCTACTACAGTGAGGGGCTGATCCTGAATTCATCAGTTTATACCTGCATCAGGCAATTAGTTGACATCTGATATCAGGATAAGACATGGTTTTAGAACATACAGTACCAGTAATTCATTTGAGTAGCCTAATAGACATCTCGCACAACTTTTGATTTTGTGGCGAGCATGCATTTGTTTTATTCTCATCAGACTGATTGATGCAGTGGACGGTATTTGATGATCGATTTTAAACTAGTTTTTATGGCACAGTTATACAGTATGACCTAAAAAATGATTATGTTCAGACTACTGCTGCAGTAGCTTAATTATTCAGCTCAGTCATTTGCTCAGGTATTGCACGTCTCAGCATTAGTCCTTTGAGACATGGTGTCTGGTGTTGGTGGATTTTTAGATGAATCCAAAACAGCAGTTGTCCAAAATTTACACAAATTCTTTGCAGTTTAAAGGCATGCTGATTAATTATTGCTTTCACATGCATCATGAATCCAGAGGTGACACGATGGTTTTCGTATGAAGATTGAGAATATGATGCTTTGCAGTGATACTAGTAGTAGTACTTATCATATGTTCAAGGATGAATCAGAATGACAAATTTCAATTACTGCTTGTAATGTATAACTTTGAAAATCACTGCTTAAATATTATAAAATGAAATATTATAAAATATAATAAAATAGCTGATGCTATGATTTCAAGAGCAATACACTGAATTTGAATGATATCTGCTTCTTGCAGCTTGTTGACGAAAGTCGTGACCTCGTCTTCTGCGTGAAACATGGCATTCAGTATCTAACGGAACATCAACGTGCCAGCTTTTCCAAACTTCTTTATCGTTTTGATGAAGTAGGTTATGAATCAGTTTTGGAAAAGATTGGCCTGGTCATTCTAAGAGTATTATATTATTATTTGAAGATTTATAAAACACAAATTAATGTTTGGGTTAATGTAGCTAAATGCAGTGTGTATATGCATAATTGCATATGTAGTCTGGTTCCTGATTGGGACTTGAATGCCAACACTTTTTAATTCAACAGCTCTGCATTTGGCCAGCTTGCAAAAGTTGTCTGTTGTAGGTTTGTGTTGTAGCATTTATATTTATGCTATCAATCCTTCAATGTTTGCATTGGTTTGGAGGCATAAAACTTCATTTGATGCTATGTGAAATATCACTTTTTTGAATTAATACAAATTAAATTAATACAGGGAAAACGGTTTTAGTAATAGAAAAAGTGGAAATTGTAAATTAGCTATTGGATTCCTTCAAGTTTGATGAGATAGCTCCTAAGTTTTGTGTGAATTAGACTGCTACAAAGTATATGAGTTTTTTAACGGAATATACGGTATGTATGGTATTAGGATTATCCAACCAATTCTTTTTGAGACACATGCTGTGACGTTATATGAAGCACGACTAAGGCTAAGAAAGTAGGGCTGAGCATGGTAGGTAGCCCAGGATTAACCTGCTCTGAAGATATCTTGGTGTTTTAAAGTTCTGCCATATTTGTCATTGACAGAAGACATTGTCAGGAATGACGATGAAGTTACGTGCTCAGCTGGAAGACGGTTGCAACAAAAATGATATTGGTGCAGACATCAGGAGACCGCAGAAATTGACCAAGAAACTGAAGTACTGTTCTAAGTGACTACAAATGTCCAGTGAAAGGATAATCCTTCTGCAGCCAGTCTAGTCTGTTCACAGTAGCACACTGAAACAGCTGCCGAGGTGGCACAGTAGAATAAGGAATCACAATGACTCTACCATGCGTGACATGTTGCACTTGTTGCAGGACATGTTGCACTTGTTGTAAGACATGTTGCACTTGTTGCAAGACAGTAGCTACGTAAATGTCGTAAAGATGAAGTGTTGTAAAAGTTTGTTCATCGTCACCGTATTAATGATTTTTGTCAGCAGTCATGATGCTGATTCCAACCATTTGGTATCAATGGTTGGCATAAATGATCTCCGATCTGTTGGGTCATTTTTCACATCCAATACAAGTTGTCTGTTGTTTTCTCTAAGTCTTGTTATGCCTTTATTTACATGATTTAGCCAGTATTGTTTTGGTTTTACTTTCCTTCATTGTCCTCTGAATGCTGAATGTAATGCATTGTGTTGGCAGTTTGTCGTCTGGCATTTTTTTTAAATGATGTCTGCTGAATGACTTATTTAACTAGATTGACTGCAGATCCGATGACTAATGCTTCGTGTGTCTCCCTTTTCTATCTTCAAAGTCCTGCAATTATCCAGGGTAAACTCATTTCTTCTTGTGAACATTCTTCTCCTTGTCATTTCTTCTCATTGATCCATTTAGGAAAATGTTTTCTCTGTAGAGTATTTTTATTCCATTCTAGTTAGGACGCCAATGTCGTTATCATATATAAAAGATTTTTCACCTGTGACCTTTCTTTATTTTCTGCCTTGATGCTGTTTACTGTTTATGCCGAGTGCTGTGCTAACTATTTACTGCTACAAACAAACTAGGTGGAACAGGTTTGGCGATGAAATGATTGATCTCTGATGTTCCCACCCTCTCATTTGAAATCATAATTTAGATTTCTAGTGAACCTCTGGCAGTTTGATCATTTTTTGGAGTTCATGCACTCTGCATCACTCATCACTTTCTGTCATGACAGACAATTTCAATTAATTTTTTATGCCTGCGAACTTCATTAAATTCTTTCTCAATGAGTTAAATGCCTTCTCAAGTATCTGTGTCACTCCTTCATTTTTTTTATAGCATCTCTTACCGTAACCAGTGGAGATTGGACCCTTGTATTTAAGGAGAACTGTTATAATGTATAATGTACCTCAACATTTAGGTATTGCTTGAGATGTTGTCCCATCATGCATATCTGTAGAGTGTACTATGCTGTCTTCTAACATTTCACCGTTGTCTTTATTGATTTTGAATTTGAATTTCCATTAGGCAGCCATATTTTCGTCAAGGTATGTGGAATACAGACTGCAGTCCTTCTAGATTATATTTGTCCTGTGCAATCTGGGCATTCTTGTTTCTTGCAGTTGCTTTCTTGCCTTCTGATTTCTCCAGTGAGTGAGGTAGTTTTTTTTCTGGTGATGTTAGTCTGCATTTTGTTACGTTTTCCTTCATGTAAAATTTCTTGCACTTTGTCTGATATCTATTAGTGTTGTTAGGCTTCTCGCAAACCATTTGTCATTTTGTGGTCTTTGTATTCTATGCTATCGTACATATTTTCCCGTATCCATCTTCTGCACTGTTTTAGCGCTGATCTGCTTTTCCCGGGGAACGAACATCAACTCCTGTGACAAAAGCTCCCTCTTAGGCTAGGACATGTTCTATAAACGAATATCGTGTAAATTTGTATATTCAGCATTAAAACTATATATCAAAAGCATCTGCAAGAAAAGTTTATTTCACTTTTATATAGCCGTATGGTCAATCTGATCGACAATATCCATTTGTTGGTAATAAATAAAAATTTTGAATGTGAATGACATTAAAAAGTCTCTTAAGTTTAGACCTAAATGACATTAACAAGTCTTCATTGTAGTGCTAATAACACCAACAAATAATGGCTTTATATATGAAAAATTGACTGAATAGGATTGAAAGCCGGAAACCATTCCTATTTGGGGATTTCATATTCTGTCAAATTTTTTTACAAGCCAGTGAACACCAATTTATCATGCATCATCAAATCATGTTCTGTTCTGCTGAGATCTAATTACATTTTATGTGCAACATCTGACTGAGTCCATATATGAAATCCATCTTGTGAATATTTTGAGGATTGCAGGAGTCATCAGAATACAGAACAAATGATAAAATACTGGCATTGGGCGGGGAAATCAAATACACTGTTGATGAGCACAGGTTAACTGGATGGGGCAAGTACGTCATGGCATGTCACTTCTGCCATCAGTACTGGAATGGGGGAATGGAAGTATATGAAACTGAGGCATGCACTGCTGGACTAAGTGATAGTTAAGGAGCTAAATTGGCTCAGTAAATAACAAAAACTGAAAATAATGGCATCATTTGAATCATGGTCTTGTCTAAAAGCGGATCATCGAAGAAGGGTACTACTGGCTGTTTTGTTGTATATATTCGCATATTTAAATTAGAATAGTAAGTATTAGTGTGATAAACTGTGATTCTTGAATAGAAAATGTATATCTTAATTATGTGAAAATCTGGCCCTGTTATAGTGTTGGTCGATTTTAATAGATAGATTCAGTTCTGAATGTAGGTAAAGAAGTATCAAATGTTGTATTGGCATTAAGTAGGAAATGCTATGACTGTGAAAATGGATAATTTCTTACAAGCACAGAACACAGAAATGGTTATGTGTTTTAAGCATGTTGCTTGTTTGTCTGCTAGTGATAAAATTTGCTGTTTTGTGGTTTTGAGTTTGTTGCTTACCACTCACTTGATCGTTAATTTGTGTGTTACATAATGCTGTGCACCAGGCTAGTCCATAGGCATTGTTTGTTAGTTTTTGTTTAGTAGCTTGGGTTGTGGCATTAAAAGATTCAGCATGGCAAGCTGGTGTCATGTGATAACGAACCAGGCTGGTTCTTTTCCCTGCTTTAGTATCTTTAAATATTGGGTTTCTACTTAGTTGTTTGTTGTGTTTTCCATTGCTGCAAATGTTCATAAATTTTTCTGCTAACTTTTCCAAATGTCTTGTTATTTAGCTTATTAACTTGAATGGTCTTAGACTAATAGCACATTTGTTTTCCATGTTGTTACAACTGCATTTGTGTGTGAAATTGAATTGAAGATTACATGCACCACTAAATTTGTGTGATTTAATTTTGTTATTAAAAATTGTAACATTCTTCTTCACAAATCTAACCGTAAGTAAGAATATTTATTTTAGTACTTTTAGTTATGCTAATTGTCCATCACACGTGCATTTGTAATTGTTTCTTTCTAGGCGTATAAGGCCCGCTTGCACCCAAATTCGCTATTGTGTGGAGATGTGTATTTTCTTTCAGATTCTTGATGAGGTCTAATTTTGCGTCAGTGCCCATACGTGGTACTCTGACTAGCGATTTCTTTACTTGGCTGTTGTGTGTTGAACAGTTGAATTGATTTTATACAAATTACTTTGTCATTTGCAGTTTCAACTAGATGTCTAAAATTTACATTTACATTAACAAGAAAGAAGTAGGCCTATTATAAAAACACTGTTGCTTAATTAAAAGTGCAGCTAAGGTTCTGCTGCCACACCGATGCTTTGGTAAAACTTAACCGATGGTTTTTCCATTTTTAATTTTTTTAAATAACATTTTACATTCAATTTTGCATAACAGATGTTGACTTGTTATTCCATTACATGTCACTAGCACCCATTTTATGTATTAGAACTTATTCCAAAGAAATAATAATTACACTGGTATGGTAATGTTAGCATTCCCAAGACATGGTACTCATAACTTGGTCTTATTGCCTGAACTAAATGATTCGCCATCTAGAGCCATAGAAAGAGATGATGATTTCAAGCTTTAAACGTGGAATATGTTAGTAAATTATTAGCCTACTAAAACAGACAGGTTGTCAGTGACAATAACGATTCATGAATGCAGTTTTACTTTCCCTCAAAAGTGATTTAGTTTACTTGTCATCCTGCAGTGTTCAGTTGTCTGGTTTGACAACTATTGCTCCAGAGATGTTTGTCCGTAAGGTTTAATTACCAGTAGGTGCTTGACTGTAATGTTGGGTTTAGTTAATGCATGACCACCATTTGAACTGGTATCATAATGTGCAAAACTAGCGAAAATGTTGAAATGAACAATTACGGAATGAGAGGGGAAAGATATCCGAACGTTTGTTTCCAATTATGGGAATTGTAGGCAGTAAATATGTTATCATTGCAAGTTTTGGAAGTAGGACTCAAAGCGCACAGCACAGTTTGTAAGCCAGTTATTTACGGTATTTATTAAGGTAGTTTTGTACAGTGCCATTTCAATAATTTTTCAAAGGCATTCTATGCGTTAGTCTAAATGATGTTAAAATTTATATCATACAACCAGGAATCTCATTAATCAAAATAGTGCACAGGAAACTAGGAGAGTCGGTAGTGGCAGGTTTATGCAAATAAGGAGCCTAACCAATGGATTACCATCAAGATTTGCTAACATAGCATCATGTCAAAGAGTTCTGGATCAAGTTGCATCAATAGTGTAGAGTGATGACATAGGATACTACATAGGTTGCTTGTTGTGTACGACAGAATGTCAAAGCTTTTGTATATCCAAAAGTTTCACTGTGACAGCAATGCAAAATAAAGATGAGGACATTACGATTAGGATTCTATGAATATCCTAATAATCATCATCATCATGACCATGAAGATGAGCATCCTGCTCTAATTGACAACTCCATCCATGGCTAGAAATGCCACTGCACTGCTTGAGGCTTCGAGTGCACATGCCAGGTTCCTATAGTCTCTCAGGATTCTAAGTCAATGAAACTTGTTAAGCTTGACTTCTATTATTGTACATGCAGCCCCTATTATCTGCATACAGTTTTAAGTCATGTCTTCTGTTCATCAAAAAAGGAGGTAGAACCTCATGCTAGTATATCTTAAACTTATAATAGACCGAATGCAAAAGGGCGTGGCCTAATGTGCGACTCTGTGGTCGGCCATATTGGCTCACAGCTGTGAACTGTTGTCAAAGTAGGCTACACGCCGTTACCGGATGAATTGTTAGTTGATGGAATAAAGTTATCGTCATTGGCCAATTGATTTATCCATAGGCCTATACCTTAACCCACATAGCGGTCTAAACACCGTCCAGCCTGGAGCGGCCCGAATCCCTGAAGCGAATTTCGGCCGGAGCCCAGATTTGCTATTATAAACAAGCATACTCTTTATGTTTTTCACGGACTGGACTGAGACAGATGGATGATCGGGTAGAACGGGTTGGCTGCATGTCACGAACTTAATTGACTTATCCTTCTCTGGCTGACATGGACTTCTCTTTGGCAAAGAAACAGAAGAAGGCTTGGCAGCTAGTTGAGTGCTGGATCCTCATATCTTTGTCACTGTATCTGGTTTGTTAACTATATACACCATTGTCATCAAGTTCCTTAGCTTCTACATTGTAAGCTGTCTGCTTAATCTGCTTCATCACCAGCTTCATCTTGCAAGTTGTTAGCAAAGGCTGATCCAACAGACTTAGAAATAGACCGCTTTTATGCTATATTGTCAGTTTGGCCATGAACTGCAGAGCTGCCCTTTATGTCACCTTGCTCTGACAGTTATGCTTGTTTTTATCAATGGACATACTACATGCACTCGCTTAACTTCTGAACATGGCAGAATCAGTTATTGTAAAATGATGGAAAATGATAAGGCGTTGATGGAAAGAAAGACAGGTATCACACCAGAAATTAAAATGGATTTTGAGCATGCAGGATAGCAGCCTCCAATCTGAAAGATGTTTGTTACACAAGTGTATCGACACCTTTACTATAGTTGCTTAAGCCTATTAATTTTGCCATCTCATTGAATCCAAAATTAATTTAAATTGGCTGCAACAGAGCATGGAGTGTTGCTCATGAGCAGCTATGTCATTGATGATCAAGATATTCAACTTGTCAAGGAACATCATTAGACCTATTATTGTTATAAGATATACAAGCACCGGTGTGCAGTCTTGTGAAATTGAATTTTGCAACTTTGTTTTGCACACATTCCATTCTGCAGTTCTATGCATGTTTGTAGGCACAGCAACTATACTAAATTATGTTAGTCAATTTCGGATGCATGTAAGCAACCGAGAAGCTTCACCATTTTTCCCATAATTGTGTGATTTGCCTGAGCTTTTTGGAAAGTCAACCATATAATATTTTAATCACTGGCAACTATAATGTGTTCATAGCCTCACACATTTCAAAGAAGTATAAAAATATTTTCTTCAATATTTACTGAAAATATTTTATGCTTTGCAGTCTTGTTGTCGTAGGTTTAGCAAATAAATTTATTAACAAACTTGCTATGACTGAATATTGTTGAAGTAAACTGTTAACACAAGGGAGACCTAATAGTAACAGGTAGGGCTGCCAACTTTTGATTTTGCCATTCCGGGACGCTCACAGTTAGGCCTACTCGAAATGCACCTTCCACATAAGCCTAACTGCATAATGTTACAAATGTTGTGTTTACTTGTGTAGCACTACACTCCTCTAAATATAGCCTAAAAGACAATAGCCTAAACATTTATTGCAAAATATCTTAAAAACAGATTGAAATTACATAGGACACAATGACAGTGAGTGTTAGTGGTTTTAAAGACTTCAACCTAGACTAAACGCTGTCCACGATCCGATGTTCAGCCATCAATGTCAGGTCTGGTAGGTCACAGAACGCAGAATCATCGCACAGCTTCTCGAGTCTTGTATAAAAATACGAACATTTTGTTAAGTATATCCTTACAACAAATTCCGGGACAATTTGGGATCAATCCGGGACACGGGACGCACAGGGCCGATTCCGGGACTGTCCCGGCGAATCCGGGACGGTTGGCAGCCCTAGTAACAGGTCCCCTGATACCAGCACAACAACTAGCTTACAGCACTGCAACCGACTATATATGCAGCAAAATAGAAAACAAATTTGAAATAAAACACTGACTAGGTAACTATAGTAATTCCACGGTGAGAATACTGTGCACTATTCAGAAAATGGCACAGCAAAATTGCTAAGATTACTTTTAAACAGCAGTAGCATATCTGAACCATACTATGATACTGTCAGTGTGTCCAATCTCCCGAGATGCTTTTTAAATTAAATAAAGGGATAAAGGTTTTCTAATTATAGTGTACTTTTGATGCACTTGTGTTCTCCCAACGTGTACTCTATGCGTTAACGTTTGAAACTCAACTTTGTTCAAATTCCAAAGCTCTTTTTGCATACACGCTGCCATATGACGAGAGGCATTAATAAAATTTATTAATGACACTCGTTAGGCCTAATGGTGATTGGTGAATCCGCTAATTCGGCTATTCGCTGAAACAACATGCTCAGATAATAATTTGTCGAATAGACCTAAATGAATTAAATAACTCCCTAAGGATTGTGGTGTCTGTATTGAGACCATGTCTTTATGCGAGCCGACAAGCTGGTCTGTCATAGAGCATCGCAAAACAGGTCGATCATTGTAACGGAGCGTTTCAGTTTTGCTTGCGATAGATTGTCTCTGGCTGCAGTTTTTAGCCGACGGTGCTCTTCGCACGTTAACCTGGACATTCAAGCTCGTGTATTTTGGACTTCTCTAATTGAACCTTTATCCATTTCAGTAAGTTTGCCGCAGATAAAACAGTAAAAACCCAGGAAATAATTGTTATAGTAAACGCTATTCGCATACGTATCCAATGGCAACAAGTATTGCCTGTATATCAAGATGGCGCAGGCCATTATGCAAATGAGCCGTGACGCCACTACGCAAACCCCAAATAGTCCTAGGCTACATTGACAGCCATTTGTATAACCAGACATATTACACACATGTGGTCCTAACTAGCATCATAACTTACCATATACAGAAAAGGATCCTATTAAACATAGATAAAATATGTGAATATAAGGATAAACAGGAGCATAAGAACTTAAGAAGTGACCAGATCGCATAGACCATGCAGACAATTAAAACAAAAATTAAATATTGATTTTGTAAATATTCTTATGAAATTATCGACTTGGTGGTCAATGTATTATGTAAGCCTAAACTAAACAAATTGCAAAATGACTTCACGAACAGAGATGCCATGACTTAAGCTAGCTCCTCCCAATGTAATTATTATAGCTTTAACGCAAGGATTCTGTGTATAAAGAGTCCTTGGCCTTAACCGTATAGTTTTGTAACAATGGTTTAACACAGTTGCCATCCTCTTCGGTAGGCTACTACATGTATATTATGCTATTATATTATAATTCCTTAAATGCTGCGTCGTCTTGCACATTTGATCTTGCTGCCGTCTTCTGCATTTTTAGGATAGAATCCAGGCAGCTGCTGGTTGAAATGAATCATGGCAGAGGCCGCTGGAGTTATGTTCTTTCAGCGACCGTTGAAAGAAATGGAACAATAGACTCAGCCGTTGGTTGCATTCTGCGCATTCCGATGGACGACAGCCGAACGATCATTTGCACCTGCCGGATTGCAAGCTGTCTCTGCGCATGTCCGTCTGCTTCTCTGCCTAGATCTCTAGCATGCGTGCGTGCGTCTTTTATTCTCACGCTCTGGCCGACTAACAATTGAATGCATTATAGCCATTATAGGCCTCTGCTGCATTTTACTACGAGATTCGAATTACAAGAATGAAATCTTGTCGTTGCTGGATGGCAATATGACACAGCTCATTGTCAGAGGCAGTACCAGACAGTTTTTGCAGCCAGGGCAGCTGCACAAGTAGGCCTATCGACCAATGCAGGCGAATATTTATTCCCTTCAGAAATACTCAGCAGGGCAAAGCAGTTTAAGATTTTAATTTCTAATCAATTAAATTTCATTGATTTAATTTAATTATTTTTATTTTTAACACTGCTGTGGCACCACCACTACTCATTGTGAGGTAAAAATCATTCAACATCATTCAGCATATATTTTATTAGTCATTTATATCCATTTATCTGTCCATTATCTATCCATCCATCCATCCATCCATCTGTCCAAATATGTGTGTGTGTGTGTGTGTGTGTGTGTGTGTGTGTGTGTGTGTGCGTGTGCGTGCGTGTGTGTGTATATATATATATATATATATATATATATATATATATATATATATATATATATATATATATAAACACGTTATAATTACTATGAAAGGGCATGTGGTCAGGACTCATTTGATAAGCCTACAAAAATTATTCTCAACTGCATATAATCACAGAATAGATAAAGCGTAGCTACGCTTTATCTATTCTGTGATATAATATAGCACAGGCACACCAAATTCACATTCGAATAATTAGCATACATCGCAGATGAATGCAAACTAAATGCCATGACTTCTGCTATCCGCCAACGTGAGATAGGAATGCGAGAATGATCGGAATAAGCTAGTTCACCCTTAAAACTTCCGGTGAGGCATGACGGGAAAGGTCATAGGTCAAAGTGAATAAACAAAGTCGAAAATGGCTGGTGTTATAAACAAATCGTTGAAATTGGATGACTTTATTCGTTGGAAAGTAGACGACTTTAGGAAATTTATAAAAGAAAGAGGCCACAAGACGACTTATCGAGTTAAACGTGAACTCGTTGCTGTGGCATTTGCGTTGTATCAGCAACAATTGCCAGTTTTTTGCTTCGAACGTGGACGACTTAGGACAAGTCGATGTCGACTCGCATACCCTCCTAAGGATTGAATCGAATGGTGTGACTTACACGCTACCCGATCCGAATTATCTACAGGATGGATGGCTGCCCGAGTCCACAGGAGTTACGAACTAGTCTTCTTGCAGCTACGTTAGCATATCTGCGTATCTCGTCGATCATGACCAACGAGCACTGCTATCCAGACTAGCCAATGATTACAAAGAAGGTTGGTATTTTATTAATTTCAAATATACTACTATTATCACGACGACGAACGGCGGCCGATTTTGTTTTACTGTAGGCCGTCCTGGGCGTTTAGACATTGCAACATTTATATATGGCTAGTAAAACATTCAAGGATATGTGATATTAAATTTCCCGAGCCCAGTTATCTCAAAATCTGTGCAAGGTGGATAGAAGTTGGCAACTGAAACATGTTGTGGCACATCCGAATAACATGTCGGGCCATATTGACCCATATGCATGCATGACAAGGCCATAGCGAGGGTTTTGTTTCAGGGGTGTTTACTCAATCTTGAGCAAGCTGACAAGCAATCGAATCAACCGATTCCAATTTTTTTCCTCACTACATGTCAACATTTAGGATGTAGTTAATCTATGCCTGTGGACTTGTCTGCATCTTTTGATTTTTTCAGTTATTTCATCACATAAATGCTCAACTTCTCCAAAATACAACCTTGATGCATCATAAACAATTTTTTACACATGCATACATATATAACTGATCTTTTCACCAGATTTAACTGATGCTGAGTTTTAGAAAAGTAACAGAGAAGTGTAAGATGAATATAATGTACTGAAATGCCTTCCACATATTTTTTACAGGAAAGGCATTCAGCTATTGCGCATTCCAACAGGCCTGGATCAAGGAGCTGTGGTACAACGGCTTGTCGGATGAAAGCCCTTTCTGCTTCTCGAAGTCTGAATGCATGCCATCACAAAGGATTCGAGAAATTGCTCACAAGCCTTGTCGATCATCAAGGAGAAGACTGATGCTGTGAAAAGTGCCAGTTGCTCCTTGTAGCGTATTAAATCGCTATTATCTATCAAACTAACTTGTCTGATATTATATGTTAATTCTAAGTAGGAGTTAAGCTAGGTAATTTAGTTGGCGTATCTAGATTAATAATTTGGCGTCTAGTGGATTAGTAACTAGGAGACCACGAATTTTGCGTACATGAGCGAGGCAGTCATGGTGACGTCAAGCGGTTACTACGGACGCTTACGTAAGCGAAAACATTTGCATTGACGCGTAACCAATTAAAAGCATCGAAATGAGCGTAACGGACAGAATTGAATGGAAACAGCCACGTCATTGAAATTCGACATAAACGGTTGATTCCTTACATGAACATTGAGAAAGATGGTTGTTCAGTTGTGGCTGGCAATTCATTTGAAGTTTATTCAATGGTGAGGATGATGATTATGCTCGTATCTGGTCGTAAAACAGTACGAGGCATTCGTGTGAGAGTAGAGGCGATTTAGAAATTCGAAGTTGCGAACTCTAACGTCCGTGAAGTCTACATTGTGATCGTGACGGTTGGTGAGACGATATTCGTGTGTTGAGAAACGATTTTGGGCTCGTTATCTCTGGTTGACATTTCAAGGTCATTTTCAATTGGGAAGGAAATTCTCATTGGTTGGAGTGTGATAATTTGATGCTACGGAAGTATTGAATATTGTCTTGTCTGGTATTCGATCTGGATTCCACAGCTTGACAGTATCTCATTATCCTTCTTCAAATATAGCACGGGGTTGCTTATCTTCATTCAGTGAATCTACGGAGAATCAGCAGAACTATTTCTTCAAATATAGCACGGGGTTGCTTATCTTCATTCAGTGAATCAACAGAGAATCTACAGAACTATTTCAAGGCCGTTTACACTACAGAAACGATATGTCATATATCTCAACTGTGGAACACAGATAAGCATTTAGATAAATATAATTAGTGATACGCCAAATAAGTAAATAGGAACATTGCGTAATTGTATTGTTTATTTAACAGTTTTCGAATATATTATACATTTATAAAGAATTGGTTTCTCTTTGAACAGATCATTTAAATGCAGTACATTTTCAATTACCTGCTAAAATAAGCATAAAAACGGAGACGTTACAAATGGGATGCTCGCGTCGGGATTAAATTAACAATATTATTGTTGATTAGATTGAACTTTACTGACATTTATATTGAAGAGACAAAGCTAATTAAAATGACGATCTATTTGGAAATTGTTAAGCACAGCGCAACGCCAAGCGCCGCGCGTGTATAGATTTTAAGCATTAGAGTCGGTGCGATAATCCTTATTGCGTAACATACACCAGAGATTGTATCACGTTAAGAGGGAGCATTAGTGCGACGCTTAATAATTTTAATAATTATTATAAGCGAGTGTGAAATTGTATAGCGCATATTTGAGCGTTAAATTTACTACTACTTAACCAAAAGTGAGTAAGTAAGAATGTCAATCACAGACTGGCAACAGTGGTTGGATATGGGACGTTCATTCTCATTAGAAGGTGAAGAGCTGAAGGCATTTGTCAGAGACAGACAAAACGAATTCAGACAGCAGAGGGCGGATGAACGAGAAGAGAAAAAGGAAAGTGAGCTACGTGCAGCTGCAGAAGCAAAGGTTCTTAGAGATGCAGAATCAGCGCGTGAAGCGGCTAAAATTGCTGAGGCAAAAGCAGTTAGAGAAAACGAAATGGAAATGGCGAGGATGGCTGACGTTAGGCTTGAAAGAGAAGCAACCGAGGCGAGACTTGCACGAGAAGCCGATGAAGTGAGACAGGCAAGGGACAGAGAATTAGAGAATAAGAGGCTTGAGGTTCAAGTGAGAATGAGAGAGATAGAATCGGGAGATAGACGAAACAGGGATGATGGAGATTCCTACATGACGATGGGTGACAACCACCAAGGAAACCAAAGTCATAAGGGAATGAAGAACATTAAGTTCCCAATATTTAACGAGGCAAAGGACTGTCTCGATGCGTATCTTCTTAGATTTGAGCGGACGTGTACGACATACGAGATACCAAGAGATGTATGGTCACTGATGCTAGCGCGACATCTGGAGTCGAAAGCTTTAGAAGTATACCAGCGTTTGTCAGCTGAAGAAACACAAGACTACGATTGTTTAAAGAAGCATCTCCTGAAAAGATTCCAATTAACAGAAGGAGGGTATCGTAACAAGTTTAAGACTAGCAAGATGGAACAAGGAGAGACTCCTTCAAATTTCATTTACAGATTACAACGATATTTGCAGCAATGGTTGCTACAAGCTGGATTTGAGCAGACCTACGAAGGAATCGAGGATCTACTGCTAAAAGATCAATTTTTCCTCACTTGCAGTAACGAGTTGAGGATGTTCATTAAAGAGAAAGGAAAAATGAGCTTAAAAGACACATTGACGTGTGCAGAATCTTACATCGAAGCTCATGGGTACAGATATGCAGAGAATTCTGTAAAACCTCAAGGGAGATTCAATAATGACAGAGGTAATGGAAAGCCATTTGAAGAGAAATCGAGAGAGAAATTCCAAGGAAACATGAACAGAGGAAGAGTCGAAACGCGACAGAACAAAGAGACAAATCACAGTGGAAATGTGAATAGAGGATTTAGCAGAGATAGAGAGCAGGCAGCGGAACACAAGATAACTTGTTTTGCATGCGGTAAGGTAGGTCATAAAGCATATGATTGTGTGAACAAAACTAAAGGGTTTGTTAAACACACAGCTGCAGCAGTACAGATTTACGAGAATAGGGCGTACAGGGCTGTACAGACAAATGAAAATACGAAATCGAATGAAATTGACAGAACAGTAGAACGCCAGGATAGGAAAGGTAAAGAAGAAGTACCGAAACATATGGCAGCGAGTACGGTAGTTACAGAACGGAAAGATGGTTGCATTGACATTGAAAGTATAGACGAATGTCAAGCGAAGGTCAATGGCGTAGACGCCAATTGTCTTTACGATTCTGGAGCGAGTACATGTATCGTGAGGAGATCGCTAATCAAGGATAGTGATTTGACTGGGAAGGAAACGCACTGCATCCTAGTTGATGGGAGCTTAAGGTGTTTTCCTACAGCCAATGTAAACATTGAGAGCGAGTATTTTACTGGTGAAGTTGAGGCAATGGTTATGGATGAACCAGTAAAGCCGATAATTATTGGACGCGTGAGAGGGTTGAAATATACCGTAACGAATGAGAACACGGATGAAAATGTGATTAATTGTGACAAAGGAGAGAAAGTGAATGAGACGATTATGAGTGAGAAACAAGAAAAAGTTGAGTATAAAGGAATACTCAAGAGAAATGTGAATGCTAATTCACGTTGGCAAGATGCCAAGAAGACAGTAAGATTTGAGAGTGATGAAATGAGCACGGAGTATGATGACGTAGTAGAGAAATATGTAAGTGATGACGTCATGAACAGTGACGCACATCAAACGACAGCAGCGATAGAAACGAGAGCTGAGTCGAAGAAAGTGGTGAAATATAAACCACTCAAGGTCACAGAAATGCCCGACCTTAATATAACCACAAAAGAAATAAAGGAATTACAGAAGACAGATGAAACATTGAAGAGTTGCTGGGATAAAGCATCTGAATGGAATGGCGATGAGAAGAGTACAGAAAAAGTACTGTACGTAAAGAAAGATGGACTGTTGTACCGGAGATGGAAAGAAGTATTGAAAGATGAAGCGAAGTGGCAGTTGATGGTACCGAAACAGTTGAGAAACAAAGTTCTAGCTGTAGCACATAACTCGCTACTGTCAGCTCATCTACAGGGTGGCTCAAAAAAAAACGTACCACCGGGGAAAATGCGATATCTTCGCAGCCGATTGGGGTTTTTCTGCGAAAATTTCACAATTTGAAGGGGAATGAATATACAACAATCCCTGAAAGTTTCATTTGAAACTTTTCATGTTTGCAAAAGTTACAGCTGTTCAAACTTAAAATTTCGTTTTTTCAATTATCCGGAGAATCATGCTCCAATACAAGTGATTTCATTAGGATGTTTGGCAAATTACAACACACACACATTGATGATGATGTCATACGACCTCACTATGAGCTGTAAAGAAGCTGTTTATGAAGCAATCTGCTGGTATTTGGTGATATTTTATAGATTAAGGTCTCAATTGGTGAACCCAAACAATGAACGTCATGGGCAAAGTTTCTGCAAAAGATAAAATGGGAACTCGGACTTTGCATGAACAGAGACTGAGACATCGCGTGATCATAGCAAAATACCCAGTGAAAAGTGGAGCCTGAGCACATTGAAGACTATCTGCAAACGGGTTTATGTAACGAAGATCAGATGTCGGAAGAGAGGCAGGAAGTGGTCGCTTGATCTGACGGAAAAAGCGCGATTTTCACGAAATTCGCTTGGTAATCGAAAGGTCAAGTTTGCAAAGCAAATCGTGGTTTCGGCATCAGATATGCCGGCGTGTGTTGCGGCTGCAAGAAAAGACTGCAATTAATCCCATTCAGTAGGTTAGATGTCAAACTCATCATTGAACTCGCTTACCCAGACTCATTGAAGACCAGGTATGCTCTAACATCTGGTTTTATTATGCAGCAGGACAGTGCGCCTGCTTGCTCGCACGGCAAGGTTGATTATGATGGCGCTACCTTATTGACATCAACTGAAGTAAATGCATTGGCAAAGATGATTTACAAACTCGCCAGACCTTAACCCTCTTGTTTATCACGTCTGGGGAGCTATGCTGGAACGCTGCAAGACATTTAATCCCAAGTTGGAGAACATTGGCCAGCTGAAGCAAGTCTTGCTGCTAATGTGGGGTCAGTTGCCGCAGGACCCGACCAACAAGGCCATACTAAGCTTCACAAAAAGAATTTGAGCTTGTGTTAAGGCAGAGAGTGGACACTCTCATTATACCTTACAATAAACTGCAAAACCGAATGCTGAGGTCGTAGGGAAAAGTGATATCATATGACATGGAAATCTACAAGTGACGTAAATTTTCCGCGGATATTTGAAAAAACGAAATTTTAAGTTTGAACAGCTGTAACTTTTGCAAACATGAAAAGTTTCAAATGAAACTTTCAGGGATTGTTGGAAATTCATTCTCCTACAAATTGGGATATTTTCGCAGAAAAAGTTCAATCGGCGGCGAAGATATCGCATTTTCCCCGGTGGTACGTTTTTTTTTGAGCCACCCTGTAGGCATGAAAAAGACTCACGATAAAATTGTGAATGAATTTTATTGGCCAGGGATAAATCAAGAAGTTCGGCGATACATATTAAGTTGTGATGTATGCCAGAAAGCAGTGGATAAGAAAGTGAACTACAAGGCACCGATGGGACATCTTCCAGTGCTGGATGTACCGTTTAAGCATGTCTGTGTAGACATCATAGGAGCCATAGAGCCAATGTCTATGAGAGGATATCGTTATGTATTAACGATTATCGACTTGAGCACCAGATATCCTGAAGCGATACCATTGAAAGGTATTAGTACCGAGGAAGTGGCGGAAGCCTTGTTTAACTTTTACTGTCGGATGGGCGTACCAGAAAGAATTCATACAGATAGAGGGAGCCAGTTTACGTCAGAACTAATGGCCGAAGTAAACAAGATGTTATTAATCAAGCATACGATGACAAGTCCATACCACGCGATGGGAAATGGTTGTGTAGAACGTCTTAATGGAACGATTAAGACAACACTGAGAAAATTGATAGGTGAACAAGTAAAAGAGTGGGACAGGTACTTGGCACCACTACTTTTTGCACTACGAGATACTGTACACGAGAGCCACGGATACACGCCTTTCGAATTAATCTTCGGAAGATCATGTAGAGGTCCGGTACAGATATTGAAGGAACTGTGGACAAACGAAAAAGTGGAAGACGAGGTGAAGGATGTATACACATATATGACAGATCTACGAGAACGTATAGAGGAAACGTGTAACATGGCGCAGAAAGCAATTCACAAAGCTAATGCGAAGAACAAGAAGTACTACGATAAAAAGGCACGATATAGAAAACTAGAGATAGGTGATAAAGTCCTATTGTTACTGCCGAGTTGTAATAATAAGATGCTTGTTAAATGGCAAGGACCATTTGTTGTCAGAGGGAAAATCGGAGATTACGATTACAAAATTGAGGTTGATGGTGGAAAACTGAAAACATACCACATTAACATACTGAAGAAATACTACGAGAGGAGTGAAGAAGAATTGTCAGGTTCTGAGACAATAGCGTATGTGTCAGCTATTGTACATGATGGTAGAGAAGGTGAAGACGAAGAGGAGGAGATATTAAACCTGTATGTCAGTAAGCAAACTGAGACTTACAAGGATGTTGATATTAATCCACAATTAGAAGATGAACAGAGAGGTGAATTAGAGAAATTACTGAGAGAATATCAAGACATATTTACAGATAAACCAGGAAGAACTGACATGGTGAAACACGAGATTCATCTTACGAGTGATGAACCTGTTAGGATGAAAGCATATCCAACACCGTATCATCTACAGTCTGAAATTGATAAGGAAATTGAGATAATGTTAGAGAATGGGATAATAGAAAGATCAGAAGCAGCATACGCAGCACCGCTTGTTGTTGTTAAGAAGGCTGATGGAAGCAATAGACTTTGCTGCAACTATAAGCAATTGAACAAAGTGACAGTTTTTGATCCAGAGCCGATGATGTCAAACGAGGATATCTTCAATAAACTGAGTGGCAGCAAAATATATAGCAAGTTTGATTTTTGCAAAGGGTATTGGCAAATTCCAATGAGCGAAGAATCAAAAGATTATACGACTTTCATTTGTGCAAGTGGGTTGTATAAATTCAACGTTTTACCATTTGGATTGGTAAACAGTGCTTCAAGCTATAACAGACTGATAAGGAAGATTTTGCATGGAACCGAGAATCTGGAGAGTTATGTTGATGACATACTAGCTCATACAGAAGGATGGACTAAACATATGAAGATTTTACGTGAATTTTTTCAAAGAGTGAGAGATGCTCACCTAACTTTGAAACCAAAGAAATGTTCATTAGGCTATGGACGCATAGATTTCTTGGGTCATACGTTAAACAACGACGACATTAGTCCTAAAGGAGAATCGATAGATAAGATTGTGGAGATGCCACAACCGAAAACGAAGAAACAAATAAGAAGCTTTTTGGGAGCAATAAACTATTACAGAAAATTTATTCCTCATTGTGCTGAACTGATGGCACCATTAAGTGACTTGACAAAGAAGTCAGCAGCTAATAATGTTGATTGGAACGAAGAATTAGAAGAGAGTTTTAGCAAGCTGAAAGCAGCACTTGCTAAGACACCAATATTAAAGTTACCAAACTTGGAAAAGGAATTCGTGATTCAAACGGATGCATCAGGAAGAGGAATAGGTTGTGTCCTGATACAGCAGTATGAAGGGATAAACCACCCGATTGCATATGCGAGTAGGAAACTATTGGAAAGAGAGATGAGATATTCAGTTGAGGAGAGAGAATGTCTAGCGATAATGTGGGGAATTAGTCGGTTTGACAGGTACTTGTGTGGAAAGCAGTTTGTGATTGAGACAGACCACTGCGGACTACAGTACATGAAAGAAGGGAGAATGAGAAATGCGAGAGTCATGAGGTGGAGTCTAGCACTTCAAAATTATTGCTTTACGATACGATATATCAAGGGAAGCAATAATGTTATGTCTGATTATTTGAGTAGAGGAATTACATAGTACTTAAATATATCAGTAATGTATTATAATAATGTAGATAAGAAGTTCAGTAATGTTGTATTGTTGTGTAAGATAGAATAAGGAAGTTGATAGAAATTTTGTTGATAGATAATTAGGTGAGATTGTAAAGCCTGATTACAGACTTTTGAAGGAGGGGTATTTGTAGCGTATTAAATCGCTATTATCTATCAAACTAACTTGTCTGATATTATATGTTAATTCTAAGTAGGAGTTAAGCTAGGTAATTTAGTTGGCGTATCTAGATTAATAATTTGGCGTCTAGTGGATTAGTAACTAGGAGACCACGAATTTTGCGTACATGAGCGAGGCAGTCATGGTGACGTCAAGCGGTTACTACGGACGCTTACGTAAGCGAAAACATTTGCATTGACGCGTAACCAATTAAAAGCATCGAAATGAGCGTAACGGACAGAATTGAATGGAAACAGCCACGTCATTGAAATTCGACATAAACGGTTGATTCCTTACATGAACATTGAGAAAGATGGTTGTTCAGTTGTGGCTGGCAATTCATTTGAAGTTTATTCAATGGTGAGGATGATGATTATGCTCGTATCTGGTCGTAAAACAGTACGAGGCATTCGTGTGAGAGTAGAGGCGATTTAGAAATTCGAAGTTGCGAACTCTAACGTCCGTGAAGTCTACATTGTGATCGTGACGGTTGGTGAGACGATATTCGTGTGTTGAGAAACGATTTTGGGCTCGTTATCTCTGGTTGACATTTCAAGGTCATTTTCAATTGGGAAGGAAATTCTCATTGGTTGGAGTGTGATAATTTGATGCTACGGAAGTATTGAATATTGTCTTGTCTGGTATTCGATCTGGATTCCACAGCTTGACAGTATCTCATTATCCTTCTTCAAATATAGCACGGGGTTGCTTATCTTCATTCAGTGAATCTACGGAGAATCAGCAGAACTATTTCTTCAAATATAGCACGGGGTTGCTTATCTTCATTCAGTGAATCAACAGAGAATCTACAGAACTATTTCAAGGCCGTTTACACTACAGAAACGATATGTCATATATCTCAACTGTGGAACACAGATAAGCATTTAGATAAATATAATTAGTGATACGCCAAATAAGTAAATAGGAACATTGCGTAATTGTATTGTTTATTTAACAGTTTTCGAATATATTATACATTTATAAAGAATTGGTTTCTCTTTGAACAGATCATTTAAATGCAGTACATTTTCAATTACCTGCTAAAATAAGCATAAAAACGGAGACGTTACACTCCTGTTTTGCAGGGTAGGACATTTATGTGTGGATTTCTGCAAAACACATTTAAATGTGTCATTTATATGAAACCTAAGATGTTGCAGTCTTTCCCAACTCAGTTGGACCTGTATGAGTGCTCGTGGCATTCCCCTTTCATGTTTACAGAGACAAGGGCTAAATGCTTTATCAGGCCGGGTCCCTGAGTGTTGCAACATTAGTTATTCCTTCTGGCATGTTACAAGGGAAGTAAAATTAACAAATTAATTAAATGTCATATATTAAAAATATATGAAATATTTGATTGCCCAATTTTTTGTGTTCAACCGATTATAAAAGTTGAATATTTTAATATAACTTGGCATAAAATAAGTTGGATGTGGGTAGGGATGGAACCGCCTGCATATGGGTGAATAGGCGCAGGGTGCAGTAAGAATGTCATTATGCAATGCCGACCTTAGAAATAGGCAAAGTAGAGAGCATCACAGTCTTGGGAGGGCGCCGCGGCACTGGCGATTTTTATTTTTCACACTATATTCTTTTAAATTCAAGACTTTCAAAAGAGTTTAAAACAATTATTGATTTAATTGCACCTGTTCAGGAAGGCCTAATTCAATTTCAAGCACTGCATCAATTTTATATCGACTACTAAAATTCAATTTTTAACGGCATTCCATAATCTGTGCTTTGTAGTCTATGACTATAATTATAGACCTATGGGCTTATACTGATATAGTGACATCTTTTGACTGAAATTCACTGAATACACCAACAACTGAAGAATTGTTGTTTGTTTGTATGTGCACTTGTTATAGCGCCACTTCACTCTCTCCACTGAGAGGCGATCCCGATGACAGCACGGACACTGCATCAGAGTTTCACGCCGAAGCACTGAGCAACTGTGAGCGAGGACTTGTCCAAGGTTCCTACCCGGGGACTTGAGGTGGATTCGAATCTGCAACCCTTCGGCTGCAAGGTGACGAACATACCCACTACACCACCGAGCCCCACAATAACACTGTTATTAATAGTCGTGTCTTATTGTTGAATGCTTAGGTTTGAATCTTTTGATCTTAAAAATTAAATTACTATGCATTTTTTTAAACTATTTCAGTCAGTGTGGCAACTGGTGAAAGAAGCTTTTCAAAGTTGAAACTAATAAAAAAAACATGCCTTCGGGCTTCTATGAAACAGGAGAGACTTACTGCCTTAGCAACGCTGTCTATCGAGAAAGATGTCGTCCAAACATTAATTATGCAGATATTAAAAGCACATTTGCACATAATACTGCAAGAGCAGTACTTATTGTTAAAGTAAAATAATAGACTCTTATCAATAAACTGAAACCTCAAGAAGATAAACTGCAAGCAGAAAGATTTCTGTAATCAGCGCAGCAAATAACTTTTTACCTTTTTATATTTTAGGAAATTCAAAGTATCCAGGGCTAAGTGTACTAATGAAAAAGCTTAATAATAAAAAGTAGCTCAGTTATGCACAATGTTCTGGCTGTTTTCTGAATCGCTACTCATTTGGTTGTCGTGGGATTGACCGTGGAGTGGGGTCAAAGGGCGCCAAATGTTTGAATTGCCTAGGGCGCCATATGGACTAAGGCCGGCCCTGTCATTATGATTTCTTGTTTGCTTACCATTTTTTTTAAATTGTTGTGTAAATGAATTTGCTATTTTGGTTTCACTTTAGACTCGAATCGACATGCAATCACGTTGGAGCCCTCCTCTTCAAACTGGATTATGCATGGCAGCAAGGCTGACATCAAAGAAGCCATGCACCTCTACAACCAACCAATTGGCTGGCACCATCCATCAAAAGTGTAGAACCTGTTGCGGCAAAAGACATAAAGCATTAAGTGCACCTACACTCTGCAATCCTGTATTAATTCGCACTAGTGAATCTGTGTCAATGAATTGCTCACACACCTCAACATTAATCCTCTGTCTTATATGCATTGTGACGTATTACAATCTCCCAGAGTTTTTATTTTTTGTTTCAACCGCAATATGATTTGATCTTTAGCATAACAGTTAGAACAGATAACAATGTCACCAACTAATGGTGCAACACTGTAGGAATGATCAACCAATCGGTTCTGTTAATGACGATCATCCCTTGGTTCATTTAAGCCGCTGTGACAGGCTGTACGATCTATCACATCTGCAACAATGGAATCCATGACATCAAATGGACCTTGTGTCTCTCTCAACCAGATTGCATGTCCAATTTGATTCTTTTTGGTGGAAGGCATCGGCATGGTTTTGGAGGTCTTCGCTTTTTATCTTGCACAGCATATCTGAAATCATCAATGAAAAATAAACAAATTGTTAATAATGTGAAGGGATTGTTGCCTTTTATATGTGGTTGTACAATGTACAATATGAATGACCTTATGAATGAATCTACTCGTGACTTATTTGTATATGTTTTCAAAATGTCACTCAGACAAAGTATTCGCAAATTATACCATTGGTTTTGAAACATGAGCACGATCTGTTCGAAAAAGAATATCCATATATTGCTCATAGTGATATGCGAATTAGTTATTTATGTGAAGTCTGATTTCTAGCATGACCACAATAAACAGAAAGTGAGAACGATCCTTGTCTGTTGACGAAATTATTATTCTGTGTAGAGTAAGATGTGTGTCTCTCTCTAGTCTCTAGTAGTCTACGATTCCTCGGAGTCATGTCAGGTGGTGAAGTTCTTATAAATCGAAGCAACCAGGCACAAATTTTGCACTATGCTTGAAGAAAATACTTTAACACACTATGCTTGAAGAAAATACTTTAACACATTACCCTGATGCAGTACACGGTATTTTTCAATATTCTATAAAAGCAGGCATTTGTAACATGATATTATAGACTGCATGAGTAATAAATTACATCAAAAGTTTAGAACTGTAAATCTAGACATTATTCAAAAGTTGCAAGTCACAATTAGGCCAATAATCATAAGTATTTCTTGAAATCCTGGACGGGTGAAACACGCTGGGTTCCGCAAGCACATGACTGCTTTGAGAAAGGTTCCCTCAATGCAAAAAGGGTTGAACACCACTGGCCTAGGTTAAGTAAATTAAATTGCACAGTCGCACAAGATACGCACCCCATTTTAAGATTTGACAACGGATTTTCCTCAGTCAGGCGACCATCAGGAAAGTGCTTGGAACAAATATGATGGTGTGCAGATGGTTTCCAGTTCCCTCCATCCACGACTTTCCTGTTAACCTGAAATAGTTGCTAAGTAAGTAAAGTAAGTAAATATATTCTTTATTCAACATTTAGTGCTATTACTATTCCTTTATTGAAACACTCATTGACACATGCAACAAAGTACAAAAGCTGCAGTTTAGAGACTAGGATTTATAATGGCAAATAATTGTCAATAAGGAGGCTGAGGAGTGAATTAATGATTAAGTTCTGTATACTATAATAGGAGTATAAACTATTTTTGTTCACTTAAATACATCATAAAACACCCGTGGGATAAAATTTTTATCGTTCTTAGCTGGCAAGATAAAATTATCCGGCAGGGTCGCAGACCCTGTGGAATGACTTTAGGTTGGTTACAGAGATACAGAGAGCATGGAACTCGCTCCCTTTCTTTTCTTAATGAAAAGCCTGTAAACGCACAGCACCGTACACGTACAAGTTATGCAACAATTTTAATTAACATCAATCTTGACTACTACCAGAACAGATAGCCTGCAATACACGGCGCTAATAGCAGCCTACAAAGCACGTCCGCCCTACAGGGCCCGAAATCGGGTCCTCGTGCTCTCCATGCCAGTGTGTTATCCAACGCGCTACCCTAGGTAACAGGAATTCAGACAAGTAAAAGAAAGCATAATTAACATCTTACCATTTTGTTCATTCCAGAAGCCACGACTTTTCTTTGTGGAATGTAAATAGTTCAAATGGCGCTGGACAGTGAACAACACCCTTGTTGCAACCATAGACATCGCAGATTGTTTTTCTCCAGCGGCAGAGCTGGTAATCTCCACTACCGCAACTAGCTACCGCACCCATACGCATTTCACTTTGGCACCGGTTAAATAATCCTATAAAGAAATTTACTACGAACTAATATCGATTGTAATCGCTTCAAACTAGATCACAGCATCTCGATAATGGCAGTGCTCTGTAACTTCTGTTTATTCCCGTTGACCTATGCCCCGGAAGCAGAAGTAAAATATCTGCGCATGCGCACTGCTAAAGCTGAAGTGGCTTATTGATGTGGATTCGCATTTTATTGAATGTACTCGCAAGCACCATGTCAGAATAGCGCACGCATCAGTTGCGGTCATCGCTGGCTTCCTTACTTTCTGTAATGAGTCTTCACAGGATTGGTGACTAATATATTCGAATATTTCCGCTGTACATTTGCAGAGTAGACTTTTTATATTTGCAACTTGGATCATTTTAAAGCTTTCTTTACACCTGTATATCTTATATACTAGAAGGTAAAAATTAATTTCTGTTTTGTAAATATTTAGGGTGCGATTAAACAGTAGTGGCCAATCCTCCTCATACTGAAAAGTTGGTAGTCCGATGTTTAGTTTTCTGAGCGATAGATTAGGAGTTTACTATTTCTTGGAATAAATATTTATTATAGCGATTTGTTTTATTTATATATAAGTTGGTATAAGGAAACTTCAAAGAGAATCTGTTGCAGGAGATTTAGTGTTAGTTTCGTCTGTAAAAATAGTGAGTTGTAGGCCTTAGGATATTCAGCACCGCGTTCTTTTACGCCCCCTCAGTAGGCCCTATCATAATATCTCGGTAGTAAGTGGTAGCTTTTTTGTCAGGAAATTGTTTTAGTATCAGAGGTGATGTTGCGTTTGCGATATACATAATTGTGTCACATTTGGGTGACTTGTGTAGAAAATAGTTTTAAAATAATGTTAGGATGAAACTGTTTGCCAATGCTAAATATTATTTATTAACTGGTTTGCGGCTTCTTCCTGCTGGAGAATTGCTTATCATTACAAGATTATTTATACAGTAAATCATGTTGAATGCCAGAATGTTTTCTGTTGTGTTTATACTATTTTAATTCGGAATGATAGAACATAAACTGCACTAAGAAGTTTGGATTGTTGTTGTGCAATGTGCACACTTGCTGATGGTACATTATGAAAACGGGATTGCACCAGCATTTGCCAGAAGTCATTTCCCAGATTTTCTCTCAATGCTTGTACAAATACTGCAACAAAATCTAGGTTTTACAGCGTTACGGTGTCGGATTATTCAGGCTTGTATGTTTTTTGTCCAGAAGATCCTTTGAACTCTTGAGATATGCATACTGAAGTTTATCCCTGTTTTTAAGTCTCTTACTCTTATGCCTTGCATATTGGCCATTCTTGGTTTCCAAGTTTCAGGGCTTCAAGAGTGCTTCAGAACTGTTTTTCGTAAATATTTACAATATATTGTCTAATGTCTACCTTTGTATCATGTGTGTGTCACCAGTTTATCATTACCTATGTGCTGCATTTGAATTTGCAAAATTGGAGTGTACAATTATTCTTTTCTATTGAGAATTCTGGTATTGTTTTATACATTTGCATTTTCTACTCATGTTTTGTATGTTTTAGTTGCCGGACACTTTGTTTTGTGTGTATGTCTGCCTACTATGGATCAAGAACAGGGTGATTGTAACCTAATGGAATATCCTACCAAGTTTAACAAATATCGTCGCCTTAAAGAAAAAGAGGCTCTTTCAAAATCGCCAAGCAGAGATGGTTCTGCTTTGTCAAATGGCTTTCCAATACCCAACAGTTTGCAGATGTCTAATACTACTCTGATTCCAAATAGATGTGACACTTTTGCATCAAACTATACCATGACACCAGTTGAAACAGAAAGGTGAGTAGTTTAATTGTTATGTATGCTGAATCCGTGTAAATGATACATTCTTAAGTGATTGTATAAATTGCCAAAAAATACTTTGGCAGCTATAGTCAAACAGTTTTAGAGTTCTTAGTTGACTGGACTAGCAGGGTATATAGTTGAGTAATTAATGAGTATATGTTGTAAAATTTGGATTTGTCTTTAAATGTGAAGTTGGAGTGCAATTTGTAAAAATGTGTGAGTGCATAGCCCCAAGTTCATATGTCTTTCCACGAAGTTCAATATAAAATTCTTTTTCTTACCTATAAGATGTTTTTGGGTCAAGCGCCTCGCTACCTTTGTGATCTTATTAGGAAGCCTTTCTCTGCTACCGTTGGACGTCCTCTCTGCTCTTTAGACCGTCATGATCTTCTTGTACCACGATCTCGGACTG
The DNA here is from genome assembly GCA_949752735.1 of Lumbricus terrestris. NCBI lineage: Eukaryota > Metazoa > Annelida > Clitellata > Crassiclitellata > Lumbricidae > Lumbricus > Lumbricus terrestris. The sequence goes on along the minus strand of OX457038.1, from coordinate 47,694,304 downwards.
CCACAGCCCAACATCGTGCCTTTGCCTCTGTCTGCCCTTTACTGTGGAATGGCGTTCCTCCTATTATTCGTTCCCATATTTTATCTGAAGGCTTTACTTTTTCTGCCCGTTGTCTTAAGACGTTTCTTTTCCCAGGAGTTCTTCGCACTGGGAGCGCCTCTGATTAGGTTGTACTGTGAGAGGCGCTTTATAAATCCCAAAATAGAATAGAATAGAAGTTACAGAGGAGTGTGTGTGTGTGTTATATCAAGAGGCTATGGTGACTCTATGCTGCACTCTGTATTCTATAGGTGCTCTATGCTGTTCAACCTGCGGCCCGTTGGACGCATGATCTTAAGTGGCCCACCTACACTAGTGAAATATTTTTTAAAACTTTGTATATTAAAATGAAAAAAGCTAGATCGCTGGCCTGCGTGCATAGCCCCAAGTTCATAACTTGGCTCATTGTTTGACAGTGTGAACAGAAACACAATTCTCACATTCATTGTGATTATTTGAGCTATTTACATTAGATTTTAATTATTGCTTTTGAGTTCACCGGTGCTGCCCTTGGTGTCAAGAAAAAGTTCATCAGTGGCCCTCGGTGTCAAAAGTTTGGAGATGACTGCTCTATACGTATTTTCACTATGGTAGCGGTTCATGGCAATTCCATGAATTTGTTGAAACTGCAAAAAACACAAACTCCACTGAATCTACATACATACATGCATACATACATGATACTGAGGCTGCCATATCTGACTGTGATAACAGTCCAGACTTCAAGATTGTGAATTGTATCTGCTGGACAGACTTCACCTTCTGTAGTGCTGATTGTGCTTCCAGTGAGGAGACCTGCGGCATTATATGGCATTGACTAATCTCCAAGTAGCACAAATTTGTTGATGGCTTGGTAACTGAATGTTATTATCCTACTTTTAATTGGTCAGTAATGCTTTTGATTTCAGGAATAATTTGCAATCAAACATTTTTGGTGGCAATTGTGCAACTTTTATGACACGCCGCCAAGATGTGGATTGCAAGCAGGAGGAGGGAAGCTATCAGAGAACAGATTTATTGAATCAACCTTGTTCTTTGCCAAATTCTCTGGTCAAGAATACTCATATGTTAAGTTATAGGTTAAATGATGTCACAATGAAAGAGGATGAGGACGAGGAACTACCACTTAATCTGACGCTATCATCTGCAAAGAACCTGATTCATAATGAGATTAAAAGAAGTCCTTCAAGTAGACAGCAAATTGGGAGGACAGTTGAAGGACATTCAAATGTTTGCAGCTTTAACACTGGCAGACCTGTAACACAAGGTACAAATAATGTTCGTGGTTGTATTGACCTTTTTTAATCAGAATACAGCATTGAACTGGCTTGATATTCAATACACTAGAATGGCTCAATAAAAAGATTTAACCTGACAGAATTCTGTATCTCGGAAGCTAATTGAGACTTTTCTACCAAAATTGTCCAAGTATCTGTGTCTATTTTAAAATACATACACACACTCACACGCACATACATAGTTACATACACACATAGTTACTTACATACATTACAAAGCAACACCACAAATCAACCAAGAATATTTGCCAGTCATAGGATGGATTTGGACTGACTAAACTCAAAATATTTCGTCAGTGCAATGACATGTTTACCAAATATGGCAAAAAATCTTCATGCGGGTGAGGACTGTTGCCATTTCATGGTGTCAGAAACGAAAGATTGGAATGCTAGTTATTAATAGTAGTAGTATTGACTTTTTATATAGCGCACCTTCAAGGTAATCTACTCAGAAGTGCTCCCAGTTCAATGGCTAAATAAGGCAGTTTTTAAGCGAGAACATAGTGATGTGACCTCTAGGCACAAGGCAGAGTGTGCAGCAGGGAGCCCATTCCAGGTTCTAGGATCAGCCTCTGAGAAAGAGCGCTGCTGCATTGAAGTGGTCCATGAGTTAGGGGCAACTCACACACACACACACACACACATAGTTTTAAAGTTGCATAGTTGGTAGTGCTTGAGTATCAAAATACAATCATTGCACTTGTTTCACTTTAAGATGGTCTGCTTATCTGCCTCAAGCTGTCAGTTGAATTTCTCCAAATTTTTCTAGGTTTAGAAGAGAACATGATCATAGAGGAGCATTTTCAACGATCGCTTGGAAGCAGTTATTTCAAGTTATTTGATCGATCGTCATCGCCTGCGCCAGTGACAACATCGTCTGATCCGATTATCTGTAAAGCCAAGTCAGCTGGTCACAAAAGCCACACAGATGCAATGAACTCAGTATCAGGTAGTCATCATCATCATCATTGCGGTCCATGGGCTCAGTGCCCGTTGGTGTCAATCGCATGTTTCACCGTCCGTCTCCACTTGTCTCTCTCCTGTGCCATTCTGCTCAATTTGTATATCTCCATTTCGCACCAGTCTGTAATGTCATCCAGCCATTCCCTTTAGAACGGTCTTCCCTTAATCCCCTCTCTGTCCATCATCCCAAAAATGGTTTGCTTGATGAGTATCTCGTTTCCCATTCTGCACACATGTCAGAATGGGAAATGAGAGACTCATCAAGCAAACCATTTTATCTACCAAATATTTTATTTTAGGTATAGAAGATCTGTGTGAGCAGATACTGCATATCCTTGTCTAAAGCACTTCATGAAACTTGTAAAGAATTTGTCAAATTGTGACAGCCAAAGGGAGGCAACTTCTTGACAATGTCAACTGAGCATATATTTTGTGGATGCCTGTAAATGACGAATTAATAAATTGAAATGTGAAGGTGTGTTTCATAAAATGCATTTTCTTTTTTTCTTTGAATTTTACTTTGTATTGCAAATGACTTCTTTCTCAGAAGAATGATATTTTAAAATGAACAGATTTCCCTTTAACATATGAATTAAGTTTGACTTACTTGTTTTTACTGTTTTTGAACTTTACATACATGTAGATACAGTTTGTTAGATTTTAAAGGAAGTTATTTGACTGTTTTTTTATTTCCTGTTCTTGTTTTTCAGGTTCTGTTGACGATCATTTTTCAAAGTCTCTTGGCGATGTGTGGACAAAAGTAAAGGCAAACCATCTCCCTAAGGAACTTGATCTCCTTCCAAGTTCTGTGGATGATCATTTTGCTAAAGCGCTTGGAGATATGTGGTACAAGATTCAGGCAGACAAAGACTCTTCAGACTCATCTAATTCCCCTCGTTTATCACCACAAACTTGTCCTTCATCTACTGCTTCGTCATTTGTTCGTTCCTGATTGGACTTTTGCATTTTAGGAAATCTGTGTAACCATAAAGCATTCCATTATTTCTGGATTTAGTTTATTGCCCAAGTAAATTGTTTAAATTAAAATCTAAAAGATAGGCAGTTGTCCTATATTGCCCAAGTGCCAGCCCAAGTTTTCGTTTGCAATCAACAAGCAAAAACAACTTAACTTTTTCTTTAATGAATGCTTCATTTGAACATGATTCTACAATGTAAATTTACTTTCATTTTTGTGATAACTTGCCAGTAGGTTTCTTCCAATCCTGAGCACAAATTAAGTCACTACCATGCTACAATTAAATGCTTTTGCCAGGTGATGACATTGTGGCCTTCTCTTGATTTACTTTGTAGTTGCTTGATCGTTTTGGACTGAAATTTTCATTTGGCTTCAGTAGGAAATTGCAAAATGAGGAATTTCTTGCTCTTTGTGCACTGTTGTTTTAGAACCATGTGAATTTACATGTTTTCTATAGCGCCCATATGGCATCGACCTGCTTATTTTATTTTTGAATGAATAGATAGGCCAAGATCCTTTTTCACTGCTGCACTTTTCTATAGGCACCACGCCATGTAAGGTGACTATAGGGTCCCTGTGTAACCTACTATGTTAGTGACAGCAGTCGTATCTAGGATTACTGTACAGATTTTTTAATGTAACTTATCATGCTAGAGAATTGTTTTTGTTGTTGACATAAGATTATGTATTATTTAGTAGTTCTGAAACTGCATTTATTCTGCATTTTAGAGTGACAGTGTTGTGAACTTGCTGACAATTGATTGGATTGCGTATGTATTTATGGATGTATATACATTTATATGAAAATATGTTAGAGGTTTTGATTTCAGGTTTAAAAATGTTCAGCATTATTTCATAGAAACAATTCATGCAATTAAATAATTCAGCAGTTATGACTGTGTTTTTGGGGTTTAGTGTACCCATGGCAGCTGATTGACCTGAACATAGCTCTGAGTATATTGCACTATTATGCATTTCAAAAGGCTTTTGAGAGGTCCCTATTTAAGGTAGGCCAACTGTAATAAGCATGCATGCCACTGTACACTGGCTGCCATAATATATTGGTCTCAACCTGGGAAACCAACTGACAGTGCAAATTGGTTAAGGTGAAAGGTGTGCATCAGGGTAAATGTTTGCCTAAAAGTTAAGTTTTTATTAATCATTAGGCGACAGCTAGCCAGAAACACACCGTGTCTCCATAATTACCAACAGCAAATGATGTATCATAAGGGCTTTATCATTCATTATTACAAGAATTTGTATAGCACCTTTTCAGGGGTACTAAAAGGTGTTCCTAAGCCCAGTGCGGCCAATATAAAACTGTCTTCAAATGTGTTATCATCTGACGCCTCTTCACATCAATCACATGCCATAAAATTCAAACAGTGCTTCATCAAAAGCGAGATCATCCACTCCACCGCTCACTATTTTCCCACAGGTATTTAATTCAAAACCTGCTCTCACCGGTTACAATAAGAGCTCACCAAAACTCCACCTCACTACTTTCCCCACGTCGTTTCTTTCATTCAAAACCTGCTCTCACAGGCTCGCATCCCTCGTCATTTCAACTAGGCCTAAACATCATCCACTTTTGCCGTCCGTTTGCCTACGATTGTTTTAATAATAATAATAATAATCTCTCTATTCAACAATCCGGTTGACAGACCGCAACCGGTTAGTGTAGCCTACAACAGCGGCGCCCGCAGGCTTACGCAAGTGCGTACAGCAGCGGCGCCCGCAGACGTACGCACATAGGTAAGTGCGTACAGCGCGATGACCCAAAAGGTATGTTTTTGGGAAATTCTAGGTTGATGACTAAAAAAAAAAGTCATCAGTTTTTTCGGCGGATAGAAAAGGTATGTTTTGGGGAAATAGGGCTGCCAACCGTCCCGGATTCGCCGGAACATTCCCGGAATCGGCCCTGTGCGTCCCGTGTCCCGGATTGATCCCAAATTGTCCCGGAATTTGCTGTAGAGGTTCACTACACAAAATGTTCTTATTTTGACACTAAACTCGACAAATTGTATGAAGATTCTGCGTTCTGTGGTCCACCAGAAGGTCCAGACCTTATACTTATGATTGAAAATCGGATGTTGTATACAGCGCTATAGGTTGAAGTCTTCAAAACTTTACACGTCACTAACACTCAGTAGCATTTTGCCCAACGTACGCCAGTCCATTGCCAACGTATTTTGCGATGGTGTTCAGCTACATCATTATGTAGGCTACATTATGTAGGCTATTATAATAGACGACCTGTTGTCTATCAATCACAATTTCCTGAGCAACAAACTTGTTAAAGCGGAACTGTTGGCAAAATGTACATTTTGGCGTGGTATGCGCTGAATTCTACGACTTTGTGCTCAACGCTGTGGAACTACTTAAACATCAGCAGAAGAATACGTTTTAGAGGATGACAAAGATTCTGTCAGCTGCATGCATGACAAACAGTTGTACAAGCCTCGGTTGTATAGGCTACTGGTAGGGCTACCTATGGCATGAGCTTCGCTGGTGCTAGGCTCATGACTCATAAGTGCATGGTTAAGCTACTATGAGCTTCGCTCGTTCTAGGCTCATGAGTGCATGGTTACTGGTTACTTTGGTAGCCTATGTCTAGGTTACTGGAATTTAGAAAGCTCTCTTCATGAAGTTGACTATTATTTTTAATTTAGGACGCTTTTGAAAATTTATCTGCAATTATTAACAACTATTTTTAGTGGATTGTATGTCCTTTATCCGGATACACAACATTTGTTACATTTCTATCCAATAATACTGGACAGTGTAAATTATTTGTAGTGACATAAAAAAATTTATCATGACTACGTACGTAGGCCTACGGTTGTCCCGGAATGGCAAAGTCGAAAGTTGGCAGCCCTATTGGGAAATTCTAGGTTGATGACTAAAAAAAAAAAGGTCATCAGTTTTTCGGCTGATAGAAAAGGTATGTTTTTGGGAAATTCTAGGTCGATGACTAAAAAAAAAAAGGTCAGCAGTTTTTTCGGCGACCTAATGGGAAAAAAATTCTGTGCGTACAAGAAAAAATCCTGCGGGCGCCGCTGACCTACAATTATGCAGTTTAAAGAACCGAGATCACAGAATACACAAATCTGAATCTTAACTATACTAACTGAGCAGACAGCCTGCAATTGGCCTACAGGGCGCTAATAGCAGCCTACAAAGCAAATCCGTTCAACGGGGGCTCGAACTCGCTACCTTTCGCACTCTACGCCAGCGTGTTATCCACTACTCTACTGGGCGTGGAATGACTCAGTGATTAGGCCTACGATAGTAAATTTTTATTTTTTCATTTGACAAATATACAGATGTCCTATCGTTATATGCATTCACATAGACCCCCAAATATGTTATTTTTTGCTTGTAGGCCCAGATGGAAAACACGATGTTACAGTAGCAAAACGGACTATGCCTAATCTGATTTTCTACGCTGAAGCACTGAATCGTTTTAAAGTTCGTATATTCGACCAATCAGAGGCTCGCCGAAGAGATTGTGCGGACTGCAGAGATTTTACTACTATGGCGTCCATAACACTGGCTCCGGATGTACGGTTAAGTCCGTAAACAAAGTGTTTTGCGATTCATATTTGGCGACTACGAATAGAAAGTTACTTCGTTTCTATTGATTTTTAGCTTTTACGTATATGCAAGTCTTCATCGAAAGATCGTCAGTGCACATTCTGTACATCGAGGAGTTGTTGCGGTTACGTACTTATAGGCATCCGTGTGACAGAAGCCGTGAGAGCTATGTCGCGACTCACGGATGGAAGGGCGATGGCATCGGATGGGATGCGCGATTTGTTCAAGCAGTTCAGAAACAACTTGGAGATGCAGCTCCGAACTCTTGATCATAAAGATAACACGGAAGAAACTCAGAAGGTGACAGATTCAAGTGTTATGGTTTACCCAACAGTACGCTGTAGGCCTACATGCCTATACATGTTTGTTCCAATTTCAAACATAGTAATAGTTGCGAAGATCAGAGTAGGCCTTTTCTGTGTGCAACTATGTTGACTTGGTACTGAATGTTGTGGAGTAATAATGGGGTAGAATACTGAGTTCATGGTAAGTTTCTGGCTGGCAGTGAACTATAGTGCAAGTCAGTTTATAATTTTAATGCCAGTGTTACCTACAAACGGTGTATCTGCCTATATAGGAAATATTGTGCCCTACATATTTATTATACTATGTTTAAAAAAATTTGAGTTGGTCTAGATTAGGGTGACCATTTTCTGGCCATCAAAAACCGGGACACTTTTTAAAACTGCAGTTGTAATTCCTTAACTTCAGGACTATAGGCACGTAGACTTTAATATGAGAGCGTAGTCCTATCGGATACTCCAGTAAGTATGTATATTCTTTAATATAACCAGCTGCAAAACAGCACTCTGGTGAACAAGTATCTAGGGATGCCAACTGTCCCTGATTCGCCGGGACAGTCCCGGAATCGGCCCTGTGCGTCCCGTGTCTAGACCAACTCAAATTTTTTTAAACATAGTATAATAAATATGTAGGGCACAATATTTCATATATAGGCAGATACACCGTTTGTAGGTAACACTGGCATTAAAATTATAAACTGACTTGCACTATAGTTCACTGCCAACATGATCTCAAATTGTACCGGAATTAGTGATAGATATGCACTAGACAAAATGTTGTTATTTTTCACTCAAAACGCGGCAAGTTGTGTGATGATTTTGCGTTCTATGCTCTATTAAACCTGGCGTTGTTGGCTGAACATCGAATGTTGGACAGCGCTTGGTTCAAGTCTTGAAAACTTTACAAACCACTGACATTCAGTAGCATATTGTGTCCTATGTAATGTTATTCCATTCTAATGCTCTTTGAGAGATGACATGCTGATTTCCACGACTTTGTGCCTATGCAATATTATGTGGACAGTGTAAATTGGTATAAACATCTAGTGACTGCGGGCGTCCCGAAATGACAAAATCAAGAGTTTGCAGTCCAACAAGTATCACATTTAAAATTCACATTTAGACATAAAAAACTATCAAGACTAAACATAGTAATTAGTATGTATATAGCATTCTAGTTACAAATGTTTTCCTCATCTCATTGTCCGCTATTGGTAGCACCCGGTCATGCAGTTACTATATAGTAACTACTATATAGTAGGTTATTGTTGCTTATAGTGTACTGGGAGGAAACGAGCAGGAAGAGGGTTTGGGGAGGGTATGTGCCACTCACCATCAGATTTGTTAAATTTTAACATTACCCTACAATGGCAGCATTTTAAGTTGTCATCTTAAAGAAATTGCTCCACTATTTGAGTGGTGACATAGCTGTCTAGCTCAATTACGACCCTGACGTGACCTTCCGAAATCAATATAGATCTGGTGCTGCCACTGAAATTGTATTATGGAACTTTCTCATTACATTTTGGTATTTTTTTAATCCATTAACTAAACTAGCTAGCTTATAATAAAGATGTGATATAACACTTCATATAGCCTAAAATGGCAACTTCTCTTTCGTTGCGACTTCTTTTTGGGTTACAAACTACACTTTGTCAAAAACCGGGACAATTTTGCACTTTTCGATAAGTCGTCGGGACACCGGGATGCACCATGAAAAACCGGAGCATGTCCCGGAAAACCGGGATGTATGGTCACCCTAGTCTAGATGCACTATTAGTTGAGTGCCAGCTATCAATCTTTCTTTGAACTTTTCAATAATTTTTTTTCCCACTTTGAAAACAATTTCTCACTTGCTTTAAGAATACTGGGCATTTAGCGTCTGTTCTATCTTGTGGATGTTGTGGTTGACTAGGGACTGGCAATAATATTCATTTTACATATTGTCATCTTCAGCAATAGCAAGCAACAATGGCAATGTAAAAAAATAGGGACTGAAATGAAGCGATTTAAACTCAAAGCAATAGATTACAAGTTAAATATAGCCTATAGATTGTGAAACTTTGTTCATGGAATGATATGTTGAATGGTTGTTAGGAGCGCATGAGCATTCTTCAGTCGTATATCAACGATTTGACAGTACAGAATGAGGAGCTGGTGAAGGTGACTGTGGAACTTGAGCAGGATGCAAACAGCCGTGTCTCTTTGCTCGAGTCTAAATTACAGAAAACGGCATCTGCTCTCAAAGTATTTATTGTTTGCGCTTTTTAAAATTATTTTTAAAATTATTTTCTTATTGGTAAATCTGGTAATGTGATGACTTTTAAATTGTGCTTTAGGGTGCAATAAACATTCCATTATGGCATTCAGGAAGTGACCTTATTTTCTTCCTTTTTTGTTTGTTTCTTTGTTACTTGCTAGATGTAATCATGTGTAATAACTTTTGCCCTGCGCATTCTAGACATTCTCTTGTTGTTAGGACCCATCCAGATAATTACATACACAAAATATAATATTTTCGACCCCTTCCTTGTTGCAACTCATACATTTTGCAGAACACCCTCCATGCATATGTGCAAATAAGCTTCTCTTTCCCTTTGCCAAAAATAACTAGCTAAAGTCATCTATAAAATATTTATTTTGCCAGAGCTACTATTTATTTTTGTTGGACATCATATTTGCTAGCTAAAAATTTGCTAACTACTGCGTGTTAATGTTTAGATATGAAGAGAATTTAATTATAATGTGATAAAATGCCATCGGACAACTATATGGACTGCCTCTTGCTTGCATTCTACAAAGTCCTGACCTTATACTTACAGACAAACATGTCGTTCTTCTAGGTCTCTAATTCAATTGAACTAGATGAAAGCACTTTTAAGAAATGTGTGTAGAAATCCATGAAAAAATAATGCTGCTTAACCCTTTAATGCCGGAGGGTATAGCATTTCCCATACCATTTACTAGGTCTGTCCCAGATCAGAGACAGTGTTGGAAGGCACAATTTATGTGGAACAAAGTAAGCGTGACCTGATTTCTAGTATTTCTTCTAGTATTATGGGCTTAACCCTTTACCAGCTGAGGCCCGAGGGTTTAGGATTTCTCATACGAGCCATACCAATTACTACACTTTGGTCACTAAAGTGTTAAAGTAGTCACAGATAGGCTGTCATAGGCAATCTAAAAAAGGAAACCATATTTCATTACAGGAATATTGGATGACTAAAGCCATGCGGTAAATAGTTTAGCTAAGTGATTAATTCAGTGAAGGTTTTGGGAGAGACAGTAGAAAAATTTTATGAGTCTGCCGTGGCCGAATTTGTCATGATGAGATGGAATTTAGGAATGGTGTCTCAATTGTCTACCTCAGCGTCAGCATCGGCAGTGTTGGAACCTGTCACGAATCTGTGGTTATTGCCTGTGATTCTTTCGTCAGAGATTTCAGTGTGCAGTTAGAACCTTGAAAGTCATTTGCCTTAATCAAAAACTATACTGGTCTGTTGGTGAACCATTCCTTTTAATATTGCTGTCAGTGTTTGCTAATTGAGTTTTTGGAAATGGGTATCGTAAGTAGCCTAACAAAGAGACATTTTTAAAGCAGCCTAGAAATGGTTGTATTTTAAATGTGAAATCAGAGATTCAGTGTTGTTATCAGATAGAAGCAATTGCGCTCAAGAAGTACAAGTATTGCAGTTTATATTTTGTTATATTAAATCAAAGGTGGGGCTTCACATGTGAAATTTTATGAAAATTGCTGATTGGTAGAAGTTGAGCTGCATGTGAAATGTGAAACTACCGGTACTAGACATACATGTAGTATGAATGTCTACTGAATGAGCAGGTCAGAGCATGCCCAGTGGAGTTGAGTAACTGGAGACCAACTTATCAGTGAAGCTTAATTGTCTTGATAGTGTATACCATTCAGTAGAAATTATCCTGAACCATAAATGAATTAAAAAATTTATTTACTTAATGAGGAAATCAATGCATGTTGTGCCATTAGCTTATTCTAATATATACCGATACAGTGCAGTCTTGTACAAGAACTGATCTGGGACAGACCTTGTGATTAAGCATTTAAGCCATATCATACATATAAAGGGATGATGCTGAAAAGTCAGTTTATTTATTGCTAGACTGCAGTTCTTGCTCGACACATTAATCAGTGTGTCATGTTAAGTTATTAGCTTTGGAGAACATAACACCACCTTGTATTACATAATTATATACCATCTTTTCTAGCATTTGCAATTTATGGGAAAAAGAATGTTATGAAACACAAATATAAAAACCACATGTAATATAGAACTGTCTGGATTTGTTAACTTATGCTTGCTATATTTCTCAATTTGGCCATATGCAATTTGTTGGGTCTTTGATGAAGGTTTCATGAGACTGCCATTTGACAGAGGCTGTGTACTAGTGAATGGTATGGTATTATATTGTTAATGCTCTAATCAAATGCTTCTGTGTGCAGATTTTAATACCAGTGCTTCATATGAAATTGATGATGCATTTTAAATTGATGCTTGGCATTTACTTTACTGTGCCTTACATATTGTCTGACTATTGATGTCCACAGGTAACATCAAATAAATTACGAGAAAGTGAACGTGACTTAGAAGCCTTGGCACAAGAACAGCGCCGAACAGAAAATGCTTACCAGGTCTAACATACATTTGACTTCAATAGACCATGGATTGTTGGACGTTGTATGCCAAATACAGTCTGTGCTTATTCCCCAGACCTATCATTAAGATGCCTTTTCCTGCATATAAGATCCTCTTTACCAAATGGATTGCTCATGCTGTATGTAAACTTGCTGACAATCTTGAGTTAAAAAAACTGTCTTAACTTTAGGAGATCTAAAATATATTTTATATGCCACAAACCCAGTCTCCCGGTGTGTTCCTGATATGCATTTCTTTGAGACCTGTGTGCTTTTTGGCCAAATAATGATTGCCAGTGCAAGTTAAAATGGTGTCCTGTTCTTGAATTTCTCAGCTCAATGATTCTTTGAACTCGGAATCATTCTTTGAAGGAGATTCTGCTGAGGGATATGGAAAAGTGTTACCTAAGTTGCAGAATTCTATCTCGACTCCTAATAAACTCAGATTGCTGCCTTTGTAATATGTATCTAAAAAATAAATAAAATAGTCTAAATTAAAAGCCTCGTACTGCCAGTCTACTTAAACTAATGCTTGTTTGCTGCCTCTATGATCAGTCAGCTTTACAGTTACCAAGGTTTCATCTGCCATATACTGGCCAATTTGAAGAACCTTTATTTTGTTGTAGGACATCAAAGCACATTCTGGTCTAGTAGAGCATCACTTACACTTGGCACAGGAAGAGAATCAAAAGCAGAAGCATGACATCAGCATACTCGTTAGCATCATAAACAATTCGAAGGAATCTGGCAGTTGGAATGTAAGTTTCTAAGTGTAATTTGTTCCAAAGAAACTATTCTAACTGGTGACAAATTGAATTAAAAATGATAAAACTACAAAAATTTTGAAGACATAATTGATCTAACAATCTGCTGCTGAACTTTACTTAATTTATTTCGTATGACAGCCACAGTTACTGGCTTTAATGCAGTGAATGATTTAAATAACTGTGACCAATTAATGATGGTCTTGATTTGGGTAACTGAGCAACTGAGCATATTGATCTGTTACATTTGCTGTTACACAGGTTCAGTCTTCCTGTCTAATTCTTTGATGACTTGTGTAGCCTACATATTATGAAGATCGCTAAATTTTGAGTAGAGCTGATTAACAGTTGTGGCGGTTTCAAATTTTAAACTTGGAATGGTCTTAAGTTCTTTTGTCTTTTTCTCTTTCAGGTTCAGAATTTAAATTTCCAGACGATTGATGGCAGCCAGATCTTTTCATCTGTACTAGAACCACCGAATTCTTTGTACGCATTTATTTCAGCAATGTTTCACTTCTGTTTGTAGTTTTTACTGTTAAGTGAACTAGTATTGGCGTTATTTTGCAGTTTATGGTGGTACTGTGCTATCCTATTATGTGATTGGAAATAATCCATTCTCAATGTCATTTTTGTGAAATAGGAGGTACCACATATTGAAGACACTGATTTATATAGATCTGCTTAAGATAATTTATACAGGATGAGTGCAAAATATTGCTATGGAGGGTCACCAAATTGTGTGCATTGCAAATAAGTAGGGGTTTTGTGCAATGTGAATGTTTGCGTTTTAATTTGGTATTATAGTTCTTGTAGCACCGCCTGTGCCTCAAACACAAACTCCATTGACAGCAGACTGTATGTAGTTCCTTCTATTAAGATTTGTGTAGTGGATTGAAGTCCATTTGCTGGACGCAACTGGCCATCTCTATTATGACTGCTGAGTGACGTACATTTAGAAATACATTTGCTGTTGGGTTTGAGCAATGTTTGGAAAATATATAAATGGCCTTTGTCAGGCTTTTATGAGCAAGCTTGATAAGTGGTCATTCGAAACAGTATTGTTGCAAGCTTCTAAGAGATGACTGGGCTTGTTTAGAAATTCTTCTCACAATCAGCTTGAGGATGATATAATGGAGTTGCGGCATCAAGTCCAGGAAAAGGATTCACTCATTGCTAGCATGCGTCTAGAACTGCAACAACAGTTGCAGAAATCTCGTCCAGTACAAGACGCAGTAAGTAACATTGCTTGATTGAAATGAACAGGGAACAGCAATGATTAAATTCTTAAAAAAATTAGGAATTTTATGTTGTACATTTTCATTATGTTGGTCCAATATGATCATATAGAATGATGTCCGTGTGTTTTTGATAAAGTCTATATTTGGCAGTTATAATTATTTCTTGTCTGTCTTATGGGCTGATCTTCTGAATAGTCACTTGATTACTGTGATTGCGGCTTCTTTTTGTTTCACCATTCTTTTATATATTGTGCATTGGCTACTGGCTCTAATCCGTAATTATTATTATTTTAGTTACCTTGACTGATGTAATTTGCTTCTCGCTAAGCTAACACTTTTAAAATGCGTATGATTTCTTAGCAACGTTGGGTAGCAGGTACTTTGCACAAATTAAAATACACTTGCTGGTCACTTAATGTAGTTAATTAATTATTCAATCTGTCTTCAGGACATCTGCCCAGAGAAATGATTAACTTCTATGTGAATTTTGTTAAATTTGCATATCCTGATGTTGCAGGCTGCCAGTAAAATTAACCAGTATGAAGAAGAATTGAGAAGGTTTCAAGAAGAGAAATCTCAATACCTGGATGAAGTAAGTAGGATCCTAATTTCTTAGTTTTTGTATGTTGCCATATCCCTGTAAAAGAGTTTATAAAAATTTATGGGTGTTTAACTCTATGCGCATGGTTCCTTAATCCTTATCTTATCTGGTACCTTCTTCCTTTTGAAACAGACTTCACGTGCACATGATTTGGTGCTGTTACATATAACTCTGTATAGCAAGTCTTTCCTTACTATCTTAACTGCACTTATTTAAATTAATTTGATGATCATGAGCACAGCATCTTTGTGTGGTACTTAGAACATGCTATAGTTTACATGTGTTTCGTCATGCATATAGTACATACAATGTGGATACGTTAATTAGGATAATATAATATTATGTGCTGGAACTTTGACTATGATTTCATATGAAGAAACCATGAATTGATGCTGCATGTCGTGCAAGTGGGGACTGGTTCCATGCTAGGTGGCACTGGTGCCATGCTAGGCGTCTGTGTGAATACTGCTGATGATGGTTTGTTTGTAGATTGTAGAGCTTCAGAATCGAGTTCGTGAGATCCAGGCATCTGATCATGACCATCATGATTTGCTGAAAAGCGAACTGGGAAGAAGGGATGAGACTATTCAGAAGCTGAGGCAGGAGGTGCTCAGTCTTCAGGATAAACGAGATTCCTCCTATCACCAGGTCTGTTATTATTATCACCTCTATAGAAGTCTAAGATCTCTCTCTCTCAGCTTATGCCATCCAGCAGCCTTTGTTTTTGATCATTTTTCTTATATATTTTTGTGTCTTAGTTGTATTGTAACAAAGCATTTGTAATGAACCGTAGAAATGGTTCTGAAGTGCACTTAAGATTGCTTTTTACCTGTTTTATATGTGAGGTCTTCTGGTCCATGGTTTCTGTACATTAACATGGACACTAGGGTGTCCCACGATTGCACAGGAAAAATATTTTTCTTGAAACTTGAAATGCAGTCCCTCCAAAAAGTTTCCTTATGGTCCTATGATAATTCCTGCCAAATTTCATGACATTTGAAAAATATTTAGAGGTCCCCCAAAGCTCATATAATTTGTGCAGGTTGTCACAAATTATACGTACGACGTCTCTGAGCTTCAAAATTTCGGAGGTTCACACTTTGATCCCACTAGCATGCTTGTGTATTGCTTAATACCATTATATTGCTCTGAAATACTAAAATCTACAAACATGCAACCTTATTGTGTTTGTGAATGAGGTTTTTCAAACATAAGGACGACAATTAAGCTCTCGAGCAAACCAAGGATGTAAATCTGTCGTGCACTGGGATTGTAGACTGCTACCTCTACATGACAATTATAATCATCACTGAATTGGATATGGATAAGGTTAACAGATTGTCAGTCTGATTTCTTCTCAGACTTTTCAGTCTCTCTAGTTGATGGAAGTGCTAACATTTTGGTGTGCCAAAGTTGACCTCTGGACCAGGACAGGAATTAACGGTTGCAGTTTGAATCTTTTGAAGTCATGGCAGCGTGATGCATTAATTATTGGCAAATGCTTTGAGACAACGGCCTTGAATAACTGCATATTAAATAGACCTCGCAGTGCCTTGCACCCTTCTACATCAGCCATCAGTCGTAGCGTCTTGTTGACATCACAGAAATCTTTTACTTAAGTCCTGTTACCTTGTGGATTCTTTGTGTTCTTGGTAAAGTTTGTCCATCAATGGTCTGTAATTAAGCTCTTCAAGCCATTTAAAGATGAATGTTCCAATCTTGTTCACCGTCAACCAAACCCTCGACAAAATTTAATGCTACTGCAGTCTGCATTTAATAAATCATAGGAATTCATTTCTGAACAGCTTCAGCGTGGCCATCCTCGAATTATGGCATCAAGAATTTCCTCAGCTCCATAGATGGATTGAGCAATTTGCTAACAGTTCGCAAGCCTGATGCACATCACAGAGCGAGTTGGATGGACAAGCCAATATAGATCGAATTGCTTTATGATGTAAACGAATCACACATACAGTTGGCGACCGTGAACTACAGGGTATCCAACTCCAAGAATTCTCAGATTTGTGGTTGACATCTACAGTCGACAAAATTTAATGCTACTGCACAACACCGAGAAGAGTGGCGTCGTTGGGCATCTGGACCTGCCGAGAGGCAGCAGACCTAAAGAAGATCTATATATATACAGTCAAGCGGTCTTCTCATGTAGTCGCTGCTCTCATTGAATTAATCGAAAGCTTTATAATTCTGACGATGCTGCTCTAGACGACAAGTCTGTAAATGATACTATATCATTCTGGTATACCTAAGATATAAGAGATAGCAATACTCTCTGTTCCTTCAGTTATTGTCTAGTCCATGTGGAATAATGGGGTTATATCTTCATAAAAAAAATTCATGAACTATATATATATACACTGCATTCAATGACAGTTTTCTCGATCTTTCAGTGAAAGAGCGGCGAGATAGCCAATCGTATAAGACCACGTGTGATTTTTCATAACTTGGTCTGTGTAAATGACCGTGTTGAACGAACATGACGCAACTCTGATAAAATATTTTTGCTCAACAATAACGAAGAACGGAGACAATTTCTCGCATAAGTTGTTGAAAAACATAGGCACATGTTTTCTAACTGCAATCGTGACAATCTTGCTAACATGTAGGCTATAAATGTAGAACGTAGAACTGAAGAACAAGTTGAGATGTGTGCAGTGATGTCTACAATAAGCAGATCAGTATGAGAATAGTGAAAAAATAACGAGCCATACGTTGATTTGTGTGTAGCTGCATGGGGTGTGCAATTAAGACTTCCCTGTGTGGTCCTAGGAAAAAATAGGGGGTTGAACCCCTCATCCCCTAAGAATTTCTTACCATGAAGCAGATGAAGGTATGGAGGAGCTAAAACCATGACTTGTTACATTATCAAGCATTTGTAATGACTACTCCCAGTGATTAGTTGTTTGTACACTGATACTGTGAAAGTCCAAAAATCTCGAAATTTTCTCGATTTTTGCATTTTTTTTAGTGTAATACTATGCCCAAAATATCCATTGTATCCAATAAAGTTAGATACCTGTAAATTCTACCATTTAAGAGCATTCCAATGGTATTAAATTTGTTGTAATAGGATCAAGGGATGGGATCTAAAGGCATTTAGAAGTTGGACACATCAGGCGCAAATTATGTCAATATGGGTAAAGTTTGGGTGGCTTGGGGGACCCCTAAATATTTTTGTAGTGTCATCAAATTTTACAGGTGTTATTATGGGACCATATTGAAACTTTTTAGAGGGACTGCATAGAAGATTTCGAAAAAAATATTTTTTGGGACACCCTAATGGACACACTGTAGACTCTTGCGCATTTCTCTTCTGCCAAACATTTGCTGTGTGCCACCTGGCTATTTCTAGGAATGCAAAGGTCGGTGATGCTTTCTGGGCTGCATTAAGGACAAGAGGGGTTATTATGATTTAGTTTTTAATTTTGTATTTATTAAGAGAATTTAGCTAATTTGACATTTTATCGTCCAGTTGCAAAAGTGTGAGGATAAAGTTCGTCTGTTGGAGAGAGAATTGTTGGACTCAAATCGAAGGAAAGAGGAAGTCAGAGCAGAAGTAAGTCACATATTTTGACACTGGTATTTCAAATTAAGCATAGAACTAAATGACATTGGTTTTATATTTTGATGTATTTGCAAATATACACATTCATCAATTGCTGCATGTCCTTGTGTGGTGTTATTTTCAATACTGCTCTTGATCAACAACAACAACAACAACGACAGAAATTCTATTGTATTGCATTTGCATATTTGCGCGTGGCTCTGATAGGGTTAACCATCCAGCAGTGCTCAAATAAATGTTCGTGACAAATGCATCTTGCAAATGCAAACTCACATATGTTGATACGTGCAGGTACACACAATTAGGAAGACCTTTTGTACAGCTAGACAATGTCATTTCCTATTACTTACATGTGTGCCCCAAAATTTTCTGGTGTCTTGTGACCTTTAGTCTTGTGATTCAAGATATCATGAACCTTATCTAATGTGAACAGGTTTTGATTCATGAGCTTAAGCTTAATTCCAGTGCCATTGATTTTGACATTGACTGTACGAATATACAAATCAATGTATTTTGTTTAGACTTTCTGTATTGTACTAGTTTACTGTATATGTTGTTTCTTTTGCAGGTTCAGACACATAAGAACCAGTTTTCTAATATAGAACATGACCTCCAGACAACAAAAGTACAGCACGCAGACGCTCTCGTCCAGGTAACCTGCCTTGTAATCATAGCCGTAGACTCTAAGGTCTAAGGTGTCACCTGAATGTCAAGCGCAGGGAACCAGCTTATTTATGAGCTTGTTCAACCTCTACTATCTTCTAGCAGCCAGATTAATGTATACATCTGTGATTTTGAATTTAATTTTGAACCTATTACCTGCATTTGTGTATGTGTATTGCTCATAATTTTTAAGGATTCCCTACATTTTAATGATCTCTTTCTTATTGTAATTTTTTCATCCTGCACAAGACTTTTTGGTTGCAGCGTGAGCAAGATATGGTTGGTATGCAATCAGAGTGTCTTTAAATAGACAATTGGTTATTTCAGGTTCAGAAGCTGACTACTACTCTTCAGAAGCTACAGGGAAATTCAAAAGAGACAAGAGATGCTTTGTCTTCTCAGGTAATTACTTAATTCATAAAAACTTTGTTATATTTAAGTTTTCATTGGACCATTGTCAAAAGTTTAATATATCCAAGGTTCGGAAATTCTGTTTAACTCCACATGAACTGAAGTCAAATAGATTTAAATTCTTGTGCTATAAATTCTAAAACAGATCAGGCAGCCTCATCTGGTCACACAGGCCAACTTTATACGAGAATGGACTCCAACATGTCTAAAATTTTAAAGAATTTGCATGTTTATGTGATAATCTGCTGAAATCTACAATTGGATTTCTCTATTCTCTGGTTTTAATGCAGTGTAGATGATGAAATGTGTCCTGGGCACGACGTTAAACTGCATCCATCCTCTGCCACAGGGAACCAGCAACTTCCCTGTGCCGGTCCTAAGCCCGGATAAAATGAGGAAGGTTTGCCAGATGGGTGGAAATACGCTGGCAGTAAAAGACCATGACCATTGAAATCCGCAAAAACCATGGCACAAGTGACATAGCGACCCAGATGCTTCAAGGTGTCATGATGTGGAGCTGACATGCACAGGCCAGTCAGTACAGACCAGTGGAGAGAGTCGGGAGAGAGCGTGGGACACATACGGGCATTGACCCAGGTTGTCCTTCGTGCCTCTCTCCCAATATTCTCTTCATCAGACAAGGTGGTCTAGCTGGTTCAAGATGTTAATGGTATGGACCTGCAGACCGGACAGGTTGAAGATGGGCAACATGACGCGAGACAGAATCAGACAGAGAGTGGCGCCGGACACCTACGGGCATTTAGCCCAAGGATTTCGATGATGACTATGATGAGATGATGAAATGGTCAGAGTCAGAGTAGCGTGGCAGAAGTGGAGAGAACTATCTGGCGTGTTGTGCGACTTTAAAATGCCGACTCACCTGAAGGGAAAAATCTACAAAACGATGATAAGGTCAGTAATGCTATATGGAGCAGAGGCCTGGGCATTAACGAAAAGGGACGAGAGTCTGCTGGAAAGAACAGAGATGAGAATGCTGCGATGGATGCTTGGAATATCACTGAAAGACATGAAACGAAGTGAGGACATCAGGAAGACGCTCGGTGTGGCATGCATCACTGACAAAGCACGGGAGACCAGGCTGCGATGGTATGGACACGTAATGAGAAAAGAGGAGGGTAGCTGCGTCAAAAGAATCATGCAGGCGGAGGTATATGGTCGACGCAGTCGGGGGCGACAGAAGAAAAGATGGGAGGACGTGATACAACAAGACCTGAAGCTGCTCAAATTGAAGAAAGAAGACACCGGAAGCAGAGACAAGTGGAGGAGAAGGATCCGAGTGGCTGACCCCTCGCCAGAGGGAATAATCCTAGCCTGAAGGGAAAGAAGAAGATGATGAAATGGTCACATGATTCTGACAATCTTACTGAACTCTGAGGCCATTGCACAACTACTGATCAGCTACATAAGTCTATAATTATTTGTCTCATATGTGGCTTATTGTCTAGGCAGCATGACTCTTAGCAATAGAAACCTGTCCTATGCACAAAAATGGTAAGCCAGAACAGTGTACCAAAACTGAATTACAAGTGAGCTTGCTTAAGTTCTATTTCCTGAAGGTACGAGTAATTTTGTTTCTCTCTAATTTGGGATGTTGATGTTGCAGCTGAATGAGAAGCTGGATGTTATTCAGAGACTGAAATGTGATCTGAGGGACGTTGACACCAAGTACAAGGAAGCCGTTGCTTTATCAGAACGCTACTGTGGCACTATAAAACAGTTGCAGGATGAAATCCAGCTTACAGCAACACTGGTCTGTCCAGTAAAACTATTCATTCTCACTTTTCGTCCTTGTAGATTTGAATATCTTCACAAACAAATGCCTTAACTCCGTTCTTAAAGGTTTTTCAAGAACATTTTCATGATTCCTGCGATAAGTTACTTGCTTACGGTCAGTAATCTGAATCTATATTCGGCAGAGTCTGGTTCAAAATCTATTTAACTATTAGGTGATCTCCTAGTTTCATTGAACAGCATTTTGGTAAAAGTATTTTGTTGGTAACTTGTGCTGTTGTTTATTTGTGATTGAAATTCTTTGCTATACAGTCACAGGAGTCTAAACAGCGTGGAGTTCTTGAAGGCGAGTTAATTCTTCACTATCAAGAAAATTGCCAGAGAGCAGTGGCTGAGGTATGTGCTTTACTTGCTGCTCGACTTTATTGAGCTTAAAAATACTTACATATGTTTGTTGCATACTTTAGAGTTACCATATTGCCATTTCCACTTAACTGATTGAAGCATGTCTTCTGCTTTTGGGTCAGTATTGCAAATTGGTTTACTGTAATATACCTGAAGTCTTTTGTATTTCTGTCTTTATATTTCTCTCTGCACTATGTATATTCGTTTTATTGAGAAAATAACCGATTATCATAATGCGACAGTCAACAAGTGCCAAAACATAGCGGATAAAACCTTGCAACGTTTTTGAATAGCATTCATGCAGCACACTACAGAGGTCGTTATTCTGTCAGTTTATTTGTTTTCTTGACTGTACATAATTCAGAATCTTGGCCAAGTGTTCTTTGAGGGTGAATGACAATTTTTGGTTATGTGTGTGGTAGGTGGATGGACTTAAGCAAGAGTTGCAGGAATCGAGGCTGAAGTCAAACAGGAATGAAGTCATGTTTCATGATGAGCTGGCTAATCGAGATGAACAGATCAACAAACTTACGCTGGAACAGAATCTGCTGGAGGAGAGATTGTCTTGTGCACAACAACAGGTAAGACTGCAATTTCAAAAGTCCAATTCAGTGAACTAAAAACTAAACTATCAAAAACAAGATTATACAATTTACTGCAAACTGATAAACATGGATTTTTATGCTGTGAATTTAGTCAGACAATCTAGTCATCGGATATCTCAGCTATGTGAGTTGCTTATTGATAATAATTATTATAATTATTGTGAATGGTGAAATGCTAATATGAACAAGAACCTCTGAGTGTCATTGTGTAGTTCTTCAAAGATGTTGCATAAATATCCCAATACTTACAAGTATGCATAATATTGCATATGCAGTAGTATTTAAAATCTAATACAAAATCGGGTATGCTAGAATAGTTATTTGTCTTCTCTGTTATATGATTATGCTATTGGTTTGCTTTTCTGCATGTATTAATTAGATTTCTGATCAAGAAGGCCAGATGTGTCGTCTGCAGTCTGATGGAAGTGCGGCTAATGAAGAACTGTTTAAGAAAAGCCAGACAATTCAGCAGCTAGAACTGGATTTGATGAGTTCGAAGGAGCAGTTGCGTGTGACGGCAGATGAGGTCTGCTTAACTCATGCTTACTTATTTCTCTTGCTTGGAAATCCATCTTATTGTGTGGTTGATATCTGTTTCTTCTTATTTGGAGTAGGTGCACTTATGCGGGTCCATTATTGTTGTAGTCATTTTAAACATATAGCTCTCTAGATTAGTCAGTAATTGTTGGGTTTGAGCCATTTCAGTTACAGAGCTGTTTTATATTATTCCAAGTGCGTATTGAACTAGTATAGAATGGCTATTGATATAGGAATTATGAATGCTTTGTTTCATTTAATTCATTCATTCATTTCGAAAACTTATATAGCGCCCCTTCAAGAAGCCTACTCAGAGGTGCTCCCAGCCCTGCCTCGAATAAAAAGATAGGTCTTGAGCAACTGGTAGAAAGCAGGCAAGTTATTCCGAGGTAGTAAGCGCAGTGCAAGTGGAAGCCCATTCCATGTGGATGGACCAACAACTGAGAAGGCTCGACACTGTCTGGTAGAAGAGCGGGTTCGGGGAACCAGCAGCTCCCCATTGGCCGAAGAGTGTAAAGCTTGACGGAAGGCTAAGTCGGAGACAGAGCCACAGAGATCATACAAGTAGGAAGGAGTACTACCAGTGAGGCACCGTCAGACAAGTGCTGCTACTCTGTAGGAGATGAGTTGCAAGGCTGGAAACCAGTGCAAAACATCACTCATGTAAGCAGAAAGGGGAGCATACTTAGGAATATGACCAATAAGCTGAGCAGCAGAGCGCATGGCCTGTTCAAGACGCCCTATTAAACTAGATGTTATTTACTGGTGTTCGCTTGTACTAGGCATAGGATTTATATGGACATTTTATTCCCCTAGCTTTGTCTGTTCAGTTCATTTAACTAGTATAGACTCTGAATGTGATTTTTTTTCACTGTAATGAATGAGAATCCATGGTTGGGCTCCATGTTTGTGCATGATCCCTGCATCTGTTGACTTCTAGTTTTCTGTACATGGTACAGAGCATATTGCTGAGGATCTCAGTGTTGTTCATTTATTTTTTAAACTTTTATTTGCATGAGTGATTGAACTTTAAATCTTTAAATTTAGAATGTAAATTTCTAGTGTTTTTGCTTAGCTGCTCAATGCTCATTTATTATATACCTATGTAATATGTAAGCATTTAACCTCAGTAACCAACCTTTTAAAATTGTTCTGATGATACACTTAAGAAGATTGAATTGGTAAATTCTTATTTGTTTTAGTTGGGTTGCTGTGAGATAACTTTGCGTCAGAGAGAGACTGATATCACCCATGCTCGGCGCAGATACCAGGATGCAATGGAGGAGAATGGACGTTTGGAGGCGAGGATCCAGGCATTTGTTTCGACTGCAGAGAGCGAGCATGGATTGTTTCAAGGGGAAGTGAGGAGGAGAGAGGAAGCGATTCAGAAACTCAAGGCTCAGCAGCAGGTCCTTCAGGAGACAATCAGCAAACAAGAGGAAAAGGTAGATATAAAATTCTGTATTGAGCCAGTTTAAAATGTAATTTTATTCAGCTTGTTTTTTAGACGTTTTCGCTGCGTTTCCAGTTCTGTCTGCTTGACTAAATGACAGAAACTCTTTGCTAGGTAGGCCTTTGAAACTAGTTTTAAATACTTTTTCATCACTATGCTTTTACTGTTGTGCCCAAAGTGTCATATACTCTTTGCCACACCGTTTCTAATATTGGTCTTAGAGTGTTATAATGCCTCATGAAATGCCTCTTTACAACTTTTTCAAATATTCAGATGACCTATTATTCCATTTTGAGTATCTGATATCTTGTGCATTGTGCAAATATAGGCAATCTGAGACTGCTGACAAATTTGCTTTTAATTTTAAGGTTTTGCAAGCAGCAAGAACCATTGAGCAACTGCAGAATCAGAAAAAGTCCAGCGATGCTGAGGTTAGGCTTATGTTTGTTTCTGGCTTGTTTCTCTATTGGCCTAACAGCAGATTTATTTGATTAGTGTGTGTGTGATGCTGTGACCAATTGCTTAAGCATTGTTTGTGTCAAGACTAGCCGCCGTTGGTTATTATTTTAATGAAAAAAAATATGATGAACAATTGAGTTATTGTTCTCTTACATGATCCATGTGTGTATCATTCTTTCGCTGGTTTCACGCTTCAATGCCTGTATTATATTGTTTAATAGGAAACGAAGTGAAGTATATGCTGGAAATATTTATTTGATTAGTGTGTGTGTTGCTGTGACCAATTGCTTGAGCATTGTTTGTGTCAAGACAAGCCTCAGTTGGTTATTATTTTAATGACTTTGAACGAGACTTTAATGCACAGACTTTGCCATTGATAAATGTTTATCTGCTCTGATTGATTGATCGCAGCACTATATATTCTATATATGACTTCCAAGTCAGCGGTAAAATAAAGCGACTGGTTTTGATTGGTCGCAAAACTGTTGGATATAATTATGTGAAGGACATTAAAAGTGAGAGCATTGCATGCAGAATAAGATACAAACGACCAATATCCATATCTGCAGATATGACTCCTAAACGTGATTATTGGGTAACAAATAGTTACGAATGTAGCCAAACATTGACATTGACAATCATCATGTAGCATTCCGCGGAAAAGATTATATATCTTCTTGCAAGCAGCATTTCATTGTTGTTCCTGAACGATTGTTTACTGTTTGAATTTCTTCTGGTCTCAGTTGCTGCAGAAGAATGATACGATCCAAAGGTTAGAGGGGCAGCTGTCCGAGTCACGGAAGAAATACTGTGAAGTGCAGAAGGACATCTCCCGATTTCAGGAGGACTCGAGGAATGCAAGTCTAGATCTTTCGACCACCAGAGCTCAGTTGGAACACGCCCAAAATAATGTAATTCTATTGTTGCATTGTTGATGATGATGATGATGATGTCATTCGTCGTCGATGATGACGTTCGTCGTCGACGACAACGTTAACGACGATGACGATAACGATGATGATGGATAACAATGATGACATGGAAGAGGAAGTACTTAGAAGATGAGGAGGAAAACATTTCTATACCATTGTGAGACAGGCCTGCCATTACGAGGGTTGCCTTTGTCTATGCTTTTAAAGATTACTTATCCTATTTCATGATCTGTTTAGTTATATTATTTGACCACCTAACGAAGCTACTGCTGCTTTCAATGTGTAAAGTTGATACTTTTGTAGTGTTTGAAACTAGGTTTTGATTGCATGTTCTTTTTATGTATTTGGAATTACTGCTTTGCATCAATTGCTACTGTTGATTATATTGTATGTGTACAGCTCCATTCAAGAGATGACATGGTATTTCAGCTGAAACAAGACGTAGAATCTCTGCAGCGTCAGATCCGTGATCTCACGTCTAAGGTAAACTTGTGGATTCTAGTAACCTCTTTCATTCCTTGAATTCATCTCATTCGTTTCTAGTAATCCCATATGAATGATGTCAGTTAGCTACCAACTAGTGTCTGTGCCCAGATTGTTGCATCTCAGCTAATTGTGTGCAAGAGGATGACTTAAGTGACAGATTAGCCAGTCATGGACTTAGATGTGATAGCTAAATAGTTTTTTGAACAGGGTTTTCCGGTATGTGTGTGACTTTGTTTATTGTGCATATGCAAAAGAAATTTTGTTGAGATAATTTTGATTTATTCATGTTAAGCTAGATAATTTTGATTTATTCATGTTAAGTTATTGAGGCTGGTAATTTTGTGTAGCTTTTCTCTTAACTTTTTCACATATCCTATCCTGATTCTTCTACTTTGCCCTACCTCACATGCCGTTCCAACTCTAAACATCATCCACCCTACCCATCTTTCTAACTTCTCGCCTGACTCCCCGGATCTTGACCCATGCATATCGACTTTGTTTTGATTGAGCACCTGTGTATTGGCTGGTTCCCGTGACTTAGCATTTGTGGGGCTTTAGAAGTTCTGAGTTTACGATTACGATTCTCATTGTGTTTAAGTTGTTTTTGTGTTCGCAGATGTCAGCTCGAGATGAAGCTGTGCTGCAGCTGAATACTGAAATAGGAAAGCTACGTCAGTTTCGACAGGAGAAACTTGTTGAGGTAAAGAATTAAGAGCATGTATAGAATTTTGATTTTGGTCAAGTATGCTGACATTTCTTAAATCCACCAATTACTTTTCAAAAGACCTCACTAAATTTGCTCTTAATCATAAATTAATGATGTCACAGAAGGTAATGCTAGTAAACCTCAGATGTCTGGAGATGTCATCACATAAAGCTTACAAGTGACATGCGTAGTTGTATTATTGCATGGTAAGATTATTGTAATCGTCAGTTTTCATGTTTCATTTCATGAGACCTTGTGTATATGTGTGGGTATGTTTGTTTGTATGTGTGTATGAATGTATTGGAACACTTATATTCACATTTCAATAAACTGGTAAAGAGAGTGAAACTTCCCTATCTATTTAAGCAGGCTATCTTCATCAAACAACCGCATTTCCCATTTTCATTTCTGCACCTATTCCATTGCTACTTAAAGCCTGGATTGTGTATATGGGTGCATTCACAGCTCCTGTTCAGTAATGATGTGTTGTAATAGAAATGATTAGCATCACATGATCACAGTTCTCCTCTTTTGCCCAGGCTTGGGACTGGCACCAATCAAGTGTGGCGGTGACAGAGATGATGTGGATTGTAGCAGGTTGAAACTTAAATTAAGCTTAGGCAGATTTTTTGCAGGATTGATTGTTAAGTTCTCATTTAACCCTTTAATGCCAGAGGGTTTTGGCATTAAAGGGTTAAAGCTTTCATAAAACTGAGTGGCAATATTTCATTGTAGGTTCAGCGTCTTTCTGAAATGATAAAAGAGCTGCAGCAAGCACTATCAGAAAAACAAATGATGCTAGACATTTTCGAGAAGAAGGCTAAAGAGGATGTGAGTTTCTGATTTAGTTTTCTATTCCGATATGATCTTGGACTTGGCATAGCAATGTAACTTTGCTGCATAAAGTATCAACTGCAATCAAAGCACAAAGACTTGTAATTATATGGGATTCAGTGTTTTTGTAGTTCATTTAATTACACTGTTTGTTGGTGCAAAACTTCTGCTTATAAATTAGTTTAAATATTGAGTAGTGAGAGTCTTTGAGTTATTGATGACTACAATCTATGGGTAAGATTATTTACATTTATTCATCCCTTTTAGCAGAGACTATGTATTGCTTTGACACTTTTTATGGTTCTCTTAAGTAATTAGACCTTGACAATCATCATTGAGGATTGCACAAATTAAATGAAATTCTATCTTTCTTGGTGAAGCAGATTTTTTTAGTTGCCATTACAAGGGACTCATGATGACCGCTATTAATTTCTTTCATTTGAATTCTGCAGGGATTCCTTACGTATCTGTTGACTTTCCTCTTCCTTCGCAGATACTTTGTAGCTATTTAACTGAAGTGGTACAAGACAGAATTAAGTGATTCCACCAAAACTAGAAACTTAGAAAGTAGTTAATTGGTTGTGCATGTACTGCAGAAGCAATCTTGAATGAAAAGTAGCTGTGGGACAGTGTCAGTTTCCTTACTGTTTTTCTGTTGAGCCTGATTTTGATAAATTGGGAAATTCGTTTACATTTATTTGGTCTGTGGTTTCTAGTACAACATTCTGGTAAGAGTCTGTTTCACTGTACATCTTGCTAGCTAACTGGACCGTGCTTCTTTGCCACTAATGTTTTATGGATTGTTTATGCTGCAATGTGGATGGCATGCAAAACTTAGACCAACAATGATGTGCTAAAGTTACATTCAAAATACAGTTACATTTGGCTACATATGAGTTACATGCTTTCTAAAGCTGAAGTCACAGCAGAATAATATGTGATTAATTAAGCCAGAGGTGTCTTCAACTGACAGACATTTCAACAGTTTCACTTTGCTTCAGCTTCTACAGGTCAATCAAATTCATTCATTCATTCTTCATGAGAATTTTCAGTGTCCCTTCAAGAAAACTACTCTGCACTAGCTATAGGTAAAACGATGTCATGGCAAACGTTATTAAATGTCATTACATATGTAATCAGTAAACTTCAGTTTCCATGATGGTCCGTTCAAAGTTGTTGTCACAAAATGTGATCTTGTATGCATAACAGGCAATAAATGAATAAGATGAAAATTAAATTTGATTCTGTAACAAACTGGCAGCAGTTGAAATGACTGTAGCACAAGCATAAGAGAGTCATAGATTCTAGAATATGTGACGATGTCATTCACTCAGTTCTGTCTTGATATTATCATTAGCAGTATGACAGCACCGGCTGGACAGCAGTTTTCCGATATTTTAATTGACTATCCTGTTTACAGGTGTTATCTTGCAACTGACCATAGCACAGAATAACATCAACTCAATCTGAGATTACTAAGGCTTGAAGTCACTGTATTATGTGTGGATTACTTATGCACATCATTGCTGATAATGAGTTTTGGACTGTTTGTTTACTAGCTATATTTATGCCATGTTTTATGTTATTAGCAAGCAGTATGTTGTTTAGATGTGTCACTCTGTCCCAGATTTAGCCTATTAATGGTTCCTCTGTCCAAGAAGGAATAAAGTAAGGGGAGATGCCAGGACAGAGGGTTAACATTGCATGGGCAGATAATATGTCGGGAAGAAATAGTATTCTTTTGATGCCTAAACAAACAGATATATACGTTTCTAAAGCATCAATGTTAATTGATGCTTTAGAAATGGTTAAATGGTGACATGTTCAGTCGATATAAATGACGTGGAAAATAAACACGTGTTGTTTCTCTCTTAAATTTATTGTGCATGTTGGATTAGATTGGTTTTATGGCATGGCTTGAACTTTTATTTTCTAAAGTTTTCTTTTCTTTTATTTTAGCATAAAAAATTAAGGCAGAACCCTCTCTCTACATATTATGCATCTGCCATGTATGTCAATGTGGCAGAACATTGCAGTCTGGTGCATGTGTGTAAGGCTAGCTATTTTAAACTATTTCAGTTTGGCTGTGTCTGTTTGGCTACCTCTTTTAAAGTATTTAAGTTTTATATTGGCATATATCTTCTGTAGGCCTACACTGGTAGTTATACAGGGGATTTATGCTATGTAATGGCTGAAATTATTAGCATTTAGGTATTGGATATTTACATTTGTGAGTTTTTCTAGCTTTTGTATTTATACCTGGACAGTTGATATGTCACCCGTAGACCTGTATCTTCTAAATGATTGATTGTGTTCACTGTGTAATGTCATTGAAATTTTTCATTGAGAACTGAAAATATTAATCTTATATTGGTAATTGAAAAAGTGGTAAGTTCTCACTCATCCAATGGATTCCCATCCAGAATTGGTTAATAGTTTTTACCGATTTAAGAGTAGCCGTTTCAGGTAGCATTGAGGATTATGAATGATGGCAGCCCAATGAAGTTCACAGCGCATGGTTGTCCAGATGGTGGGAGATAATATGTCCAGGTATCCCTGGGTCTGTAGAGGCATTGCACTCGAAAGACTCTGCTTCATTAATGCATTTGATATTATTTCGCCTCAGCCGGCTTTGCGAGTCTAAATTTAAAAGAAACAGATTTACTGCATTGTTGCATTAAAACATTGAATACGAGACCCGTCTACTGGCATCAGATGTAAAACTTTCCTGCAACATAATATGCAGATAACGATCACTTTTGCATCAGTTTAGAATTTTGTTGTATATACAGGTCTGTCATTTTACATATGTAAGAGTAAAGAGCTATAGTGGATTGCTTTCTGTCAAGCAGTGATAGTTGGACGGAGTTGCATGGTATATTTTAAAAATGTTTTAGATTTCTCATCGTGACGATGTAATCCGAAAGCTTCAGGAAGATTTAAACGAATCACAGACTCAGCATACAGAACGATTTGATGAAGTATGTCTGCTAAAACCGCCGCTTTCTGACATGGCTCTCTTTATGTAATTCAGTTCGATATTGCTGCTTCAAGGAAACTTCTGCTGTTGACTCACTACCACCAATTCACCACTAGAGAAGATCTTTTTAGCCTCTACACTAGTGACTCAAGGGTTTATGCTCATTAAATTAAGTTCATGTAGTGAATTTGTATGGCGCATTGGCGCCACTTCAAAGGAACTACTCAGAGGTGCTCCCAACCTCAACATGGCCAAATGATACTGTCTTAAGATGAGAGAGGAGTGCCTGAGAAGTAGCTCTAAAAGGGAGCGGAGCGTCAAGGGGAGGCCATTCTAGATCCTCGGTGGCCGAGTGGGTGGGTAGCCCGCTCGCCACGCCGGCGGCCCGGGTTCGATTCCCGGTCGGTCGGTTTATCAGAGATTAATTTCTCGGATCTTTACTGCGGGTGGCTCGGTCACAATATAGACGTGGAGTAGCGGTGGTGAAGGATCTCACCCTCAGGGTCGAGGCCATAAGACAGCCGCTATATAAAATATGCGATTACATTTACATTAGGTCGAGGCTACTAGATAGCACTCTCCAGTGTGATGCTCTCACTGTTGTACATAGACACCACCAGGGCTGTACTCAAGGGTATTCGCGGGTATACGGCGTATACTCAACTCCGTGAAAAAATGACAGCGTATACTCACCTCAAACCGCGAGGATACACGCGGGTATACAGCGCGTATACCCACCTCAGTAAAATCAGGTCAAACAAGTCAAGGCAGCGTGTACTCACCTCAAAAGTTCTGAGTACAGCACTGGACACCACTACTATTTGCCAGTAAGTTCACAATTGGATGGCTGGTAAAGTGTGAGCTTGCGTGGCTGTAGGTTCCCCTTTGCCCGCAGAGAAAAAGGTACACAAGCATACCGGTAGGTTATTATATAGACGAAATAAATTGGTATTCTTGTAGTTCTCTTCCAACAGTTCCGCTAGTCAGAAGCTTCTTTGTGAACTACCTAAAAAGTCATAAAAAGACCCAGATGCATATTTACCTTTCTATGTTTCTTTATGTATTGAATCTTTCACTGTTAGATGCTGGCGTCCATGTTTTTAAAATTCTTTTGATCAGGTGATGCGTTATGAGAATGATTTGGCTGAGCTGCGTTTGGAGAACCAAGCGATGAGTGACAAGATCCACGAGAACGCTCAGACGTTCGTTCTAAACACAGATCAGATCCAGCAACTTGAATTTGATCTCGCTAAATCACAAGAGAAACACAGAACATGCCAAAAGGAGGTGAAGGAAGAACCTATTGTAACTCTGTTCTCTGTAGTCTGAGATTACTTGACTGACTGTAATTTGTCATAGTTAATTATTGAGTTCAAACCTTTACGCATAAATTTTTAATTTAAAAAAGCGCAGGCACTAATGTCTAGCTAAAGGACACAGATATAAAGGACTATGAATCTATAATCAGGAATATTTCGTGACTCGCATTTCATTACTTGTGGCATGTTAGTCATGCTACACAGAAGTTACTCATTATTTGGTTTAATGCTTGCAATATAGTCTGTGAATGCAGGCTTTTGATGGTTGTAAACAGTTACCTGATGTTGATTTAGGTTGGACTGCGAGATGAGGCCATACTTAACTTGCAGGAAAACCTTGATACCCTACGACTCAAGTACACTGGCTGCGTGGAAGAGGTCAGTATCTCTTTACATATTTTATTTCTCTATTTTTATACTTTGTTATGTTATGTGTGTAAATGTATTGCAACTCTTCTAAATTTATCAACACTGCACAAAAGTCACATCTTATTCACTGGTGCTTTATCAAATCCATTTTGCAATAGCTTTGCATCAGTATGGTGCAATTACTACATTGTCTACTTTCTCTTTTAGCTGTTTAGTTCAAATCAATCCAAGTGCCAGTCTGTGAGAGAATTAAATGAGATAAATCATGCTGCTAATGCACTTCCCAAGCACTGATCAGACACATTTTAATATTTTCGGTGGTTAGCAACATTGGCCAAGTTACCAAGGAGAGATTGTATCTAGTCGTTTGCATGGTACCTCTAGCATTATGGGACTCCTTGCCTGTCTGAATGATGTTTGTGTGTGTTTGTGTGCCTGCGGTTGACATGTGGTCTGAATTGTGAACTTATAGTTTATTAGGAATGCTTGACTGAGTAATTTGCTCTTCTTTATGGCTGTGTAGTTGAGCATTCGTGATGACGAGGTTCAGAGACTGAACTTACGCGTCAAACAACTGCAGTGCGACATCCGAGATGTTCAGTCACAGGTCGAAATCAGTGAAGATAAGGTAAGAGGTCTCCAGATGAGATCATGTTCAGCACTTGAACTACTGTTCACTGCTGTCTATTCATCAGTGCATCGCTGCACTTGTCTATTTTCTCAACATTGGAGATTGCTTGGACAAGCATGGATCAAAAATTAATCCCAGGTAAAAATGTAGTCTAACGAACGTTCTGTATTATGATCAACCCATAAAATGCATTGTCAAGTCAAGTCAAGTTTATTGTTCCCACAAAAGAAAAATACAACAGTTACACATTTTGTCATGCATATGTAGTGAAGAAAAAAAAGATAATTTTATAATTACAAGTTGCAACTTACATTGCTCCAACATCAAGCAACAGGTTTGTTCGATCTATTTGTCTAGCATCGATACAGTGTGGCATCTTATGCGTAGGCTGTATCTATGCTTATCAACTATGTGACTCTAGGTGTTTAATATGATTATAAATGGCAGACTATTTGCCTCAACTGAACGAGAAATCTGTGTTGTCTCTGGATTTCTGTCTCAACAGCCCATGTGGCTGATTAGAAAATTATTGTTGTACAATGTACAAAATTGTACATATTTCTTTAATATATTTTGTGGAAGTACTGAATTCTGTGTTGCTTGTCACTCCATCTATTTTAGTTTATTCTTACGCTCATAATGCAGGAAGTTGCAAGTTATGTCTAATAGGGATGATGATCAAGAAATTATATTCAGCTACTCTTTTTCTGGCAATGTTTACACTTGTGTACTTGTTATCTTTTAATTTATTCAGTTGTGCTTGTCAGGATTAGCTGCTTCCAATTTGGTTTCGCTGCTTTTTTCTTATTATGAACTCTCGGCTTTTTTATTTCAGTGTAATAATGCAACAAAAGTCATCCATCAACAGGAGAATGACTTCATGGTTTCACAGCAAGAGGTGATACACCAAGCACATTTTTTAAATTTCAATCTGTTGGACTGTATCAGTCTGTCTACACTCTCAATCAGTCAGACAAATGGTACTCATACAAATAGGAAATATGTGAAGGCAGCAGTTGGATAGACCAGTAGTTTTCTGTTCTTATTTTTCATTTTGCATTCATAGAACTTTTTATCTGTAAAATACCGGAAATTATAGTAACAAGCTGTATGTTGCTGGGTATTTGTGTATGATTTTAACCGTTTTATGATGAGAGGACCAGTTGACCATGCATTTTAGGCTCATTGTTAAAGTATTAAACATGAACTATCACCTACAAATATTACAGAATGAACTTTACTGAGACTGTTCTCTGTGTTCAATCTGTGTTTCATCTAATACATGAGTTACTCAAAGTACTGCGGCTGTAGAGCCTAAGTCAATATTTAACGCTTTAGCGACGTTTGTGTGTGATAAAAGTGACTGGGAAGCCAAACAGCATGTCATCGAAGTGACATTATGTTCTGCGTTGATGTGGACGCGCTTAAGTTTTGTCTTAGATCAAGAATCATCAGAAGATGGTCGATCAGGTGAAGTCGGATCTGGCGCTCACACGGAATGCACATTCCATGGAAGTCGGTCGATTCAAAGATGAGATCGGTGAGCTGAGAGAGAAACTCGATGCAACTCAGAATGAATTGACCGCTGCTAGACTCTCACTCGCTCAACAGAAGTTGCAGTTGGAAGAACTAACGCAAGACTTAGACAAGGAGCAGCATTCTTGCCAGGAGGCGATTAACGAAGTGAGTTAACGCATAGAAATATGCTCAGAACAGTGATGAGACTTGCTGAAGCCCTGGCAAAGCATTAATTTTTTTATGAGTCTGATCTGTTAATTAATACTCAAATTTGTTAATTAAGTTTCATATTTTGATGCAATATTATAGATATAATTTGCGGGCCATGAGTTCTAATATATTTTTAAGAAATGTTGCCATGTTATTTTTGTCAAATATGATGAAGTCTATTGATGCCTAACTGAAGCAATCTCCTTAAGTGTCAACATAACTTTTGTCCTGCTTTGTTTTGCTTGGTAGTGCTAGTGGGACTGTTTTATTGGTATATTCTTAGGCTGTATATTTGTATATCTTTATGTTTGTTATTCTTTAGATTAACAAACGAGGCTTGGAGATTGAAAACCAGGATCAGGAGTTGAAAGAATTAAAGAAGCAGCTGATGTTCTTGGACGAGGAGTTGAATCGGGCGAATGAGAGAGATGTCAAGCAGCAGACTGAACTGGAAGACTACAGAAACAAATATGACAGCGTTTTTCTGCAGTCCTCTGATCTTGAGTCTTCACTTGTCGGTGTGATGGATCAGCTCAGTCTCTCTAAAAAACAGGCAAAGAGCATGTCATTTGAACTTGTCCAGTTTACATTTAGCCCACTAATGCATCGCACAGCACCTCTGAGGGCTGTTGGTTGTGATAGAGTCGTGTATTAAAGTTGCTGGTATTATGCTTTAACTTTTGTTTTACCTTGCAACCATACTTTAGAATAACCATGATATAGTAAAACTGTACATTAAAATAGTTGTCATTAATAGTATGGAGATTGTCACAGCGCATTGTTTGAAAGAGAATTCCTGCTTTTATGTAATCATTAGTTTTCTGTAATTGAAAATTGAATTTAAATATTTCTGCACATTTTTATATAAAGGTTTTGATAATGAGCAGTAGTCATGTTTTTAAAGATCTTGATAAATTAAGATGGAGAAAATGTAAGGTGCTTCATGAAAGATGAAATAAATGGAGTAATTCACTGCATTGTGCGAGCACAATCTATTGTTGAATAACTAAAATGTATAGTAGCTGCTGAACTGTAACCAAACTAGATTTGAACATAAATGGCGAATGGCAGGGAGGTAGATTGCATCCTTGGAACACTTGGCAACTCAGAGAGCTGGTGATGTCCAGCTTAGCAATTAATTCATCTTGGGAAAAGAGGTGCAAACCAGAAGTTGTGCCATAGTGCCAGCAAGGCCAATGGGGGGGTGCAGTCACTTGCTCTCAGTCTTCGTTTTGTTGGTTGAGAAGACTGCAATGCCTTGCTAGAGTTAACACAGAAGGACTTATCCAAGGGAGACAGGACTCATTGCCTCTACGAAAATCTGTGAAAAATCTGGATCAGTGTTAATAGTCTTTAGCTGCTTGCTAAAGCATCTACCTCTGTTGTGTGTTTAATGTGTAGTGCCATGGTTTACGCAGAATTGTTACGGAGATGCTAAAAAATAGAATTTTCCTAGACATTCTCATTATCGGTCAGTAAGTGAAACTTGTTATTGAATGTAATCAGTAGATCAGTTTAAGGAAAGTTATGTATGGACAGGTAGAATTTCTGACAAAATCAATGATTTTAGAATGAGTGCATTTTAAAATGAATGTAGGTCTCAGAGAAGGAGAGTCAGGTGTTGCAGTTGAGGAGTGACCTAGATAGCAGCTTGTCACGGGTGAGTGTCGTGGAGAGGGATCTCATAGATGCGCAGTCAACAATTACTGCACTGGAGACGGAGTTAAATGAGGGACAGCAGGACCTGAACAAAGCATTCGATCGACTTGCCAAGAGTGACTCTACTATCCTAGACCTCAACGAACAAGTCACACTCCTGCAAAACGAGGTTTGATATATATCTGCTCTAAAATTGCCTTATTTCACGATGGCATGACATGCAGTGGTATCATTAATTGTAATTGTAATTAGTAATTTACATAATGCAGATACTCAACCATTTTGACATGTATATTTTAGCCACTGATTTCTTGGAGCTATAATGCTTAGGGCTCGTGTTTCTGTATTCCATCTCTTCTTATTAAACTGCAAAACTCTTATAGCAATTTGTTGCTGGAGTACAAATGTGAGGTTTGTTTAAAAATTGAATTCTGGACAAGTACTGTAAGTTTCTTGCTACGTGCTGCTTCATGTAAGAATTCAATATTTTTATTTGTGTGGTCAACGAATGAAGTTTATCTAGGGTTTCCTGGATTGTGCTAGTTATGTCTTCATAGAAATTATCAATTGAGTCTTCAGATTAATACTAATGTCTGATGAAAACGTTACTTTAATTTTGACGTATGTCCATTGTCCACATTATGTAATACTGAGTAACCACTTGGTGTAGGTGCTCACCATGTAGTGCGGGTTTCAGCCTTCTGGAGATGGTACCATGCACCTGGAGCTAGGCACTATGTACCAGGCACAATTATTCATTGCTCTCAAATAAGGCTTAGTTGTTTTATTGTGGAGCTTATTAATGCAAAAATAAGAGTTACATTTATTGATACTGATGTATATGTAGGCAAATGTACAGCTGCTCAGATCATCTATTTTAAGTGATGGATTTCCGCCTGCGTTGGTGTTTGCTGTCTAGATAACTGATGTGTGCTATCTTTACAGATATTTGGAGATGTTTCAGGAGCTGGAGACAGTGCAGATAATCCTTGTTTGTTATTGCCTGTAAATAAGTTTACCCCTTAATTGGCATTTGTTGTTCGTTTGTTTGTTTGTTAGCATACAGTCAAGTTTTTGAATTGATGTTCGTGTTTTGAGGTTGACGTTCTGTAACTATGGCTAAATCAGCATGTTCTTGTATACGGTTAAATTTGAAAGATGAACTAGTGTTAGTGGTTTTTCAATGGACACACTTAATGTTTAGACATCTCCTTGTGATAACTCCTTTGTGTGAGAACCAGTAGTTAGAAGAGTGTGCATGCTTTAAGTGCTTGTCTAGAGATGGTGGACCATCTCGGAATGTTGAGTCTATGCCTAGCACTGATGTGCAGTCAACACAAGTTGAGCATGAGCAAAAGCTAATATTTGTACTGCTTATAGAGCTAGAAACAGTATCTTGACCCATAATCAACCGATTTTGTCACATAATGCTTCTTGGCCCATATTTCGTGTGTTTTGCAACAAGTCTTTGCAATACTATCATCCATCTTGCACTGTTACAGTTTATGGTATTGATGTCTAGCAAAGTTTGCTGTGATAAGTGCCACTTATCTTCCTGCCCTTTTCAGTTCATTAACTTGAAGCATTGATTCTAAATGCTACTGTTCCCAATCTGTTTCTAGTGTAGGAACAACTATTTACAGCCCTTAGACACAGGACAGCTATGTTCACAACACTGACAGGTGTCCATAAAGAGACGATATACAAATGTTAATGTATATACATTATACATGTATACTGTGTTCTCTGGCCTCTGAGAGAAGACAATATGATTATTGCACAATTGTGTGACTCTCTGTCTTCAGTTACACTGCACTATAGCCTACTCTGCTAATCATTATTGTAATTGTAAATCCAAATTTCTAAGATGCTGCTCTAAAGCTAAGTACAGGGCTTTACCTTATTCATGAGCACTGCACTACAATATGGCAAAGTGACAGAGTAACACCACAACTCCTGTAGTTAAAGCCTATGTCACATATCACAAAATTGAGACCAGAAGCTGCAAGGTTGAGGCCAAGTGCGCAAATTTGACCTGGAGGACCTAAGGTATTTGGACGGTTGAATTTAGGAATGGCATTGTGTTTATTCTAGAACTTTCAGAGGGAAGAAATGCTGCGAAGACTTCAGTCAGATTTTTCCCTGTACAAAGAAAAACATGCGCATGAAAATGGTGAAGTAAGTGTTGGATATTTGTTGTATAATGGTTTTTGGGCACAGGAGACTGTTGTGTAATTCCTGTTTAGAGTCTCTCAAGGGCTGTTTTGCATTTGTATTAGACTTCTCCAGCTGCTTGGATCAGTGATTATACCACTTTATCAAATACTAATGTTTGTGTTCCAGCTGTCTTATATGTTGATTTTCTGTTAGTTATGGTAGTTTATACATTCTAGGCAGGATCTGTTACAGAAGCAGGTTGAATATTGAAGAAGCAGGTTGTGTATTTTAGAGTCATCTACATTCCAGTATTAATATGCTTTGGAATTGTCTAACAACTCTCTCAGGAATTTCACTCCTCCTATGCACAAGTCTAATCATTGTTATACTTCCTAATCATTTTCAAGTAGCTATCGTATTTAAAGTCTTGAGAAACTAGAGCTCTGTCACGTTGCATCAATTGTACAGCTTCTGATTCCTTACAATTTGTTTCTCTGTGTTGTGTGAGTCCTATTGACTTTCTTTTGTCCAGTTCTTTGAAAAGGACAACGTCATTCATCAGATGGAATTTGAGTCGGAACAGATCCGCAGCGAATTGCAGCTGAAATTACATCAGCTTCAAGATATGTCAGATAGCGTGAAAGATTTGAAGAAAGAGCTGAACAGCCAGAGAGACCAAAAGAAGCACTTAGAGGATCAGGTCAGTAGTCCTTCTACAGATGTTTGGCCTGTCACCTGTACATAGCAGATGTTGTATCGTTGCATGTGATCTGTATTTGTTATTTGAAAAATATGAAATCCATCAAGCAACAGCTGTAAATTAAACTTATTAAAGTGAGGAATGAAAATTATTGACTGGATTTTAATGTGGACTGGTGCTTAAGTTATTTTAGGACTCTCCCTTTGAGCCAAATATTATATTTGTAACCTATTACATCTGTTAAACTCTTTTCCTTTTGGTTTCAATCAAAAGTGTGACTACAGTTATTTTGCTGGGTATTTGCAACACCCTTTCCTTCCCTCACTCACTACTCATCCCAATTTTTCCAATCAATCCATATACAATACTAATGATTCATCTCAAGATGATCTTCCAGTTCATTCCTTCTCATATCTTGCTGCTCACCCAAAGTCATCTATCTCAAGCTCCTTTAGCTATCCCCTCTAAGGCTCATCAGTCATCACCCAAGATGTAAGTCTCATTTCTGCTTCATCATTTTCTTTGCTAGAGCTCTAATCTCTCTTTTTAACAAAACTTACCTTAGATGCTACTCTGCCGCTTTCTTTCGTTGGTTTCTGGTAGCTAGACTTCGTAGTTCACTTGGTATCTGTTGACAACCACTCTGACGCAATGCGATGCTCATGAATAAGCTGATGCCCTGCACTCAGCTTTTAGGTAGTGCTTTCGAGCAATGGAGTTTATGATGAATACATTTAGTCTAATTCACAATCTCTTCGAATCGAAGAACCTTGTTCTTTGATAAAGGCAATTATCGAATCACTTTGTATCTATAGGAAGCAATTTGTGCTTTTGGTATCTAAAAAATATCTGTTCAATTGTTTTTCTGTAGCTGAATCAACTGGAGAAGGTTAACGAGGAAGTGATACTTGACCGAGCGTCTTCGCATCAGATGTTTAAGTCAGAAAAGTCTCGTTTGAAAGAACAGTTGAAACAGTTGACATGCGAGCAAACAGAAGCCAACCATAAGATCAGAATTCTGGAGCAAGAAATTGCGAAACGAGATGACCAGCTGAGTCAGACGAAGGCACAACTCAAAGCAACCAATGATCAAATCAGTCTAAAAAATGAAGAGGTTAGTTATGTGGACTTGTTCATTGAGGCAATAACTAATTTATAAGATTGATTGTTCTATCACATATATGCTGATTGCTGACGTCACCAAAACTCAAATAGTATATTGATCTACAGGCTTAACCTGTGAATGTCTGCAAATTAAGAAATAATAATGGCGTTTCATCACTGTGGAGTGACACAATTAAATAAGTGCTGTTTGAAATTATATTGTCAGAAATGTTCTATGAGATGTGTATATCCTTTTGTTCAATCAATTCTTGTCATAACGCAACAAGTGGCGGTCGACCTTTACGACCAAATACGGCATAAACAAGAAGAATGAAGGCCAGCATTTCCCTAAAATTAGATAAATCCATAGTAAACAGAAAGATTGAAACTGGCAAGTGAGACAGCCTGTTAATATATTTGTCAAAGAATACTGAAGAAGAAAGAGTTCATTGGTAACCGGTGCTACCAAGTCTACATAGATAATTCCTAAGCTTTGATCATTTGATAGTAATATCTTCATGTTTTCAGTTGTGTGAATAAGTGAATGTTAGGAATTTCACATTCATTCTCAATTGGTTATCAATCTCTGACTTATTCAGAAA
Source organism: Lumbricus terrestris (assembly GCA_949752735.1). NCBI lineage: Eukaryota > Metazoa > Annelida > Clitellata > Crassiclitellata > Lumbricidae > Lumbricus > Lumbricus terrestris. Next base: position 47,653,782 of record OX457038.1, on the reverse strand, counting down.
CATTGCTTGCGGTAAACATAGAACCTTTAATATTATAGAAAAAAGGAGTACCTCAAGAAATGCTTACCAAACTCTCTTTTACTTTTCATAAATTGGAAAATCTACCAGCCTACTTGTCTTTACATATATATGTGTGATTTTATGTTTGAAGATCGACCATCTTGAGATGTTTAGAAATGAGCAGACCATTAAACTGTCTGAGGCGCAGAATAATCAACGATTGGCTGAAAACAAAGTGAGTTACAATTGCGTAGAACTATTTTCTGTGTCACCCCAGACAAGGTAACAAAAACACAAATGTCAGAAAACCCATGATTCCTTTAGATAGTTATCAACATTTGGTCATCCACAAAAAGTGTGCCCTTTGTGAATTTTTGTGTGTAAAAGCCAGCTTACTTACTCGCCGGGAAAGAATGGTAGATGGTCAGGTTGTGTTTCGGCTTTACGGGTATATATATGGCCATGTGTTGGTTTTCTGGCCTGTCTAGTTACAAGGGTTAAGCGAGATAGCAGTGCATTATTGTGGAATTTTTAAGGTAGCCTTGGAAGGCTGGATCGCAAATTTGTTTAAATTACTTGTTTGCTTGTTGTGTTAAAGATTGCCGAGCTTGAAAGTGCTTGTCTACATCTGAAGGGGGATTTGGACGAAGCTGTTTCTCAGTTCAAAATTGCAACACAAGAGGTTTTTCATTCTGAGTTCTTCGATATAAATATGCCGTTCAAAAATATTTAGGCATCCATGACTTAGATTTTTTCAAAGTAAAAACCCTGACAGTATATTTCTTGTGCTGTCAATCTTTAGTTTCCAAGATTTAAACATATGTTTTTTCAGCAGTTAAATGTGCCTATAGCAATGTTAGTTATCAATAGAAAATGGTTGTATTCATAAAGGGTTTTCTTCAGGGAATTATGTTGTTGGTGAACTGCAAACAGATCTTGATTTTGGTTTTCACTATTACCCAGTTTCAAATTCAAGATTCACTGTTTTGTGTGCACTCAATTGGCTTCTGCATGGTGTTGTTAACATATTTTTTAAAAAAATTTGCAGCATGCGCATCTTGAGGAGAAGTTGATTCTTGTGGAGCGCAGTCTGACATCAACTCAGGAGAAGTTGAGCCTGAAAGTGGGAGAGACGGCAAAACTGGATAACAATCAGAGAAAGTTGCAGACAGAACTTCGAACGATGAGGGAACGCAATTCCAGCTACGAGGATGAATTGGTCGACCAGAAGCAGACGATAGGTCAACTTTTTTCTAAACTTAGATCTTCTGTATTAATGTTCAGCAATAAAGTTCCTTTGTGTAAATCAAAATTTCTGGGAGACATGGTCTCTTGTTTATTTATTTCTTTGTTTCTCACAATTGCTATGGCACCCCTTCAAACTTCTACTCAGAGGCACTCCCGACTACAGCGCGGACACTGTATCGGGGTTCACGCCAAAGCGCAAGAGCAATTGCAAGTGAAGGACTTGCTCAAGGTCCCTACGTGGCGGCTTGAGGTGGATTGGAACCTGGAACTCCTCCCATCTCGACGGCACGGAACCCACCCCTACACCACCATGCCTCACCTCTTGTGTGTGAATTTGACCGACTGTACTAGATTAAGTAATTGAAATTCATTTTCGTTCTGGCAGACAAATTGCGAAAGGATCTTTTACTGGAGAAGGAAGAAACTCATCAAGTAATCCAGGAAATGATGTCCTACAAGCAAAATCTGGCAACATTGGAGTGTGCTTTTGATGGTGAGAAAGAAAGTGGCAGACAGCTTAGCGATCAGGTCAGTGAACCTCGGCTGCCCCCTACCCTCCATTTTGACAGTCTGGATTCATCAGCAGACATTCACTACTGGACGAAACATTGCAAATCATTATATTATGTCAGTGAAAACTCAGCTGTCTTCTTGCATAGCAACTGACTACATCTGTTTGTAGGCTGGTTCTTTCATTTACTCAGTAGATAAAATCAAAGATAAAATCGAAGATAACAATCTAGAAATTTAACAGCCTTATAATAGAAGCAGAACACAACAGGACAGGATGGAGATCAGAGCTGCAGCTTGTATTGTTGTCTTTGTCCGACCTATCTTAGAGCCTGTTTTACTCCAGTATCTTCTCTTTCCAGTCATTCCTCCCTTTAGTCATTGGGTCAAGGTTATTTTGGTTGTCACCACGGGTGCGTACTTCTATGGCACAGCTATGAGTTTTGCTGTTTTGTCGACCCCTCTATCTGGAATTGATTGCCTTGGTACGTCAGGACTGACCCTTTTATCTCTTTGTGTTGACTGATCCGCAAGTGCCTGAAAACCTCTCTGTTTACCAGTGAAGACACTGACCTGAGTCGGGCATGCCTCTGATCTTCAATGGTGCTATATAAATACTTGGATTACACTTACATTGATCTGTGATGGATGGCCAGTTGCATGTGAGCCCATCCACACGAAGGTTTATCTATTTGTAGAATTGTCAGTGACACGTTGGTGACCAGTAGGAGCTATGCATTTGACAATGTGCTCCTTGTTTTCAAACTGAACTTGGAATTTTTATATTTGCCAGAAGAAATTCTGGACACTGTATGGCATCTCCTAAAACATTAATAATGTTTTACAAAAACTTTGGCATCTGCTACTACTCTATAAAGTGACAATTTTTTCATCCTAACGTAGTGCAGGTCCAGTGCTGTAGAAGATTTGTATGTGTGTGTTTGCTGTCGATGTCAATTATGCAGCTGACTCAGCAGGACCAGCTCCTGACTCAGCTTCAGCAGGACATCAATGCGAAGAGCATGCAGCACCAGGACACGATGAAACAGCTCCAGCTGACGAAGAAGACAGTCGCAGAACTGCAAGATGAGATCGATCTGCATCAGAAGAGAGATCGCGAGAACGGAAATAAACTTCACGAACAGGAAACGATGATTATGCGTCTGAGAGAAGAACACGAAAACATTCAGCAGAGAATACGAACGCTAAAGGAGGACATTGTGGACAGGGATGGACAGCTTCGAGTTTCAAAGATGAACTTAGACACAGCGCACAAACAGATGCAGCATCTGCAACAACAGGTCTGTTTTCTTCGGCTATGAATGTACATCTGCTCACCTGCTCTCAAAGACACACCTGCATTTAATAAATTATAATGATGGAATTGCATCATCTGTTTGGCTGGCTTGGTTTTAACCTATTATACCAGTCTGTGTCTGCTGTAGTGTGGTACTTATGTTGTCTGCGTTAAAGCTACCAATATTTTTCATTGTGCTTACACAGATCTGTTTTTTTTATTTGACACCAGGTGGCACGGTATGAAGAATTGATCGCACAGTTGAAGAGTGAATTTGAAAAGTCACAGTCACAGCATTCCAATTCTCACAGCCAGGCATGTGCACAAATTGTTCAACTGCTGAATTTTAAAATTGTTCCAAGTTTTCTTACTTTGCAAAATATTTTCATTATCTATATTTGTGTTGTATATGATGTGTTTGCTGCGGCGCCGTAACAAATGCGCGCAAGCAAAAGCGCGCAGACAAATGCGCGCAGACAATAGCGCGCAGACAATAGCGCGCAAAGCGCGCAACAGGGACTTTCCCGTCAAAAGAGCGCAAAAAAGAGCGCGCAAAAAAAGCGCGCAACAAAGAAAATGATGAGAATAATTAAAAAGAACAATGTTTCATAAATGTTTCATAGGCACCGTTCATTTCAGCAGACCGTCGACTGCCACCATCCATCGGTCTTCAAACTTGTAAAGCAATTCATTGCGGAACAAGACCACTTTGAGTTGAAGATCGAGAGGTATCGTTCTGGATTTAGACACCCTGAGGCTTGAAAATGTAAGTACGTGCGTCCCAATAGACGCCTTCAGGCGTTGGTTCCAACGTATGGCACGATTCCTTTGGACGATTTTTTGCGCGGGGTGGCTCACAACGTTAGCCTATAAACTTATAGGATTTGAACTCTATATCTTCTTCACATTTCTAGCGAAGCACTATTTGACTCTATTCGATTTACTTCGTTTCGTCTTACTACATTGCGTTTAGGATTAAATGTTCCGTTGAAGAACAACGTTTCGTCTATATTTCATTGCGTTTAGGATGAAATGTTGCGTTATTTCTCACCTTCTGTTTCCTTATGTTTAGATGCTGAATCAATAAAAAAAATTATTGGGTCTATGTGTGTTATTTGTGCGCGCATTTGTCTGCGCGATTTTGTTACTGCGCGCATTTGTCTGCGCGCATTTGTCTGCGCGCTTTTGCTTGCGCGCTTTTGACGGGACACCGTTTGCTGCTATCAGTAGTTTATTTTCATTGACTTGTGTAGCTGTATTATTCAAGTAAAATTTGTAATTTACAGTTTAGAGAACAGAGTTCAGACATAAATTGTGAGACTGGAAGCAGAATTGCTAATTAAAAATTACAGATACATGCATTTCTCACCATCAGAATACTGACCACTTTCTAGCGATCTTTTTGACTGATGAAAATTATTTCTGCCACGAGACAGAATTTTTGCTCGTTGGCTATGTTCAGTTTGGGACAGATATTTGTCCAATTAATTTTGTGGTATCATACTTGCTGTACAAGATGGAAATATTTAACCTGGAACAGACAAAGTTGTAGGAATGGAATAGGCAGAATGATAATGATGAAAGTTTGTAATGATGTTGGCTTGTAACTTCTTGTTTTGGGGAAATGTTTGCATGATATCTCTGTGTTCTGCCTCACTGATCACCAGCCACACAGGTTTAGCATTGATTTGTTTCAAGTTGGGTTTACTTCTGTTAAATGCAAATGATTTCAGGCATTTCAGACTAGTTTATGTTGATGTTGAATTATATAATCAAAGAATTTTCTTAATCGCTCCCAGTTAGAACTGAGAATATTCAAAGAACTGACTGTAAATAGGCAACAATTCTAGAATGCATAAGTTAGAACCCGATTAAAAAGGTGACAGCTACACTGGGAAACATCCTGTGAAGAAGAAAATTCGATTGTTTAGTGTGTTCCTTGTCTTATTGGAGCGCCTCTGAGTGGCTACCTTGAAGGGGCGCTTATATAAATTACGATTGATTGATTAATCTAATGTTCGGTAAAATGATGATAATTGAAAAGAAACTCCATCCGTTATCATCAATCTTTACTTGCGTATCCTTGCCACAAAGAATTCTTCTTGTGGTATTTACCAGTACTTACTTTAATTTGGCCACAGTTGAAGACGTGTTAGTCTTTCTGAAGAAATATCAGCTCTAACCAGATGGACAGATCCAGTTAGCACTTTTTTTTATAAATGACATCTTTGTTTTCATAATGGATTTTCATTATGACTGCAGTTACTGGAGTGCCAACAGCAAGTGCACGATCGCACAGTTCAGCTGTCGACTCTTCAAGGCAATCACAAGGAGACAATGGATCAATTGTCTGAGAAGTCTCGACAGGTCGTCATCCTCAAGACAGAACTTGATCGTGCCAACCAAAAGTCTCAATCACTTGCAGAAGAGGTTAGAATACTTGCTCACCTGGTTTATAATAACTTGCCTGCATTTATCAGTTCGTTTGACCGTATTTTAGATATGTATGAAAAGAATAAAATGGTCCTTGATTAATTTCCTCTTGGGTCTTGAAACATATCAGATTTTACCATAACTCAAGACCTGAGGACATTGAGGACAGGGATGGACAGCTTCCAGTTTCAAAGATGAACTTAGACACAGCACACAAACAGATGCAGCATCTGCAGCAACTGTTTTCTTTGGCTCATGTACAATTGTACATCTGCTCAACTGCTCGCACAGGCACGCCTGCATTTAATATAATGATGAGATTTGCATCATCCGTTTCGCTGGCTTTGTTTTACCCTATTATACCAGTCTGTGTCTGCTGTGGTATGGTACTTATGTTGTCTGCGTTAAAGCTACCAATTTTTGCCATAATGCTTACACAGATCTGTTTTCTTTAATTTGACACCAGGTGGCATGCTATTCAGACTTGCAACTCACTATCATAATTATAAATAACTCTGCAAAACATACTATTTTACTGTGTCCTGACTTTGGGTATGGTTTCCTTTAAACATCTTCGATTTAATCCATCTTGCTTTATGATAGCAGAACTGCTTCAGCAGTCATTTGACTAGATGGTGTGAACATTCGTCAATGCATCAGTTTCACTTATACTTACTCTGCATGTAATAAATACAGAAATAAGGACTAATTGTTCAACTGATATCAGTTTCTAAAGCTAGTGTAAGTTTTCTTTTCTGCTGCAGAACAACATGAGTGGTTCGTTGTTTCAGATTGCGATGTATGAGGACAAGATGAAACGACTTAAACTAGAGCAGACGAAGTTGCAGGAATGGAACAGACAGAATGAAGACGATGTCAGTTTGATTTCTCACCTTCTTGATTCAGTTCTATGAATTCCCCCCCTCCTAGTGTGCAGCACTTCTGTGATGTTGTCTGTCATCTCTAGCCTGTTGTATTGTCTTCAATCTTCTCAATGCAGCGTTACAACTTGTTTTACATAGATCTGTACCTTATGCTGTAGTATTTACATGTTTACATCTCTAGCCTTGCATTTGTAGCTGTGAATATGCATTGTTAGTGTGTGGGGCACGGTGGTGTAGTGGGTATGCTCGTTGCCTTGAAACTGGAGGGTTGCAGGTTCGAATCTGCCTCAAGCCGTTGCGTTGGGACCTTGAGCAAGTCCTTCACTCGCAATCGCTCAAGCACTTCGGCGTGAAACTCCGATTCAGTGTCCGCCCTGTAGTCGGGAGCGCTTCTGAGTAAAACCTTGAAGGCGCACTATAACAGGTGCACTTACATACATATGTTCATGCGAGTTTTTCATCTCTTTCCTTAAACTCCACCTGTACCAGTTTTCAGCGTCAGTGACAGTTTGGGCATCATTTACAGAAGCCATAAATGGCATCTGATATTTAGGGAAAAATTGTGGATTTAAGGTATAATTTTGACCATGTGTTTACGTGTTGTATTTATATGGCACCTTTTCAGAACAGTGAAACAAGACAATCTGAGTGTGTATCTGGTGCTCTTTCTGTGAGCAAGGTTGGTGGATGGTTATTCCAAAAGGATTGTCCACCATATGCGAGGGTATAATGTAGACCTACAACCATAAATGTATTGAAGCACAGGGTAGCAAGTCCACATAGACTGCAGGTTGCTTTGAACATTGACGATCAACTAATGTCATCATGTATTCTGAGCACATGATATTGTGATATGACATCATAGTAGTTATATTGAGGCTTACCCCATGAGAAGGACCTTTAGCATGATCCTCTTTTGTGAGTTGTGACTTGCAGCCAGTGTAGATATGTTTGTGCATAGTTCGAAATGCTAGCTTTGTGTGGACTTACCACATTTCAAGCAGTGCAGTTGAGGAGAAACTCATGTGTATGATCTTTACTGAACACCTGTTCCACTCCGTTACCTGTTGTATTGTTTGTAAGTCAGTTGAACTGGTATTTCGATGATCTAGGAAATTGGTTTTCTGTCCCAAAAGTCATTCACAAACTTCCATGTGAAGGTATTTCACAGGCTCAGTTATTTATGTTGTTCTTGATATTATTTAATGTTGGATTTGTTAAATGTTTCTGTTTTGTTGTTCTGTTCCCTACAGTGTAAGATAGATAAGCTGATCTCTTTTGATCTTTAACATTCAAAAACAGTTGTTGATTACAAGTGCATTTTAGTTAGAATTTACTCAAGATCCAGATAACTTGTTTTCCTAAAACAGACTAATCTATTGTCTGATCATATGCAAGATAGAAGATTGCCAAGTTTAAGATTACAGAATTGTGGTTCTTAGTGTAATTATTGGTCTTTCAGACTGGTAGGTAGGTGCTTCTGTCTGGCTGGTCTGAATTTGGACTGGTTGTAATCAGTGGTTGTGGTGCAGTGTGAAAATTTATTGATGTTTTCCATGTGGTTCAAAGACAGATTGTCCTAATCCCTGATACAGCATGGACCATTGGACCTGTTAACACAAAGTAATTGGGGACAAGTAATTGAACTTGGCATTAAACTGGACCGCAGATCTGTAAGCTATTGTGTAACTAAATGTCCATGTGTCCAACTGACCACTTATCTGACCATCCAACTTCTGCATGGTGAATGCTATAAAAAATCCCACATCTACATCCTCCCTTAAAGTACCTATTTGTTTTTTGTTTCTGAAAGTATGCTATCATAAGTCGTCAAATGAACTTGGCACTTTATCTGTGCAAAGCATGCATCCTTAAATAAATATCGTTTCTGTTCATATTTATTTGAAAGATAGCTGCAGAATTCTACTTTTATTTGCTTCTGACTCTTTAGGTTTCATTACCCAGTAGCACATTCGTTTCTACACATTTTGATTGCTGCATATCTTTTAAAATGCAAATTCAAAAAATTCCCTTATTTTTCCATCATATGGCAGACCTTGCTCTGACTTTCCAGTGAACAGACTCCAGAAATTAAAAAATATTCTTCACACGTTGCACTTGGCTATTCTCTCTGACTGAATTACTGATGATGCAATCAGGTGCATTTGTGAATTTTTCAGTGCCATAGATCTGATAAGAAATGTCAAGAGCTTCAGAATGAGCTGTCCGTTGCAATGGATCGTAACCAACACATCCTCAAAGAATTGACAGCCAAGGATGAGGCGCTGGTTGTACTCAAGGTCGAAGTTGCTTCACTGCAGGAGAAATTGAAGGGCAGAAATGATGAGGTATCATTATGTGTTTGCCTTCTGCTCAACTTAAAGTGTGATGGAAACAAAATGCAACTGCATTTCAATATTCAGAATTTCAGAGACTAGAAAATTGACTCAGCTGCTCGAGGTGTGACAAGCGGAGACATTTGCCGCTATGAAACTGTACTGCCCTCTGCAGGATTTAATACCACCTGCAGCTAGCGAATTTTGTTCTGTAGTCAGGCAGCTGTGCACAGCTGATACAGGCTGATACACAGGAAGTGCTGGTACCACTGTGTCGGCACATCTAATCACATGTTAAATGTATTGTCATTACGAGCCATGGTGTTGTTAAGTAAATTCACATGCAGACAGGTCTTCACTTTGTTCAATTTGTGTATTATTATTATTATGAACAACATTAAATTTTAATTTCAGTTTCTGTCCGTTCCAAGAAAAGTATTTCTTTTACGCTGTGTTTAGAACGATCGACTAAGAAACGACGTAGAATCCGTGCATCAGAAGTTGCAGTACTTGGCCGACGATAAGTGCGGCATGGAGAAGAAACTTGAAGAGACAAAGCTGAAGAACGATCATCTACATCAAGAAGGGGAACTCATTGTCCAAAACGTCAATCAACTTGTTAAAGAACACAAGTAGGAATCATTCTTTACTCTAGGAAACAATTCATAATCTACACTTTTGGCCTTAGCTGTCTTTTTTATCTGATTACCATTCTGGGTAAATTTCATTGACTGTTTTGATTGTGTCATGTGAGCACTCTGCACTTCGTTATTCTGTCTTCAGTTACTGTTAAAAGCTAAGAATTTGGCTTATCAATCGCCTGTCTCTTGTAAAATTGGTGTGCAATATTTCGTACCAGAAGTGCAAGCTGCATGTTGTTTTGAATTTGAAGTGTTATTTTATTTTTCTCTTTGTATATATGGGTGTGGTTACATCTCATCACACAGAATGGAAATGTGCTCATTATTAGTCTCTGTATATTAATTCTAGCCATTTTTAGAAGACTGATTAATCCACTTTTGATTGTAAATATTGTATTTTCAGTATTGCCTTTTTCTGTCATTCATTAATATAGTTCTGTTTGTGATTTTTAGAAAGATATAATCGCTCTAAGTTGATGTAACTTGGTTTCAAGCAGTCTTCTATTTTATTTTCATTTAAAAAATTAAAATACTTGGAGCAGTGTTGCGCTTATATTCGGATTGGACTGTAAGATTTTCAGGATGGGTGTCTTCACTTTTAAGCATTAGTTTACTATCTAATTTATTACCCTTTAAACAGTAATCATTTGGAATGCCAATATGCAATTGTGCATCTACTGGCAATCAACTTAGATGTTTTAACATTGGAATATTTGTAGACAGGCGAATGAAACACTTGGTCATAAAATTCGGTATGTATTGTGTTCTGAAGCATCTTCAAAAGCCTAGGTTTTCTTCTCGATCCTTTAATAATACGAAATATTGTTTTCCTGGTGTCTATTAATATACCATCATTTGTAAAGTGTTAAGATATGTTGGCATGCTTTAGAATCATGATGCTTCTTAACAAGAATGGATCTATTGGAGCAGAATTGTTTTCAAGCATTTATGGCAATTTAATGTTTAACATTTAATCTTATATATTCTTCTTTCTGTATTAGTAAATTTTGCATGCATTATGAGACATGGTAATTTAACTTAAGCATTTCACTTCTGCAGTTGGTACCTTTCTGCTTAGACAGGACTAAATTGTAATTTAACGTATGTCTGCTCCTTTAAACACAATATTTCTTTGTTCTAAGTTAACTTGACTCTTCCACTAAACACAAAACACAGTACATTGGCAGTCAGTACCAGAGAAGAAAGGGTGGATAATTAAACATGAATTTGAGCGGAGTGGGTGAGAATGAGGTACAGTGAATTTGAATACTGCATGAAGTGGCGAAAGTATCAGTTCCTACATTGCTTTTACAAGCTGCTACGCCAGGCAAAATCTTACTACGACTGATAGATGTGATTGACCTGATTCTGCCTTTCCATGCTTCCATGTATGTCTGTATTTCTACCTTCTGATGCATCCATTTATCGTATGCTGTTGCTTGGATGCTATTTCAGAGAGAAGAGTAAGGCCATCATGCAACTGGCATCAGAAAAGGAGTAAGCTTACATCTATTCTTACTGTACTAGTAAATTTTGCATGTACTATGAGACTCGGAATAACTCAAAACTCATCAGGCACAGCAATATACCAAACTTCCAGTTGTGATTGCATATCAGCATGCACATGTAGCATTAAGTTTTACTTTGAAAAGTCATAATCATTTCTTATGCCTTGCAAGCTAACTCTACTGCATAGCTTGACAGTCTTCAATTGATACTTGTCGACTCCCGAGGTTCATTGATGCGTGAAGAAATCATCAGACTGCCTTTGGCTGTGACTGTTATCAATCCAGGCATCACGATGGAAGTCTACAGCAGATTGTGGAATGTTTGAAGAAAGGAAGACTTTTACACAATTCTTTCTTTTGATCGAAGAGTTTGCAAATGGCAATTCAGCTGGAGCTGAACACTTGTTTGGCTTGAACTTCATATAAAATCATCAATGTCTCAGTTGACAATGCTCAGCAATTATAAAATTTATCTATGGTTCAGAAGCATCATAAATAACAGCATTTTTAGTCTCGTTGATTATATGATCAGCTGTCATTAGGGCCTCTGAGTAGATATCTTGAAGAGGCGCTATATAAATTCTCAGAATGAATGAATAAATGAATTGTCAATTGATTTTATTACAGTGACTTGGATTGCATTATATAAAAAAGTTCGTCCATCAAGATCATATTTTTTCAGTTTGGCTATAGTCTTATTTGATGTCTGTCAATTTCAGACAACTTCAAGAACAACTTTTGACAATACAGAAAGAGAAAAATAAACTGCAGCTGGACTTAGACAGAAGAAAAGTTGATTATGAAAAATTTAAAGTGAGACCCTGACTACATTTTTAATCCGTTATTTTAGTAGATTTTTAGAGTTAATGCTTTGACGAATTATGGATTATTGCATAGTGATTACGACTGCTTGAATATCAGTCATTATTTAAAAACTTGTGTTTCTTAGTTTGATGGTTAGTTGTTGGTTAGATGGTAATAGTATGTGTATATATATATATTGCATTTACACTTGCATCTAGTGCCTTCTACTCTGGAATTTGAACTAATAATAAATAATATTATATAATTTTAAATTTATATAGCACCACTCACAGCAGTGACCATTCAGTTGTGAGTCCAGCAATGGCGACGCTACAGTAGGTCATGGCAGGTCATTTAACGTATTGCCTATTTTACTCTTGACCTGTGTTATGGTCTGCCTAAATTCTTAATATCTTTTTACACTGTCTAATTCTTTGTCTTGCTGAATTACTCCCATTACCCTGACGCGACATGCTGAAGCTGTATGGCTGGTGTTGCCAATGATTCCAATGTGGTTCCCTATTGTATACTAAAGCACTTCTCCAGATGAGAATGAGGATTGATTTCCGGAAATAAGTTTCACCCATTAATGTAATTATTTCATTTTTGAGGAAACGTTTTGCCTGAATTATATAATATCATTCAATAATGATAATGGTAATTAAAATCTTAATTAGTAATTAAAATCTTGAAGAACAGGCCGTTCCAGAGTAATGCCATTCCCACCTCCGGATATAATTTTGAACACCTGAGGGATCATAAATACCTTGGGTAAAAATAATAGTAATTACTAATAAATAATAATAATAAAACCGTTTCTTGTAATGCTAATAATTGTTGCTTGTATCAGGCTCTTCAGAATCATTCTTCCGAGCAGCAGATGGTTATTCATCACCTGAGAGAGAAGCTGGACGAGAAGGAGTCAGTCTCATTCTCATTCTGTTGCTAACAACATTTGTTTTCATCAGTCTCATCCTATCACATTCATGATTTAATCACTCCAGTCTCATTCTCCATCAGTTGTTAACAACATTTGTTTTCATCAATTTCATTCTATCACATTCATGATTTAGTAAATCTTATTTCTTGTGGCACATTCGTAAATCTGCAGTTATTAACATTAGTCTTAATCAGTCATATTTTGTACTGCATGCATAATGATCATTACTTTATACACAATGTTTTTAATCAGACTGGTAGTAGGAAGACAAAAGGGTCGGCATTGCCATTGATTTTACTGCCACTTTTTACCAAAAGGTGGTTAATTTTATATTGAGCAACATGCATAGGATAAGGGATAATAGATCAAAGTCTGGAAAGGATCAAATCAAATCAATGGAGATCTGCAGGATCATTAGAACGTTGGATGAAAAATGTCGTAACTAAAGCCTAATATCCTAAAGAATGTCTTCAGAAAATTAAATAAAATCTTTCTTAGTGGTTTCCCTTTCAAGGCTTCTGAATCTATTTGGCACTGCTGCTAATGTCATTCGAAAGCCTTTCACTTGAGAATAATTCATTTTTCTCATATTTTGTTGTAGCGATGAGAAGAATCAGAAGCTGAAGGATAAGCAGACGATTATTGAGAGCTTACAAGGCCGACAACAGACTAACACTGAATCGGTTCAAAGTTTGACTCAACAGGTATTAGTGTTATTATTGTTTTATTAGATTGCCATTAAAAACTGATATTATAATTTTTATTACTGGGTATTTATTAAATACCGTTATCTAGAGAAAAAATTGGACAGTGGTACTGTAGAGGACTAGTACTGTTTCAGAGAAAGGCTAGAGCCCACAAACTGTTTAACAAGGCAATCACCGTGTTGTGTCATGCAATTGGCCTGAGTTGAGTTTGCATTGTCTCTCACTGGCCTCAAATGAGCCTGCATGATAACTCGGTAGCCACAGATGAGTTTGTATCTTAACTCAGTAGCTGCAGATGAAGTTTTACATTTTTACTCCCTGTACGTCTGTTATCTTTAATTTTTACTCACTATTCACACTTGAGCTTGCGCTTTTACTCTCTTACCTTATATAAGCTTGCTGACCAGAGACATAATGTTTTGCAGATAAGATTAGATGAGAAAACCATTGTTTTACTTTCCTGCAGACATTGAGCTATGTTTATGTATGAACAGGATTTGTAAAATTATAGATCTGGTTGTTGGTTGAGACACGTGGTCATTGCTGAAAAATGCTCCAATATCTTCTTCTTGCTTAAAAGTAAGATTGAGGACAACAATTGCAGCCAACGTATGAACTGTCTTTCTTCTTGAAAGTTTCAGATGTGTCAGCATGAATATATTGAATGAAATTAATGATTGATTGATTGATGCCATTTGAAAGTTGCTGAGATTTAAGCAGTATTCAAATTTAAACAGATAAGCAATTATTAATGCTCCTTAATTCCATCAGATGAGCAAAGTATAATTGGTGTGAAAACTATGAATCCGGAAGACTGTGGACCAATTATTACTTATCTTTTGATAATTATATTGATAATTATAGTTAATTATAGTTAAATTGATTCTTGATTGACAGCTGACACATCTTCAGCAGGAGAATGCCAGAATCCGAGTGGAAAAGGAGCGAGAGTTTTCTGCGCTGCAGGCACTTCGACTTCAGCTTGACAATAAAGAGCAAGTCATATCCAGTCTGAGAACGCAGCTTGAGTTGAAAGGATTGCACCTAACTGTTACCGACTCTCCCAGTAAACACTGTCACAGTCCCATCAAGGACTTTTCGTCCGTAAGTGCTACAGACTATATCCAGATTGACACACAGCAACTAGCATTTTTTTCATAAAGGTGAGGTAGGTTAGCAGGGTGTTTCAGTGGTAATGCACTTGCCTTCGATACTCTACCAGTATGTAGAGCTAAACTAATTTTAGATAATAGTGATTGGCTACATTTACTAAAAGTATGCGTGTAATGTTACACAGAAATTTATTGGTCGTTACTGAGTTTTCATGTGATGCAAATGTTAAATGAGAAAACTGATGTTAAAGTAAAAACATGCATGTAAATTCTCTTTATACACAGGTTTTAATAATTCAATATAGTGGCACATGTGGTGATAGATAGGCATTACAAGCTTGTAATTTGGGCTCAGAATAGATGTCTCCTTTAGACGTAACCACATTTACCTCTGTGTAACCTTCGATGGTTGCATTAAGGTAAACAGATCGTCTTTCTGCCAATACTCAGGTGCATTTGTTGTACAAACAAAATTTATTGAATGAATGGATAATTAACTGGGAAACTACATGTAGTTTAAAGCATGGTAGAAATTCAACTGCTGCTTTAGTGTAGCTTGCAAAACAATATATTTGTTGCATGTTAGTCTGTATGCATTTTGAGGCTGTTGTTGCTCAATTTCTCTCCATGGTCAGCATGTGGTTCTGTAACCATGCAGACATTTGTTTTCTAGTGACAGGGTCATAACATAAACTGAAATAGAACTTTTTTGTCAAACATGAAAGTGGCTCAGCCTGCTATGCAGATAAGCAAAGTTTAGCCTAAGCATTATAATCCAATTCAAGATCACTTTCAGTGCATAAGTATATGCAAGTGTAAAATTGGTGTCTTTGACTCGTACAATGACCCTGCTTCTTCATTGAACATAAGCCACACTAAATGTGCAGGTTAATTATTGTAATTAAAATCAATATTTAATAAATAAATAAATAATATCTATGGGTATATTCCTGGATATATCTATGGATATATCCAGGATAATGTTTCCTTCATATGTTTATAATAATAAAATATTGCAACTGTTGAAACCTAACAGTACGGTACCACACAAAAATATGGTCTTTTGCTGCACATGCATGAGAGATATGTTATGGTACAAGTAATGCAAAAGTGTTATGTGTCCAATCTGCCCATCAAATCCCAATGGAAATGTCATTTATTTTCTGTTCTATGAGATATACAATACAGTGGGTCTTGAAAATTAAATATTTATATATATTTTTAATAGCCTAGCAAGGCAGAAACTTCTATGTGCATTTTTTCTAGATTGAATTGTAGTGCTACATGACTAACTGGTCATCATACATTTTGGCAGTTGATGTTGTATTCTGACTGTGAGGTAGTTCTGTATCTTTTCATTATTGCTTTGCATGCAGAGCTTCTTGAAGAATTGAATATGTATTAATTTCAGAACTTTACCAATTTTTCTCCCACAAATTTCATCAGTACTCTGCAGAAGAAGGATAGACCAAATGGTAAGAGGGATTAAAAAGCTGTTTGACACCATAATTCTCATTTTTGCAATTGCATAAACGTGCAATCAAATTGTATGTAACTTCGTAGTGTTTAGTTGCATGTGTGCCTATTTCTCCAATGTATGCTTGTTTCGATATGTGCATTTAATTCGCTGCAGTACAATTCTGGTTAAATCTTATTCCAGATTTGATGAGGATGAACGAAAAGCAGTGTCATTAACATGATGCAGAATGATGTATTTCAATTGATTGCTGTCCTTTTGCACAGCCAAAGAAGAAACTTAACTAGCAAAGGGCAGATAAATCATCCTTCTGGTTCCTAAATATTGTCTCCTTATTTTCAGTACTCGCCACCCATAAATCTGTAAATTAATCGCCTTTCAAAATGCCCATTCCACTTTAACAACAAGCTGTATTGTTGTTAAAATCTTAAGGCTATTGACATTTTGCTTTGGGCGTTGCTTTCTTGTTATGCATTGCTTTATATATTATACGACTTTTGCCATTTGTAATCATCTTCCTTCTGATGTGCAGGTTTCCAAGTACAAAAAGGACTGACCTTTCTTGTTTTTACAATCCTTCAAATGTTTGATTTTAAGTTAAGTTGAAGCTCTTGAAATAGTTTGAGTGAAGCAATTCTGTAGATTTGGCATGAACATTTAAATAAACTTTAGTCATATTGCAGTGCATCGTGTCTTGTTTGTTGTCTTGGCTTTTTGAAATCATTTATTTATTAGTTAAGCTGGATGCTGCTGCTGTTGCTGCTTTGGAACGTTGGGAGTTGAATGAACTCAGATAACTTCCATTGACTGGTGGTATTTTGTATTTTGCAGTACCTTCTGCCGAGGACTTTAGAAATGGATGGGGAAATGTCAGGTCAGAGGGATCAGGACAAAAGTTACTGGATATCTAAAGTAGGAGATGTAAGCAGATTTTAGATAACGTGTTTTAAATTGATTGCTTTTTAAATGTAAAATACTGCAGCACTCAAATAACAGAAACTTGTTAGCAATCAGAACCACTTTAACAATGAGATCATACTAAAAGCGACTGTGAAACTAATGCAGTTCTTTGTTAATGTGTTAAGATAGTGTTGTGAGGCGGAAACTTTCCTCGGAAAGTTTCATATCTTTCCGGAAAGTTTCGGAAACTTTCCGACGAATCTTTCCGGAAACTTTCCGACATAGTTTTCCACCAATAAAATATTATTAAATACATGTATACTCAATTCTAACGAGTCCGAAATTTTCTTTCAATATAATGTTACTAAATACATCAATCAGAAGTTAGTGTTGTGAGGTGGAAAAATTGTCCAGAAGGTTTCATATTTTTCCTGAAACTTTCCGACGTATTTTTCCACCAATAAAATATTATTAAATGCATACTCAACTCTAAGGAGTCCGAATTTTCTTTCAATGTAATGTTACTAAATACATCCATCACTATAAGCAGTCTTAGGTGGTTATAAGTAGTAGTTTATTCAATAGATGGCACTGCTAGTGTTAGTGATAATTGTTCACACAGCCCAAAAAATCGGTACATTTAGGAATTAAATGCAATTAAACTTTGCTGTATATTTAGAGAAAATTTTTTTTATCATTCAGTCACCTTCATATTTGTGAGTTATGAAAATATAAGACAGAAACATAAATTGATGGTGTATTATTTCATGCCTATATCAGTTTTTTACACATTTCCTGCAACAGTTGACTGCAGACATGCAAGCATGCAACTAGTTTTCAATAGGCTACTCTAGTCTGAAATGCTAATGAACAGTGTTTATTGCTCATATTAATTATTTTTAAGTTCAACATTGTTTGCTTCGACAGAAGTACTGTAAATAAAAGGAGCTTAAACTATAAGAAAAATTTCTGAGAGTGAAATTCTGATATTTTCTGATTTTAATGTGTTTTCCGGTTCTTCGGAAACTTTCCGGAAACTTTCCGGAAACTTTCCATCAAAATACTTTTCCGGAAAAGCTACATCACTATGTTAAGACCTCGAGTTGCCTGGGAGACTGCAGATAGCATGCTTTGTTGCTGGTGTGGCCATTAATTATATTTCTGAAGCTGATGTGTTACATAACAACAAGCTTTCAAATGTAGTTAAGTTCTACACATTCAACTTTTAGGACAGCTCGGATAAACACTGGCCAAGTGACTGGCACAGTTGGCTGGCTATTGAAGTTGTCCCAATTCTAATGTGATTGCATGACTTTATGAGATGTATACATCTGGTGTTATTTTTCAGGATTGTTTTACGCATCATTTAGACATTTTAAGTGATGAAAACCCCATCACCCTACCCTCTCTCTGATAAGGTTCTTCTCAGGATCTCAATATTTCCAAACTGCTTAACTTGTGGAATTCATTCATACATTTATGATTAGTTTTTAACCTTTAAAGCAATGTGTTATTGACTGAATTCCAGAGATTATAATTATTATTGATTGACAATGTGTGGCTATTTCTTGTTTCTTCAGATGTCCAAGCAGCTCCAAGAACAGCATCAGTATTGGTCAGAACGTGTGTTACAGCTGCAAAACCACTTGGCACCATCCATCTTCACAGTGCCAAAATGATAACCATCATCAGCACAATTCTTTGTTTTCTTTGTTGTGACCAACATGATCTTCAACATGATCATCATTGTCCTCATTATCATCATCATCATGCTGATCAATTTTCATCATCTAATGTTTCCCAACGTGCACAGCCACATAGGGCTATTAGCCTACCAACATTGTTCAATAGGCCTACTGGCCCAACCAGCATTGGTCACTATTGGCTCAATGTGTGTGCTGGCTACATGCAGTAATTTTTGTAATTTTACAATGATTTATCACAGAAAGCAATTTTTAGTGTGATTGGTTTTTTGTCATTTAAGTGAAAACAGCCTAGAGGTCATCACTTAGTCATCTTAATTCATATTGTCTTTTCACATTTTGTTGTCAGATTATATTGGTATAATTTATTGAAAAAGTATCAGTCGGCTTTCGTTTGAAACTTGTAGTTCAGTATTTACTATTCTTATAAATTTCCATGCATTAACATTTCTTCATGCAAATGCAGAATTTTATTGCAGGAACATCAATCAGATGAGTTAGAGATATGTTTAAACAAATGTTGCTGTAGAGATGTGCATGGTAATCAGAAAACAGTATTACTGTACAGAACTTATTTTACATAGAATCCATGATACAGTTTAGCTAGCGAAGTCATGCTGCTTGTTAGTGGTGTCTCCGATGTTTATGCAATTTAGAAAATTAAACATGGATTGCTGTGGATTTCATTGTATATACATACACACATTTATATATACCTGTTTAAATGAATTCTTTGTTTCAATGTCTTCGTTTGCTATTGGTGATCACAGAATCTACTAGAATTTGCATCACATGTAACTAGCTTCTGTAACTCTTGCACATTCACTTCTTGTTCTTCAAATTAATCCTCTTACTGACCAAATGTCATGTTTTCTGTCTGGCAAACTAGACTTCATATTTATCCAAATTCTATGCAATTTCTATTCAGCTATTGTTATAAATGCATTGTACTTGCATGATTAATAAATTTTCATACATTCATTTCTTTTTCGAGTTCGCTGAAATCAGAATTTTATTACGCTACATTATATCTTGTGTGTGCTGGTGGTAAGTAAGGTAGTTCAGTTCAGCAATGCACTGCTGTACTTTCTGAACATGAGAACATAATGTTCGATGAACCTTATCCCTTTTTCTATACATTTCAAACAATTGACTTTTTCAGCAACGATTACTTGCATACATGCATACGTTCACACATAGTTTTAAAACCATAATTATAGATGTCTGTCCGTCTTAATTACTGCAAGAAGAAATCTTAAATGGCTTTACAGTTTCCATGATGTGCATTAGTTGTAACGTACGGTAGTTTTGTTGTACTGAAATCCAGATGTTGAAGGAACAAAGGACTAATGACCTTGTTTTTCTTTGTAAGAAAACTAAAAACCTTTTGTCTCCTATCACAGCAACTGTCCTTTCTCCATTATGCAACCTTTGAATGAACTGAATCGGACATCAATTTCTCCTTCTTCCAGCTGAAATTAAAACCAGTCATATCTCAAGAACTTCATACGCCTGTAGGTCGTCATCCATGTAGGATTGACTCAGGACAGTGCTAGCCAGCCAATAAGAGTGGCCCAGGCCTCAAGGTCTGCAGTGTAGATTATGTACAGACAGGGACCACGGACAGAACTTTGAAGCAAACCAAACAGAGCAGGTGCCCAGGATGATTATAATGCAACATCATTTATTGTAACTAATTTATAATTGTAATTAGACACTTGTATAGCACTACTTCAAGAGCAAACAACATTAACTATATGCAGGATCTCTACCCTAGCCTATATGATGTTAATTCACTACCATGTAGCGCAACCAATGGATTTTCTGTATATGCAGTTGACAGCATCATGCTCAGAACTGCTGTTGCATTGATAGTTTTGAGCAACAACAGATGACAGGGTTAGCAGTACACAATGATCATTCATTAACATGACAGTCCAGCCATTCATCAAGGCACCAGGTTATGTGTAAGAGGCATATGCCGCATGCTAGTTGGCAGATTGAAGTGCCACAAGTGAGTAATTTTTTCCACGTCAAAGGCCTGCATTGGTCATCCTTCACCTAGATGAAAATATCCAGCTGCAGACAGCGTATGTGGTCACTACATATACTGCCTAGATCGCACATCAGGAGGTATAGGCAGGGCTGAAAGTGAGCCGGGTCTGTCAGGGTCTGCAACCCTGTATTGATTTTCGTGACCTGCTGGTGCCGGGTCGCGTGTTTAACAATTTTGGCTCAAAAATTGGTAAAAATTGCAGGAATTTGACAAACTTTGGGCAAATGACACAAAAATGTCGTCAGAAAAAGTTTCGACTCAAAGGCGTCGGCTCATCCGCCAAAGTCAGACCCGGCAACTTTTCCAAACCACTTTTAGCCCTGGGTATAGGCCCACCTGAAGCAGTCATTTAGGGCGAGAAGACTTGCAAATAAAATAGGTCTACTCAACGTAGTCGTACAAAATCAATATCATGAATGAAGAGTAAGAACGCTATGCTGTCTTAGCAACAGTAAACTCTAACCTGTTTGAAATTACTGAGCAAATTCAGCATTTAGACAAAATAATCTGCCAAAATAATACAGGAGTTAATTAATACCGACGTGTCCCAGTGACATGCAAGCAATATTCTAAAGAAAATAAGATGTGGCAGAACTTGCAGTCTGACCTCATTTTCTGCATATATTTCGTTGTAACATTGCGCAGACATGCATCGTCTCACGCAGCTCATCATTTCAACGCCGAACAGATCACGACATCTGTCACTATTTTCACATTGTTGCTTCATCATTTTTATTTTCTTCTCCTAGTAACAACAAAACAGTTGAATACTACATTATTATATAATGTGATTTAGGCATTTATCTAAACAACATCTTTCCATGACTGATGGATCTGTCAACAAATCATTCAAGAGAAAAGCGGCTACAACATCGAAGATCTATGCCAGAGATGTCTCAACTCTTTTCTAATGGTGGGCCAGCACCAATATTTTCAGCAAGGTGCCAGAAGTGCTTGAGGATATGGTCTTGGAGTGGGTTTGGTGAGCCCGATTCAAGAAAATTGTTGTAAAAACCAAATCTCAATGGTGCATTATTAGCATAGGCATTCAGTCTAATAAGGCTTACAGAATCATAATTTTGATCTTACCCATCATGAACATCACAGTAGTCGGTAGGCAAGGTTTTACAGGTAAAAAACGTTGGCAGGCCATTCTGGCCCGCAGATCGGCTCTTTGACACCCCTGATCTCTGCATTTTGTTAAATATATATGATGTGCGATCTCATCAAGGTGATGATAATCGACAACTACAAATGCCATGTTGAGGTTGAAAGAAGAATGGCAACATGGGCAAATAAATACTTTTTGAAGAGCAGAACTCCTAATAGAAAAAGTTTGGTCAAAAGTTAATGCAGAGTGCAATACCATGGATCCATAAAAAGAGCCATTGACTAAACATTTCAAGAATGTGGATGTATTTGAGTTGCGGATGTGGATAAAACTAGCAAAGATCAGCTAGAAAGATCAGAAAGCAAATGTGAAAGTGCTGTTTTTGGTACAAGAAGAAAGGATCATACTTTAAACAGAACGGATTTTGGGAATACACCCAAAATACAGCTTTAGAAGAAATGTATAAAAGAAAATAAGCCCTATGTATGCCAAGAAACTTTGAACTATGCTGAAGAACTGGATGATGAATAATAATCAGACATTCAAATATAGAATTAAGTTCAGGATGTTTATTGTATCCGACCATTTATAAAGCGCACTTCTCTCAGCAAAAAGAGCATCTCTGAAGTGCTATGTGCGAGTGACCCCACGAAAAAGCATGATTTGAGGCGAGAGATGCATGAGGAAAGACTAGTATGTCATTCTTGGGTGAACTTTGCCTCCTTGATGTCTCTGCCGCCTTTGACACCATCGACCATAACATACTACTCCAAAGACTGTCTTCCTGCTTTGGCTTTACCGACACTGCTCTCCTTTGGATTCAGTCTTATCTCTCATCACGCTCTTTCTCAGTCAAAACACTTGAAACTTCATCCCAATCATGCCCTCTCACCTGTGGTGTTCCGCAAGGTTCTGTCCTCGGGCCCCTCTTGTTCATCCTCTACACCACTCCACTCAGTTCACTCATAAAAGCATCCACAGTCGACCATCATCTATATGCTGACGACACCCAACTATTCATCTCTTTCTCTCCAAGCAGCTTCTCTGACTCCATAGATAATCTTCTCTCCGTGGTCACCCAAATCACCTCTTGGATGACCTCAAATCTCCTCTGCCTCAACCCCTCCAAGACAGAATTTATACTAATTGGCCTCAGAGAACAACTCAAGAAAATTCCTGATCCCTCTATTTCCTTCAACAATGACTCTTCTTCCAACCACACTTTCTCCGCAAATTCTCCTGTCCGAAACCTAGGTGTAATCTTTGACCAGCATCTTAGCTTCTCCGACCACATAACCCAACTTTCCCGCACTTGTTTCATGCACATACGAGATCTCCGCAGAATCCGACCTATGCTCGACTTTAAAACTGCATCCACAATAGCCACATCCATAGTTCATGCGAAACTTGATTACTGCAACTCTCTCTTCCTAAACATTGATATAACCCAAATTAACCGCCTCCAAGCTATCCAGAATGCCCTCGCCCGTGCAGTGACGAAAACCCCCAAACGTCACCACATCACTCCTGTCCTGAAATCACTTCACTGGCTCAAAATACCTGAACGCATCGAATACAAAGTCCTCTCACTCACTTACAATACACTTCAATCATCCCAGCCGTTCTACCTTCGTCAGTTGTTCACCATCCAGCCACCTCATTCAACACGCTCCTCATCCTCCATTACACTGCTTCGCCCTCCCATCACTTCATCACTGAAATTTGCAAACCGCTCCATAGCCATTGCCGTTCCACCTCTCTGGAACAAGCTTCCGCCAGCACTTCGGCAAACTTCCGACCCATCATACGAACTCACCAAAACTCCACCTCTCGCTATCTCCCCACAGGTCTTTCACTCAAAACTGAAAACATTGCTCTTTCACAAATCCTATCCTGATTCCTCCTCTTCTCATCACATCCCTCGTCATTTCAATTCTAAACATCACCCACCTTAGCCGTCCATCTATCTGCCTGCCTGACTCTCCGGACTTGACCCGCTGCCTATCGATTTTGTTTTGATTGAGCGCCTGTGAATAAGCTGGTTCCCGCGACTGGGGTTTTGTGGGCGCTATAGAAGTTTCGAGATTACGATTACGATTACGATAGTCATTGAGGCCTCAGAATTTATACAGATATTTTGCATTCCTGTCTTGGATTCTTGTCTTGCGTTCCAGTCATTACTCAACTGGTCATATCACAGGAAAAAAATTACTATTGCTATTCTTTGAGGATTGAGCAATCTGAGTCTTTTTTAGGGCTTTCTGCTGTCGACCAAAATTGTCACTTAAAGCTTCACTGCACAAAATCCTTAGCACTTAAGCGACAAGCGTGTGCTGTAAGTGACTAGGAAACCAATGCAGTTTGCTGTTTTGAAGTGCTAAAACAAGAAGTCACACATGAATTGTGGATCAGAATTTATTCAGAATGTTCTGCTTTATCAAATTCTCACATTTTTTGGCTTCTTTCTGTAGTTGTATCTTTTGTAGTTGAACTCGTGCATGGGTGTATCAGCATAAATAACATCTTCGAATAAAGTGACAGTTATAAGCACGACTGCTAATAACGAAACCAGTTCCAGCTTCATGTAAATGCCACCTTCAATCCAAGTATCTGTAACAAAAATATACACATGCTGCAGGTCATTGTACTAACTCATTATTGCACTTAAACTAAAACAATTCCCACGACAATTATTTCACTTTATTAGTGACCGACGTGTCGGTTAGTGTCAGGTTAGGCGTTGTGATGGTCAGTTAAAGATCAGTAGGAAACACATGTAAACAATGTGAACGACCTGAAACCTAGTCGCAATTTATGGCAGCATAACATTACTAACTACCTACCTCAGATATACGCTGCCGATCACAACGAGGCAACAATTGACTTTTGACAAAACAATCTATATTTTATATGGGAGTTATTGTTTTTAAAGGTGAGTTGATAAATTATTATAGGTTAATAAATAATTGTTTTTAAAGGTGAGTTGAAATTATTATAGGTTAATAAATATTGCCCGTGGATATTTAAAACTTTCGTGATACTGTAATCATTACATGTAAAAAATGAATGCTTGGCGACATCTGCAAACAAGGAAGCATACAGCGCAGATGCGTTCATTCATTTACGTAATTAAAAAAGCAAAAACCGTAGAATCTAGAATATACAACCCCACTTTAAGCTCACCGATTCACGTAGCAATGCGATTTTAAATTGCTTTACAATTTTATACATCGCAGCTGACGAAGGTCACAACACGGAATATATAGATCTGTCATAGGCAATCTTAGGTACATATTCTATTTGATTAACTGCTTTTTGTATCTGATAGTGGTGTGTCTATCGGTTTTACCAGTTAAACGAATTTACATTTCTCAAGTAAGTAAGTAAGTAAGTATATACTTTATTGAACCGCCTGCAATTGCAGGCATACTTTACGCAAAGACCATAGAGTTTCACTTTAAGGTTTTCACTTTAAGGTCTTTGCTTTACGGATACTCAACCATTGCCCCTCTTTTTGACTTCCACCCAGTTGACTGAATTGTTGTAATTATTCTTAATCATTTCTTATTTGTAACTGGCTGCGGTCAGCGAGAATCTCAATAAAACGAGTAATTTAATAATTTAATCTACCAGCGCCTACCAGACCTTACTTATTCACTCTGCTTAAATAGATAGTCACGTGGTAAGGCGATGTCATTGACTTACTCTGGCAATACCTTTGATTGGTTGAAATTTAGATCACGTGATAGGTCGATTAGTTCGTGAGGAAATAGACGATTGAAATCCAATCCTATAAAAAAGGATTGAAACAATCCCAGGGTTTAGTTAGGATTGTAATGGTGTGATGAAATTTATCATCCGACTCTAAGTCTTATTCTATCCGTCTTTCTTAACTATTTGACTAAGAATTCTTTGAGCACAGGTTGCGTGAAGCGTGAGTATTTTTTAATAAAAGCACACTAAATAGGATTTTGGCGTGCTATTATGCCGAGTGCATGTGCACGGCTCACGCTCATTTCTATATTTGCATTTTGACGAAGAACCGGTCGCCCAAATTGACTGTTAAATCTTTAGATAATCTACAAAGTCGGCAAACCGACGTGATCCAAGTTCTAGGACGGCACTAAAAGTACCGCTAGCAATAGCGCCGTGTGGTAATGGACTTGACATTGGCCTTAATATGGCGCTGCCAGCTAGGTCTTGCTCCATCTTACCTACTCGATCTTTGTCGGCCTGTGTTAAGTGCTCGGACTGGTCGGTCCCTACGCTCGGCTGTTAGGGAAGTACTCTTTGTCCCATTTGCTCGTACCTCCATCATGCAGAGTCGTGCTTTTTCTGTGGTTGGCCCAGTGGTATGGAATGCCCTCCCACTTGAGCTGCGCCTGTTCCCTAGATCACTCTCTGACACATTCTATAAGCACTTAAAAACTGTTCTGTTTGTCCGTACTGGAGTCGGGAGCGCCTCTGAGTAGTTTCCTTGAAGAGGCGCTATATAAATACTTGAATGAATGCTGTTAACATTAAACTACTTTTTGGGAATAAACGTACGTGTAAGAGCAACGAACAAAAAACAAGGTCATCTGCAATATTATGAGTATTGAAGATGAAGATGCACTGTTTAAAGCATTGTTTTATTTGTTGTTTCAGTTTAACGATACTGTGTGATAAACAAAAGTTATTAACGTTGCCCTCCTTCTTTGTCTATGCTGAGGACTGGCACTGTCAGAGTGCAAACAATGACAGTGTTTATTGTTTCAATGACAGAGTTTATTGTTTTATATTTGTTTGTCTGTGCACTTGTTATAGCGCCCCTTCAAGCGACCTACTCAGAGGCGCTCCCAACTAGAGAGCGGACACTGCATCGGAGTTTCATGCCGAAGCACTGACAATTGCGAGTGAAGGACGTGCCCAAGGTCTCTACACGGCGACTTGAGGTGGATTCGAACCTGCAACCCTTCGGCTGCAATGCGACAAACATACCCACTACACCACCGCACCCCATGATATGATTTGGCTAGGCCTTGCTCCATCTTACCTACATGTACATTATGCGATTTCTGCTTACCTGTGTGATGTTTTACATTGCCTCACAACGTTTTTCCTACCGAATAACAGCACTTGTCTAGAGGTGTCTCATTGGTTGTGTTCCATCCTACTTATCTGATCTCTGTCACCCTGTCTCAGAATTAGCCGCATGACAAGCTTTACGCTCTTTGAGCGCCTCTGAGGAGTTCTCTTGAAGTGGTGCTATATAAATGTACAATTACAATTTGGCTAATGGGGAGCTTTTGGTCCCTCGAGCCTGCTCTTCGGTCATATAGCATAGGGCCTGCTCGGTTGTTGGCCCCTCCACTTGGAATGAGCTCCGCTTGCGCTGCACTTACTACCTAGGAGTAAGTTGCCTGCTTTCTACCAGTTGCTCAAGACCTTTCTTTTTAGTCATAACTGGGCTGGGAGTGCCTCTGAGTAGGCCTCTTGAAGGGATACTTTCAATATTTTGGAATAAATGAGTTAGAAACTGTTCTTTTTGGGTGTCCTGGAGTCGGGAGCATCTCTGAGTAGTTCCTTGAAGAGGTGCCAGGGACTCTATACTAGAGGACTGGTTCCTGGGAAAATATAGTGTACATCCATTTCACTTTCAATCAGAGATAAATGCCCCATTTCCAATTCTGTTTCTAACAGTAAAGAATACTACATATTTTGATTCTCCAAAGGCAATTCTTTACTTTGCAAACATCATTTTTCACCAGTCTGCCTTTATAAATGTTATTACACAGTCTTGATATTTTGGTCTTGTTTACTTTAAATGCAAACACTGTACTATTGGTACTTTTAATCAAGTGTTCACTTTGCACTATGTATTTATTCTTACCATTAGATGTAATTTTCTCACATCTTGTGTGAAGGCATTCCTTCTTATTTTAGACCACTAAGACTGCAGTTTTAAGTGTCGTGTGCAATGCTCATTAGTTTCCAGTGGAGTGACTAGCCTGCTAGCTTCAAATATTAAACCTACAGAGACTACAGTTTCAGGGGTTCTTGTGGTTTTTCACAGAGACTATCTAAAGCATATCTACTGTAAGCTTTTGTCATTAGATATGCTGCCTTATCTGCCATATTTCTAAAATGCACATTTTTCAAAGGCCTTTTGTGGGTTTCTTTTCAATGTTAACACCATGGGCCATTCTGTTTAAACTCTTCATTGTCTCTTGCCTTTGAAGTGCCTTTCACTGCTTTCTGGAGAGATGCATTACAATCGAAGTCATGGGTTAGGTCAGTGCTGTCCAACCTGTGGGCCGCATGCAAGCTGATTTTAAGTGGCCCGCCTAAGCTAATGACGTTTTCCCATATTTGTGAAAATGAAGAAAACAAATCACAGGCCAAGTTGCATAGCCATAGGTTCGTAACTTGGCTTATTATTTGACAATGTGAACACAAAATCCAGTTCTCAGAACACATTCATTAAGATCATTCCGTAGTAAACTTTCATATACACTGTATACAGCTTAAATAATTTGCATTAGAATATGTTTTTTGCTTTTGAATTCGGCGTTGCGGCCCAGAGTTCTTCGGTGGCCACGGTGTCAAACAGGTTGGACAGCACTGGGTTAAGAACATTGGGCTTTGACACCAGTGTCATTTGGTGTTCCGCAACATACTCTGCATGGCCAACCATATAATGAGCTCACGCTGCCTGTGACATGTTCACCAGTTTGTCATTGCTCCGTTGTATTCAATCTAGCTACTGTCATAAGCGTATTCTTGTGCTTCAGCTACGGTCTTCGGTCATGTATTGTTGTCAGTTTAAATCCAGCGGTTTTCAGACTTTCTTTTATTGTACCACCACTGGTCCGCCATGTTAAAAATAAATTGCTGGCATACCACCAGCAGAGGTCTGGCCAAATAGAACAGGTGAACCCAAGATTCCCCAAATAATTAATCACAATTGATTTTGTGGAAGTGGAAATGGCTAATCAAAGAAAGATGGCCATAAACATATAGAAAATTATTTTATTTTTGCGTACTACATAGTATATGGCTAGTGGTATGTGTGCCACCGTTTGAAAGCTGCTACTGCTTCGTGTTCATAATGAATGCATTTGGCACTATCTTCATTGCAATCATGATTATATTGTTCCATGCTCTGACCTCCTGGCACCCATTCAAATCTCAAAGGAGCCAAATGTAACAAAGCTTTTTCCGAAGCTCCTCTATGCAAATATCCTCTCATCGAGATTGACACGCTGCGTTTTGCACACTCGGATGTTGTTGCTGAAATGAGCTGAGCATATTTGAACTTTGTTATTTGGCCACTTTGATGTGAATTATGCACACATCCACATGTTGTGACTAGCAGTATATTATGCTGTGGCCTGGCGAAACCCAGTAAGAATGACAACTATAGACACTTGATGCCAGATGCAGTGTGGGTTCCATTTAACACAATCCCAAATAATGTGCTCTTCTGCTGTATCAGTTAACACGCTATACAAGAAGTGAAGTGCAGTACTTAATTTATAATGGCAATTGAAACCGGATGTACTGTTAACTATTTAAGCCACTGCCTTGCATGCTATTGTCAAGAAAATTGCAGATGTTATGAAATTACATTAAATACATTATTTTTTCTTCTGCACTCGTATATTTATATGTCCAAATTTATGGTAACATATTGAGAATCTAGTACACGTGTGTTTTGATATTATTCAGCATCTTGCTGTGTTAATAATTTAGAGCAATTGTCTGTTTTGTTAAAGTCCTCTCGTAACTGGAAACTACATCAACATACGATGATTACCTACTTTGAACGTTTGACTCAGATGTATAAGGACAGTCTGCCATTTGCAGGTGAGTTGGTTGAGAAGCTGTACACAGCTAAATGTGCATTTTTATCAAATTATTATAGCTCTAGATATTGCATTAATTAAAGAAATTGTCAGTTTATGACTTAGACCATAAAAAGCCATATGGTAAAAGGTTTTTTTAGTATGCCAGATGCATGATATTGATCTGTGCCAGACTCGCTGACCTGAGCACTGCAGCCCGAGTCTCCAAACATTGTGAAGCTATTAAGCTAGAGTCTCCAAACATTGTGAATTTATTAATGTATTTATCCGTGCTAGCTGTGTTTAACTACAAATATTCAATAATTCATTCAAGTATTTATGTAGCACCTCTTCAAAGAAACTACTCAGAGGTGGTCCTGGCTTCAACACAGTCAAAAGAAAGAGTTTTTAAATGCTTATAGAATGTGTGAGAGAGTGACCTAAGGAATCGGAGCAACTCAACATACCTTCAGGCCAACCACAGAAAAAGTATGGCTTTGCATGATGGAAACTGTACAAGCAAGCGGGATTGAGGGCAACCTCCCTTTCCACTGGATTTAAGAATGACTAGTCTGAGTACCTGACTTGGCTGACGAAGACCAAGTAGGTACACTGGACCAAGGTATGCCTGACATCACTATACCAAGGAGGTGACCCTGCATTCGATGCATTGACGGACAGGAAGCCAGTGCAGAACTACCAACATATAATTTGAGACGTGACTGAATTTAAGTATATGGCAGATGAGACGCACTGCAGAGTGCAAAGCATAGAATACGATCAACCAGCCGACCAGATTGTAATGTAAGCCAGAGTAAGGGGATATAGGCAATAGTCGGAGCATGCTGTGTCAAAAAGAATGAGCAAGTCTGACCCCAGCAGAGGCGAGAAGAAAATTTTGTAATTTACGAGAAAAATGGTCAGAAAATGTCGTTTGCAGTTTGATTTATAATGTTAGTTTGGCGCCAACAAATGTTTCTGCTTTGCAAGCGCTTTGTAGTGCAACCTGTGCACTTTTCTGTATTTCGTATGTATTATGTTGTATACATAAATATTATATATTTTGTACAAAAGGCCCTAAGAGACCTGACCCATGTTTAATTTATACAACTTATGAACCATTTAATTCTCCAAAATTTCATTTGGGTTCTCTTCGTTCTTGCATAGATCTGCTATGTTTGTTGTGCTTTTATTTCAGATCCTAATTCCAGACACTGGCTTTTATTAAATAACTCGCCGGTTCAGGTATGGATTTTGACGGCTGTCTATCTTCTCTTTGTGTGGATTGGACCAAAACTGATGAAGAACAGGAAACCATTTTCTCTACAGATACTGATGGTCATTTACAACATGGCCCTCGTTCTTCTTTCTGTCTACATGTTTGTGGAGGTCAGCAGTTTATATAGAGTGTCTCAATTCTGCTGCTATTATTCGGCCCATAATGATATATTTTATGCCTAAGCTGACTACTGTCTTGACTGCAGGAATGCACTGTCCACTGTCCAAGTGAATGCGAAATGCCCATGTAATATTTCGGAATGACTTAAAAGCATATGTCAGCTATATGTAGAAAATGTTAGGCTACAAGTTTGCTGCTGCAGCTGCTTTGTCTCATTGCAATAATTATGTGAAATTGAACATAGAATAAAATTCACAGAAGAATTCTTTTTTGTTAGACCTTCTGCACTTACTTGTATTAATTGCCAAAGTGCCTTTAAAACTGTACAAATATGATGTGAGACAAAATGCTGTTGATCTTAAACTATTTTAAAACAAAGTTCAATCTGTTGCGATGTCGTGTTGTGTGCAAGTCTGTCCAAAGAAAGGCTCTGAAACCGAATGGATTTCAATGACGAAACAATTGTTTAAATCTTCTTATGCGAATTTGTAGGTCACCATGACTATTTTCAGCTCTCAAATCACTCTAAAACCCGAGTTATGGACATTTTAAGTTTGGATATGGAAACTTACGCTAAATTTAGACGCCATTAACTGTCCTAGGCTGCAGTCATGCTGCAACGATAGTAGGCTGCATTACAATTGCAATCTACCTTCATTCAGTTGCACTGTGCCGTATATATTCCAGATAATACTTAGTGCAATTGATGCTGGCTACGGTTTCTTCTGTGCTCCTTACAATGCACATCATCAGAACCGCACAAAGGAATTGCGAGTGAGTGAAGCTGTTTCAGCATTTTTACTATATAGCTATAGATTATTAACTTGTCTGCTCTCTGCAGAAGTTGGTCCAGCCTTGGTTCCAATCAAAGAAGCAAAAATAACTATATAATTAGTATTAGGCCAAAAAAAAAATAATGTTGTGTTTCCGGTAACCCGACTGACCCTCTTTTATTGCCGCGACTCAAATAATTTTGTAAGAAAAATTTATTTAAAAAAAAATTTATAAAAAAAATTTTTTTTTATTAAAAAAAATTTTTCTCCAAATTTTTTTTGACATAATACGGTGACATTGCCTTCCGTATAGAGTTGGATCTTAGGCAAAAAATGTTGTGTTTCCGCTAACCCAACCGACTCACTTTTATTGCAGCGACTCAGAAAATTTTGCGGAATTTTTTTTATTTACATTGACATTGCCTTAGAGTTTCACGCCTGCCTAACTACTTCCTGGTTGCCAGTCTTGAGAAACCTCTAGCCTTATCATTCTCACTTGAGTCACCTCTAACGGTGACTAGGGAAAATAAATCTAGCAACCTCTAGGTGTAACTAGTCACTGGCTCGATCAGTCTGGAACGACCCCTAGCAGTGATGTTTTGTTCGCGCTCATCTTCCCATTCCCTTCCCACTTTATCTTACCAGAAAGGATGTCAACAAAATGAAATTAATAGAATTGTTTTCTAGAGCAATTTTAGGTACAGGGAAATAGGCAGTTTATACTTGCTTAGAACACGTACTTTGTTGCAGCGTGTACCAATACATGCAAAAAAGAGTATTTCGGTATAATTTTTCGTATAGTCACTGTATAAAAATATTTTACCAAAATAAAAATATTTTTCGACCTACCTACCCAATTTTTTTTAGCTCTGTTACCGGAAACCCAGCATTATTTTTTTTTGGCCTTATTAACAATGGTTGAAGTCTGCATACTAGTATTTCATTTATATTTAGTCATAGGCTTTTGTTTTAATAATGTGCAGTTGTCTGTGACCTTTGAACCCATGAGATGGGAAGTATCAAATCTTCAAATCTTGAGTTATATCTATAGTGAAGCATAGACTGTAAGAAATATCTGTAATCTTGAATCGATTGTCATATTAGTTAGTTGAGAAAAATGTCATGGCCCTGTGGACAGGGGAGGAGTAACTAATTTTTAATTGCATCCAAGTTCATTTAATGACTATTGTGGCTTGTCGTGGGATAGATTTATTTAAAAGATGGATTGACAGGTAATTGAATACATGCCCAGAGTGGTTTCTGGTGACCTATTCATACTTACCTACGTAGTCCTTCCCATGCCGGTCTGCACATCGGGCAACCCAGATCATACTTTACCAAAATGTTTTCACTTCTAGCTCAAGCGGATTGGAGAGGCAGGCACAGGGCTTTGAATGAAGTTTGACAGTTTAAGGGACCTTGGACTACTGGTACCTGTAAAATATTCTAAAAATGACAGTAAAATTAAGATTTTAGATGGAGCAGTAGTTTGTTTAGATGGAGCAATAGTTTGAGTCAATAAATACTTTCAGCTATTCTCATGTTGTTGATTTAAGGTAGTAAGCAAGTTTATATCTGTGTTCTTTATATTCTAAAAGTTTGGATAAAACGATTGTATGTGTTCAGTTAATGTTTTGAATGACAGGTGGCAAAGGTTCTGTGGTGGTACTTTTTCTCGAAAGCAATTGAACTGATGGACACGGTTTTAATGATTCTGCGAAAGAAGATGAACCAAGTTACATTCCTTCATGTGTTTCATCATGCAACCATGCTGAATATTTGGTGGTGGGTCATGATGTTCATTCCCGGTGGCCTCTGTAAGTTAAATTTTCCATTT
The DNA here is from genome assembly GCA_949752735.1 of Lumbricus terrestris. Classification (NCBI taxonomy): domain Eukaryota; kingdom Metazoa; phylum Annelida; class Clitellata; order Crassiclitellata; family Lumbricidae; genus Lumbricus; species Lumbricus terrestris. Next base: position 47,620,280 of record OX457038.1, on the reverse strand, counting down.
TTCATGAACTTATTTGAAAATTTACTTGCATTTTAATTAGTTGCGTTTCCGACCACATGACAGTGTCAATAACAAACCCGATAATTGTCTTGTGGATGACTAGTCTCATTGCTGTGATCTAGAAAAATGTTTTTCCTGTGTGGACGTGGGTATTTGAATTGCAATTAAGTCAACTACGTTTGTGTGCTTCTCATGGTTTGCGTAATGGAGTGTTTCTCAGATGAGGTATGAACCAGTATTCTCCATGTTACAAGCAAGCACTCTAACCATATTATTCCACCATGCTGTGGTAGGGCTTATGCTATATGTTTTTTCCAGGTAATCATTGCAGTAATGATGCGATGCTGCATACCATCATGAAACTGCATCCCGACATCTCAAAGTACCATCATGACTCAACAGATATGAGTTCCAGTTACAATACACTGCTTCTTTACATGACTATGGCGCAATTTCAACTACACCATTAGACATTCAAAAGTTTAACTGCATTTGATATATATATATATATATATGTATTTTGCAACTTCATTTGTTTTGGTTAACTTTGCATTATATTTTTGACAGCTTGTTTTGGAAGTGGACTGAATTGTTTGGTACATGTTGTCATGTATTCCTATTATGGATTGTCTGTAATACCAAGTCTCAAGGGAAAACTCTGGTGGAAGCATTACATCACTACATTTCAACTTGTGAGTTTATTGCTTAACTCTGTTTTGTCAACCGTCTGAAGTAGGCAGCTGCTGCTGCTGTGCTACCAATTATTCATTCAAAATGTTGAGATATTTCGACTTGTGCATAGCCAAAGGTGTCTGAATCTCTTAGATGCTTCTGTACCAACTCCCATTTGTTAGGTCGAGTGTTTTGTTAAAATCTTGTATATGCAGATTGAAAATAATTATAAGTGGATCATGAATGCTTGATGCCACCAGAACAGCACACTAGATAGAAACATTTAGCATGAGCTATTGAATGATTTGTTCAAGAGTTTGGTGCACAATCTTAAACAGACTCATGTGATATATGTTAAATTTGTTGTGATTATGGTTAACAGGTTCAGTTTGGCATGACGCTGTCGCATACTCTGTATTCGTTGAAAATTGAGTGTGACTTTCCACGTTGGGGCCAAAATCTTCTGGCCGGCTACATGATTGTGATGCTCATCTTGTTCACCAACTTCTACATCCATGCTTACATCATTGGCAGACATCGACAGCCTAACACCGGCTCATTGGTGAAGGAGGACAGCGGCAAGAGCAAGTCCCTGACAACACAGAACGGGTTTAAAAATGGTGTTGTAAATAATCATGGAAACAATAAGAAGCATTCATAAGATGATGCTATTGTGTCTAGTTTTGCAGTTTATGGTTTTTAACTCATCGAAATGTTTGCTCGCTCTCAAAAGTGTGAAACCACCACTTCTTCAGTATTGATGGGCAATATATGCAAAACAAGTTTTAAATGTCCAAACTTGTTTGTCTTTCCAACTTTTGACTTCTTATAAATTACACTGTTTTGAAATTAGGTTTTAATGGCATTTGCCAAGTTTGTAGGCACCATTGTAGCGGTATGGCTGCGTTTCAACGCCATATAAATTGTTATTATTATTACTGATGCTAGGAACAATGCTTTGAATAACATAAAATCCTACAAATTGTACCTATTGATTTCTCTGTATTTCTAGTGCTGCAGCTTGTCTTTGTTGATGCACAGAACCACAATTAGTAATTGCTATGTGGTTGCCACACAGTTGTCTGCACTTGTCCTCTTGTGCTTAGTGTGTGTGTTAAAAGATCGTTTGAACCCAGTGAATAGGAAATGTGTGAATCATTTACTTAGGATGCAGTTTCTATGCTGATGATTAGGATATTTCACTTTCTTTGAAAGTTCATCGTGTTGTTCTTGTTCTGTCCACTGCTTTTGAAGATGAACACATTGTTGTTGTAGAAATCAAGCTGAATTTGTTGCATAAGTCACTCTACCAAAGCTTAAGAAGTGTAATGGCTTAACTTAAATGAAAAGCAATGAACTAGGAATCCAATGCAGCTCGTCACTCAAGTGTCAACGAAGTTTGGCAACTCCCTTCTTGTGTTAGTCTATTCTGCTAGCAGTTTGGTATTCATTTCGACTCATCTACGTCCTTTACTTACTCCACAAACAGTATTGCGGCTATGATTATTAAGCTTTTAATTTGTTGGAAAAAATGTCTTTAACTTCATACTATTATCTTTTTAACTTTCGTCTTAGACCTGGTTCTACGGATGAATCCGGAGCTGAGAGTTGTTCCTACCATGGCCTTTCATGTGGGATTTGCTAAGAGCTTGGCTCTCACAAACCCTACTTGCCATGACCATTAATTGCCATTAGTCCTTCATTCTGGATCTGCACCCAACTGGTTCTACAGTGAATGCCATAATCTTACTGTGTTACCAGACACACTATCTAAATCTTATCTTTATTTTTCTGACTTGCGTCGCTCAATTGAATTTCCTAGTTGCCTTATTTTAAAGAAGCCTATTGTGCCACTTTACTCACAAATGTTCGCCCAAGTGTTTATAGAGGTCACTTGCATCATAGATCAAAATATACCTTCCTGTCAGCACTCGGCAAGCTTATTCATTATCAGCGATAGACCGACATTCTCTTTTTCTATCAACTGGTGTACTTTCGACATTGAAATTAGTTGTAATGTACTGGTAGTTGATGCCGTTTCCACTAGGCACAGGCAGTTATAGTTCAGTAGCTCAAGATCAAGATTATCATTATATTATTATGTAATATTATTATTATTATTGCTAGTGTTAAGAGTGCTTTTGAATGTCATGTATTGTTACTGAAACAGTTTGCTCATTTGTGCATGCCATGCTAGGATTGCTTACACAGCTAAGCTTCAAGTGTATTATGGTAGTCAAACGAGTCTAGTATTAAGGATTTCTATACATGTTACGATAAGTGGTTGGACTTTAGATTTTTACACATGTTGTACTTACGGAGTGCTTTAACTGTTTAACTGTGTTCACACAAAGATCTTGCACAACACATACATGTTTTTAAAAAGTTATATGCCTGGCCTTTGTGTTCATATCACAGCATTCTACAGAAATAGAGCTGAAACACCATCATCATCATCATCACACTTGGTTGAACCAGGAGTGTTGACAATAGGGTCTATTGAGGTTTCAAGTGAATGGGCAATTGTACAGAGCAGCATGGTACATAATTATATGAAGATGATTTTTAAATATTTGAATTTAACTTAAATCTTCTAGAGGAATGTGCACACCTGCAGTGTAACAAGGTGCACTTGTAAACTTATTTTGTAAATGAAATACTGGTATGCAGTTGGTTAAAATCCTTGGCAAAGAAGGCAGTGCTATTTATTTTGCTGTTGTGTTGATTTGGCATTGTTAAATCTGTATATCATTTTACTACACAGTGTGCTTTTCTTGTGATTAGCCAATCGTATGTTTGAGGCTTTTTGAGCCTATCGAGGTGGTATAAGTTTTTGGATCGGGGTATCTTGACTCTACTGCAGAAACTATAGAGCAAAGTTCTGTGTATGCACTATCAGTATCATTCAGTATGTAGTCGTGTTATTGACGTAGTTTGTAGAACCCTGGTGGTACTTTGGCAACTGAAGTGTAGATCTAATTTGTGTTTTGCAGTTCTAAAATTAGTACATGCATATCGAGCCTTGGTATTGTTTATTTTAATTTTGCATTCAAACCGAACAAGTGGGCCATATTGCTATTTAAATTTATTGGATATGCACATTATTCAGTGTACTGTATCTACATCTGTGACCTCGACCTAGACGGGACCACTCGTCGGGAATGGAGTTATCAACAGTTTCTATATGCTGATATAATAAGAAAATCATGGTAAAATTTCAGAGCATTTGGTCTAAAATTTATGCCCTTTTCAAATGAAATTATAAAAACTCGTTTGGTAGGAAAATGCAAATAAACAGTTGATCTGTCTCTACCAGATGCAGTAATTATATTTTTTTGGTTTTAATGCATCAAGCTGTGTAATGTAGTTTGTAAATGGGCTAAATGCAAAATCAATAATCATGGCTTTAGGTAAACCCATTTTCCTTAGGTACCCGGGCAAACCCGTTTTCCGGCTGATCTATAAAGTGACGAGCGGTCTCTTTTCTGGGCCAAGGTCACTTGCACATATTATTATTATATTTGTTTTATTGAGTTCTTGTTGACGTACCGTGGCCAGTAACAAATTAGAAATAATACAGAAAATCATAATAATTCAATCAAATGGGTGGAAGTCAGAAAGAGGGGCAATGGTCGAGTGTATCTGTAAAGTTCTCGAGAAATGTAAAATTTTCCTTTCGTCCTTAATCGGTAGTTCAAAACTGTGAGGACGAGAACGAAGATTGTAAGGTCTGTGAACTCTTAGGGGAAAATGCTAATCGGGACGTGTGTGTCGAGTCGAATCACTACACGAAGTAACCGATTTTCATTGTCATGTACAAGTGCTTCAACACTCTTAATATCATGTATATAATTATATACATAAATTACATTTTTTAGAAGTTGCAAATTATTTGTAAACAGAGTTAGTTACTGGTTAGTTACTGCTAAGTTAAAAATGACAAGAATTTTTTTAATGTTTATGGAGTTTTCTGTTTTCATATCTGCATTGCATTAAAGCATGATGACAAGTGATATGTGACTAAAACCCATAGCTTTCTCTGTTGCTTTTGAATGCAATGAATCTGTGTATTATATTCACTTTAAAATCTTGCAATTTCCTGTCTGTCCTACCTATGAAATTGCAGACAATACATTTACATCACTTTTCTCTTGTTATCTTTCTCATATCAGCCATCACAGCTGCTCTCTATGGTGTTCAACAGGGTTCTTCATTGCTGTTCATCTTCTATACCGGTACCTATGTTCTATAGGCCTACTATGACCTTTCATCATGGTGTAGCAATCTTGCTCTCTGCTGCAGCACTCGTTTAAATGCGCCCGGGAACTGGAGACCGATTTTCTGTGGACTTGACTCGCTGAATCTGTTTCCGAGTCACGATGTTTGGTCAGAACAGGGAACTGCGTTGCCTTGGATACACTTACAATGAAAGTTACAGTTTGAACTGTTCCTGCACTGAGTGAACACGTGTTTGGAAGTGGAATAATTTCACGAGTCGTCAGTTTGTGCCAGATTTTTATTGATCAAAACTTTATCTAATTTAGTGTCTTTAAAGTGTAATTTGGGTAAATTACTGGATCAATTGTGTGTGGTTTTTTCTACACCATGGAATTGCTTGTTTCAATGTACTTTCATGTTGATGGACTCCAACTTGGACTCGATCTCTAGTGACTTAATTGGACTCTACTTAGATGTAGTCAACTACATCACTGCTCTGCTGATGATGCCAAACTGTACGTACATTGGTGATTCAATTAGGCTGGCAAGCACTACAAAGAGACCTCTCCCACTCTCTATCACCATTGGCAGTGCCAGACATTTTTTACCAGGTATTGCCAAGGCAGAAACACAAGTTACCAGTGCAGGGGTAAATTTATGGCGAGTGTGGGGCAAATATTTTGGCAGGACCAAAACCAGGGCAAAAACCCGTCTGTCTGTCTCTCTCTCCCTCCCATCTCCCTGTCTATTATCTATATCTCACTCTCTCACACACCTCAAGTAGCCTACCTATGCCCTTTATTAGGTGGACTGTTGTGACGTCATAGGCCTATGTTTGTTATAAGATCTAAAACGATAAAAAAAGTTCCAGGTGCACCGCTAATAAAAAGGTCATGTCAAGGCCAGGGCCGGACTTGGCCTGAGGGCTATGTTCTAAAAATCTCCAATATAGTATGAGATTTTTACTCCGAGTCACTTTCACTAATGGAATTAACCATGATGAAAACTATTTCTACTGCATGTGTGGGTCCGCATTACAGCATTTAGGCCTACGTGTGAGGCCTCTGTTCGGCCGAGCATGCCTTAATCCGGCCCTGGGTGTTGCTTGGTGAAAGTCTTGTGATATTTTCGTATATATAACTTGTCTATTCATCGCAGTCTTCCCTTTGATCTCTTATTCTTGTTCCCTTTCATTTATTCCCATCACCACCGCCCCTCTTCCCCCCACCCCCACTTCCTCTGTGTCCGTCTATCTCGCTTTCTATATCCACTTTCTCGCTATACATCTAGCGGCCAACGTGCAGCTATACCATCCAAATATTTCAACACGACGGACTGGAAGCCTCCTTCCTTCCTTCCAGTTGGGGACTGGGGTCGAGGTGGGCCCTTAATTTATGCCACCCTGCCGCACTGGACATGAACACGTGTGCAGTTTATGAATCCGTTTATGTCGGATGGCGAAAATAAACTCCATCGATCGTCAGTCGGAGTAATTTATGCCATTGTTTGTTTAGCTAGGTTGAAGGGCAATGCGTAAACCAAACTCACCAACGATTATAATATACACAGTGCGACGAAGGCACACACGTATACAAACACATACACACAGACACACTCATACACACAGATACACACAAAGAGGCATACACGGACGCACAGATTATATGAGACGACGTTGACTGGTGGTTTCTATCCTTCTGCAGACGATGGATACGATTCGGCTGTTGGAATCAGATGCTAATTCTTCCACATTGCGTGTACCGTCACCCATGACCTCCACGACCACCCTTGCGGTACCAACCCCCGCCACAATCTCAAACACCTATTTATAGGCTATGCCTATGGTACTTTCCAGTGTTTCCACTTTCCACCAAACTGATGATCTCGCCACAACCAGACCGGGCTGATCAAAATTACGTGCATCAAAAATTATATAATTAAAATTATATTATTGGAGGAAGAAACTGGAAAGATGGAGATGATGTCTACGTGGCACAGAAACAGAGATGAAGAAACCTGAATATATGAAGTCTATAGGTAATGATCTAAACACATGGATAAAGAAAAAAAAGAAAGGAAGCAAGAAAGAAAGGAAGAAAGCAAGCAAGAAAGAAAGGAAAGAAAGAAAGGAAGCAAGAAGGAAGGAAAGAAAGAAAAAAGGAAAGAAAGAAAGAAGGGGAAAAAGGAAGCAAGAAAGAAAGGAAGAAAAAAAGAAGGAAGGAAGGAAAGAAATAAAGGAAGTAAGCAAGAAAGAAAGAAGGAAAGAAAGAAAGAAAGCAGGAAAGAAAGAAAGAAGGAAAGAAAGAAATAAGGAAGGAAAGAAAGAAAGAAGGAAAGAGTGAGACGCAGAGGTACATAGAAAAACAAACACGCAGACAACTCTATCTATCCGTGAATCATGATGGGACGAAAGAAGGGAAGGACGAAAGAGAACATTAGGAGAGAGACAAACCTGTATGCCGGGCCATAGAGCGATTAAAATTGACTGCGTGTTTATCTTACTAGTGCCTAATTAGCCCTCGCCACCGAGGTTACATGGTCCCAGGAATTTAGGTTCGTGTATCCAATTTGGACAGGCCATAAATCACACGCGCACGCACGCACACACATCCACACAAACACACACACACATGTAGCCAACTATATATTGACTGCTATAGGCTATGCTTATGCTTACAGCGCACAGGAAGGCCTGCACTCGATCCGTGTCTTAATTCCCATTCAGGATCAAACAATTGACATGCAACTTTCAATGACAAAGCCGTCATAAATTAGCTTATATATTTAGGCTAATTGAAAGCGAAACGAGACGACAGCAGCTACAATGTAGGCTAGGCCTACAACATGTCAATATTCTTAAAATTGGTTAGGCCTACTGGGGCAAAACTAAATTGAAAAGACTTTCCAAATCCATGTTTCGGAAAATAGCCTGGTGCCTCAACATGCAATGAATGCTGTGATTACAAATCGATGATCACGAGCATGATATGCATCTGTCGACTTTTCAGGTGTTTATAAAATGATCATAGCCTTGTGGAATTTCTGAATGCCACTTATAGCAGAGCTATATTTTTGTTAAAACTTTATTTTTTGTGTTATTTAAGGTGTGTAAGGTAGTAACAGGTGCCATAAGAGACATATATAATAGGACAGGACCTATATACTGCTCTTGCCTCTGTAAAGATCGAGTGCATTAGCTATATATATATATATATATATATATATATATATATATATAGTGCTTTTAGACTTCAAAGGTTTTAAGAAAATGCAAACTCCAAATGCAAACGGCAGTTTGCTCCTCGCCATGGGGTAAAGCGCCCTTTAAAGATTTCTGCACCGGTAATTAATTATTTTTTAAAATATTGTTT